>OY856413.1:344395580-344995580 GCA_963693085.1 Alisma plantago-aquatica
GAACTTTCATATATCTAGTGAAAACCTATCAGTTCTATGTCCAGCCATTGTAGCCCGGGTGGTAAGAGTTGGGTAAGTACCAATGAAGGACCCAGGTTTGAACCTCACTGAAGAACTTTGTGAACAAAAATCCACGCCGATTTGGCATAGGACGGGGGTGACCAGACCACACCCTCTCATGCCTTGAGAGTTTACCATGTCACACTCATCCGGGGTGGGTTCTCTCAGTCACCAAAAAAGAACCTATCAGTTCTATAAATATAAAAAGATGCAATCCAAACTCTTTTTTCACAACAATAAAGGCATTGTAGTTGTGAGTGCTATCGATCATGCTATTCAACTGTGGTTCACTTTGGAATTTTAATGTAGGCTTCTATAAATAGACATCTATCAATGAGGAAAACTTGATAGTTTTTCCTCCATTAGAGCCCAAATCCTACTCCCTTATCACTAGCGCTTCTAATACTTCTTCATATGTGAAATTGGTATTTAAAATTGTCTTGTTGGATAGGAACTAGTACCATTGTTCTTGGTTGTTTCTTATTGGATAGGAACCAGTACCATTGTCCGTGGTTGTTTCTTGTACCATATCTACTTATTGGTAAAATGCATATATGGGATTCATACAAGAAAGCTCTCATAATATTCTACACTTTGAAATCATCATTTTGTTCCAAGTAAAGAATGCAAAGGTCAAAGTGAGGCGAAAAAGGTGAATATGAAAAGAATGGAGGATGAAATTGATGTGTGTTTACTACACGTAGTAAATGCAAGTGCACATATTGAAGTAATATAGGCCAAAAGAGGCCCGCATATTAAACTCGGGGAAATGTGAATCCAAAGATTACTACTAACTATGACTCGATAAGCTAGACCTATTGAAAAAGGTGATTGAGTGATTAAATAACTAATTGTAAGAATTAAAGCTAAAATACTAAGATTGTGATCACAAATGGAATGAATTCCCTAGGAATACATTTTCACCATGCTTTGTACTATAATTAGCAATATTTATCAATATTTAGTCTCTAACCCTAGACCAAGAGACATTTAGCAAGAATTGTCCATTCCCGCAGTGTAATTCACTACCTATCTAATACAAACCCCACTCTTGTAATGATTTAATTATAAATTTGGTGCTTTAATGAATCCTCTGGGCTTTACCCTTCACATCCATAAGCCCTCTCTCGAGGTGTGGTAACGGTTATGTAAATGTATGACTTATCCAACCCTTAATCCTTCTCTCGAAGCAATTAGCAGTGTAAGAAATCAATTATGGTGATCAAGCATAGATAATTCATGAAGCAATCATAGAATTATGTCCAAAAATTAGGAAAAACATATATATTATCTCATAATGTCAAGTACAACACATAAATGAGATAATCCTAAGTCGTAAGGAATTAGGGGGATAGCCCCACATGATTTCAATTGCCATATACATAAATGGAGAAGATAAAGGTGAGGAAAACATTAAAGAATTAATGGAAACCCCTAGAGAAGAAGGTCAGAATGACTCTCTCTGACGAACATGGTGATTTGATTCCCTTTGTCTGTAAATCCATCCATCAGAGGTGCTCGAATCATCTAGAACATAGCTTTCTCCTCTCCTTTTTCTTCTCACGACTCTCATCTATCGTGCAATGAATTCCAGCGTCATTATTAGGTATGGTCGTAATCCTCCTTAGTCATAATATTGAACAAGGGCATTGTTAATTCGTGACCGTTGGATCAATCAAAATCTTTAATATCATCTGATCATAACAAGTTGGTACCACTGATAGGATGTCAGTGGCACTGAGCTCTATTCTAGATCACGACTCCATGTGAGTGTCAGTATTACCAATTGATGTGTCGATAACACTGAGTTGCTCTGCGATATCTCCTGATGATTTTCCCAGGTACAAGTTGGTACCACTGACTGGAGGTTGGTGGCACCAAATAGCTTTGGTTTCGTTACCGTTGATCAAATCAATGACACCGATTCTTTTGTCGATAGTACTGGGTTTCTTTGACTCATGTATGTCCTTTTCTTAAATTTTCGGTACCACCGACAGTGACATCGGTAGCACCAAGCTGATCTAGGACTTGTCAGTTCATATGAAATAAAAACTAAGAACATAAGTCCCGTAATTTATGATAAATCAATATGAAATAGTAGAAATGCCTAATACTTGATGCAAATATATTTCACAGGACAATGATGACAAACCATGCACATATAATGTCAAAATGAGAAAATTTGCATGAAATACATAATAAAATAGCCAGTGAAAAGAGAATAATATTTAGTGCATCAAAATCCCCTATGCTTAAATGTTTCTCTCCCTCAAGAAACACTACCCTAATATCTATTTGAGACAAGTCAGCAAAAGGACAATTAATATGAACTTCACTTCTAAACTACCCCCACATGACGATCCCAAAATTGGCCCTTACCGACCACTAAACAAATAACTACTCTCAAGTGACCAAAAATATTCATTAAAGATGCCTACTCCTAGATCAATGAAACAATGTCAATAGAGAAGTTAATATCATAGTCAATAGGTCATTCACTTGGTGCATCATATGATTCCCTATCTACATTGCTCTTTTTTACCTACCAAACTACTTGGAAGTAGTTCACCTTATAAGAGTGAATGAGGATATTAATCATATATGTGGCCTACCATAAAGAGAAATGAATGGAATGAAATAGGTGGCTTATGAAGAATCACAAGTAACTTTTGAATTATTTATGCACAAATAAACCTGATGAACCTATACAATGAAAAAAAAGCATGAATCCTAATGCATTCTGTTTGCGTGGAATGATGCATGCACTGAAGATCTCATCTGGTTGATGAGAGTGTTCTAAGAGAATACATCATGTATTTGTTTCCATTTCATATGAAGAAAAATTCAAAATTGAGCTTAAGGCATCCTTTCTCCCTCTTTATATCATAGTATTTTTTCTCTTTTTTTCATTGGTCCATTGTTTTATCATGGTTGAAGAGTATGCTCGGGCTTCAATATAATAACTCATTGTTAAGAATGAATCATGCATATGATATGCAATCTACATGAATTGTGTTGTTATGAAACTAATTGATATGTATATTTTTTCCATTTTGTAACTAATGCAATAAAAGGAAACTAACTATCATGTCAAGTATTATGCTCTACAATGCAAACAAGAGGAAACAAGTTGGGTTACTTGATAATATTAAGGGGGTGGATCAAATGTATGAATAGTGGATGGAATCACAAGATTAAGAGACAATGCTTTCTTGAATTATGATATGTCCCTCTCCTATTATCCTGTGTATAGGGTAACCTTAGGATTTCTTTCTAAAAATCTCATTTAAGGTCTTGTTAGTTGTTTGATCGGTTTAGGCTCAAACCCCATCATAATCCTCAATTCATGGATAATTAAAGTTTTCCATTCATATCAAATATCCTCAAGTTGACTAACCCATACACTGCCTCTAGGTGATGATGCATTTAAAATTTGCTACTAAGCATTCAATGACATGAAAAATTTTAGATTGCTTCAACTTTTTCAAGTTTCATTACAGCGACACACACTATGATGATAGAAGAAATCATAATAATTATGCTCCACAATTACACTAGATAGTTTTGGATCCTACACTTGCATAAACAAAATAGCTAATACAAATTGCAAGATAAAAAGATAAAGTCATTCCAACACCCCAATAGTTTGAACTTGTCTATGTCCTCATAGTCAAAATTCAAACAAAGAGATGGAATGGGGTACCATGTGTGGTGGCGGTGGTGGTCGCTGAAATGTCCCCAGTGGCCTTTCAGATCAAATTGTTTGGTGTCTCTCCCTCGGTGCCATGGACTTGAGTGATGGTGGTACTGAGATATGACATTTTATATCCTTCGATGAGATCTATGGGTCAATATCACTAATTTGTATGTCGATGGTATCGACAACTTTCTCTTGTAGCTCTGTGAGTTTTCTTGAGAAAAATCAGTGGTACCGACATGGGTGTCGTGGTATCAAATTTCTTTTCCACTAGTCATGTGATTTTTTTGATAAAAGTTAGTGGTACCGACATGATTGATGGTGGTATTGACTTTCTGCAGACTTTGTCCTGATAAGGACTCAGTACCACCGAATTTGGAGTCAATGGTATCCACTTTTTGGGAAATTTCTATTGAACATTTTTAAGCAGGTCAGTAGTATCAACAACGGTGTTGGTAGTACGTACTGACTTTGACTATGCCTACATACCAAACAAATGCATCAAGGTACCTTTTTACATCAATTAAAATTTGAAATTTAAACAATGAAAAGTCCTAACAAAATGTAAATAATAGAAATAAAATTTGGTTGCCTCCCATAAGCGCCCTTGTTTAATGTCCTAGACTCGACAAGGTGATTCTCTTCAACCTGGGTTGTCACGGGATGGTGGTGAAGACTTATCTAGCAATATGAACTCCACTCTATCATCATATATCCTGAGTGTCAAGTAGACTCTACCCATGGAAATAATCACACCGGATGTAGCTTCTAATAACCTTCCTAACAACATCTTTGATTCTTACATCTCATTAATACATGATAAAAGAATTTTTTGACTTTGATTAGAACATCCTCACTATCCCATACGAACTCACTCTTGATCCATCTACCAACTAGATTGTCATGAATGTCTTTGTTGGTTTCTTCAAACCCAACTTTCGAAAGGTAGCAAGAGACATGATACTTATGCTTGCCCCAGAGTCACACAGTGCTTGCTGGAAATACTTGCTTCCTATAGAACAAGACATGTATAAGCATCCTGGGTCCTTTCTTTTGACTAGAAGTCGGCCTTGTATCATAGAACTCCCCACTTCATCAACACATAAGATATCTATATCTTTTATCTGTCTCTTCTTGTTGATGATGTCCTTCAAGAATCTTCCATATGCAGGAATCTATTCTATCTCCTCTACGAGTGGGATGTTGATGTGGATCTTTCAGAAAATGTCAAGGAATTTCTTAAATTTCCTTTCCTCCTTCCTCGACTTCAAGTATCTAGGAATGGCACAAGTGTCTTCTCTATATGCTTGTGCAGAGTAACATATGGCACTTTAGGGATCTCCTCCCCTAAGCATGCTTCAACACCACCTTCTAGATTAGAATTTGGCACATCTCTTGTAGATGGAATGGTTGGTGGCTTCTCCTTTTGAACTTTGGGTGCCTCCTTGTTGATTTTGACATCTCCACTATGGAGTAGAACCTTCACCTATTCTTGTTGCACATGCACCTTTTCTAGAACTGGGGTTGTGGACATAGTAATGTTGGAATCTTGACGTTCCTTGTCTTAGACAGCTAGTGAAGATGCAATATCCTTGCCACTTTTCATTGACCATGTATCTACTAAGGTGGATGTGTGATCATACCACAGTGGGGTTCTGCATCCCCCTAGTCTTCCATATAGGCTGTGGGGAAATGGAACTTTTGGTGCATACACCCAATTTGGCTCTACAACATGTTGCTCTAGAGACTCCTCATTAAGATGTTCTTGCTTTTTCACAAAAGAGACAAAATTTACTTGATGTCATTGATGAATTGTCTCTGTATGGCTCCTCACTATTTTCAGGATCCTGTCAATCTTCAACATGTCACAACTTTCCAAAAAATTATTGATGTGAGACATTGGATCCTCCATGCTATGCCCATGAAAAGCTTGGGATTTTATAAGAGCCACCAGTCCCAGATCAATTTTATAGATTCCCACATTTACTGTCGACCTTTTTATTGGTACCAACTGACCTATGATTGAGGAGGCCTTAATTTTCTCCCAGACAGTTTGCTCTTTAGCTTCCACATTACCATCACCTGTTTCTTCTCGTTCTGGTTGTGTTGCCTATGGTGGTGGAGTTGGGATGAGTCCTACCATAGAATCATTGTACTCCCTTGTTGTGCACAAGAGTTCTTCCTAGATAGAACTCTATGGAGTTGACTCTTTATATTCGGTGGTTCTGGTCTAAACCATGCATTAGTACCTACAGATAGTGAGATAAGTGTGATAAATGAATATTAATGATAGAAAGAAGATTTGAATTTTCATCTTAAAAAAGGAGTAAAAACAAAATAAAAAGAAAAATAAATATGTGGCCCAGTGTTTCCAGTCACAAGACTCGTAGTGTTGGATTTACCATTTTCCTGACAATAGTGCCAAGAACTTGTAGAATGTTTACTACATGTATTAAAACAAGTGCACGTATCAAAGTAATATAGGCTAAAAGAGGTCCCAATATCAAACTTGGGGAAAAGTGAATCAAAAGACTACTACTAACTATGACTTAATCAGCTAGACCTATTGGAAAAGGTGATTGAGTGATTAGCTGACTAATTATAAGAATTAAAACTAAATTATTGAGGTTGTGATCACAAATGGAATGGATTCCCAAGAAATACAGTTTCACCCCAGTTTATACTGCAATTAGCATAATTTATCAATATTTAATTTTCCTAACACTGGACCAAGGGACTCGTACCAAGAATTTTCCGCTCTCGCAACATAATTCACTATCTAATCTAATGCAAACCCCACTCTCGTAGCAATTTAATTATTATCTAGGTGCTTTAACAAATCCTCTGGGCTATACCCTTCACACCTGTAAGCCCTCTCTCGAGGCGCGGTCTAGGCTATGTAAATCTACTATCTGTCCAACACTTAATCCCTCTCTTAAAGCAATTAGCAGTCTAAGAAATCAACTATGATGATCAAGCATAGATAATTCATGAAACAATCGTAGAATTATGTATAGAAAATAGGAAAAAGATATATATATATATATATATATATATAAACTCATAACGTCAAGTACAATGCATAACTGGGTTACTCTTGAATCTTGAGGAATTAGGGGATTAGACTTGCATGATTTCAGTTGCCATACACATAGACACATAAGATGAAGGTGAGGAAAACATTAAAGAATTAATGGAAACCCCTGGAGAAGAATGTCAAGATGATTCCCTCTAACGAAGGTGGCGATTTTCTATCCTCTGGCTACAAATCCGTCCACCAGAGGTGCTCGAATCATCCAGAACATAGCTTTTTTCTCTCCTTTCTTTTCTCATGGCTCTCCTTTATCAAGCAACGAACTCCTGTTGGCAAAATTGGACATTAACACACCCTTTGTTTTAACGATGACAAACATTTCATACTTGTGGATCTATCATGCTATTTGAGTATTTCAGGGTTCAAGGTAATAAGGAGATTCTACTAAGTGGAAAGTTGAAGATCAATGCAAATTGAAGATCAAATGTGCTTAATTGTATATGTGTTCATGATTGTACTCAAATGTAAATACTTGTACAAAGATATAATGTACAAGTGCTTAGACATCATGTAAATCAAGTGTTATATCTTCCATATCCACTCATAACCCTTAGCTAGGTTTCCCCCTAGAGTCAGAGTCACCATCATTCATTGAAACACACACTTAATAGGTGATTCAAAAAACTGAAATAGGGACACCCTCAGTCGAGAAACTAGTCGACCAAGACACACTCAATCGAAGTTTTTTTCGACTGAGAACCACCTCAGTCGAACATTTGAGCATTGTTCAGAACCTTACATATTTGTGCTCTAAAATGGGTTTCGGTTGAAAATATTGTCAGTCGAGCAAACCTCGGTCCTAAGCTTGTGACTATTAGAACAAGTGGTTAGTAGTTGGGAGTTGAAGATAGACGTTGCTACACATTTGCCTTAAACCCAGGCTCGGTCAAAGAAAATCTCAACCTAGACACAGTTCGATTGACAAACTTTTTGACCGAGTAGGGTTCTGGATTGTTCTTTTAAGCATGACCAAATTAGTCATTGCTAGCCAACTATTGTATACGTAATGACTAGTTAAGCACCAAGAACACTCTAGAGATTCCCTAGAACGTCCCTAAGTACTTGCAAACCATTCCTATAAATAGGAATGGCCTTAGGACGCCTAAAGCATATAAGCTACACTTGAGAATCCATTCTAGTGAGCAACAAAGCCAAGTAACACTTGCCATTTTGTTCTGTAAGCTCCAACTTTGTGTCCTATAGACATAAAGTCTTAGCCACCACACATCAATGTCCATATTAAGTGGATTGATAGGTCTAACTCTTGATATAGGATCAAAGCGCTATACACAATTGATGTACTTCCTTTCTTCCAATCCCCATTCACATGTTAAAGCTACTTGTGCTCCTTGGCTACTCCAAATTGTGGAGGTTGCTTGAGGGATCTTGGTATAAGCTACTTCTTGGTGGAGAAGGTTGCTTCAAGGTGTGCTTCAGATTACTTCAAGAAGGAGGCTTCAAGGGAGGTTGGAGCTACTTCTAGGTGAAGGCAATCTCAAGGTGGTGGATCTACTTCAAGAAGAAGAAGAAGGTTGCTCCAAGGTCTTGGAGTTCATTCAAAAAAGGATGCTTCAAGGAGGTTGAGGATACTTATAGGAGAAGGCTACTTCAAGGAAGGTGATTGTATTTTATTGTAACATCCTTGAGAGGTAAATAAAATTAATCACTTTCAAATTCCCAATTGGAGACAATTGGGTAGTGGACTGACAACCTTTGATTCAAAGGTTGGAACCACTCTAAACCAAAGTATCTTCCTTATTTCCTCCTCCTTCTTTGGTTGAGTGTTTAATTATTTTTAAAGTATTAGAAAACTCTATTCACCCCACTCTAGATCTTTCAATTGTTATTAGAACAGGTCTTCAAGGAGACCTAATAGGTCTTAAAGAATGGGGGACAACTTGCTTAGCAACCTCAACCTTGAAGGAAATCATATGACTCGAACACCACCCTTTGATGGAAGCAACTACACCTATTGGAAAAGAAGAATGCAATTCTACCCCCAAGGGATCATCCTAGAGCTATGGGGGATGGTGTATTCACCTTATGTACTTCCCATGACTGAATATGCAACATGGGATCCCAACACGATAAAGCAAGTTCAATTAAATGCAAAAGCAGTAAGCATACTATATTGTTCTATTTATGTAAGTGAGTTTAATAGGATATATTCCTTTGATATAGCTTATGATATATTGCATAAACTTTCAATAACACATGAAGGTACCACTCAAGTTAAGAATACCAAAATTAATATGCTTAAATAAAAGTTTGAACAATTTCGTATGCAACCTAATGAATCCATTAGTGAAAAAAATGTAAGATTTTATTCCATTGTTAATAGCTTGAGTGCATTAGGTAAGTATATAAGTGAAGAAGATCATGTGTCCAAGATCCTTAGATCTTTGCCTCCAAAATACAATCCAAAGGTGACGGTCATTGAAGAAGCTAATGATTTCACTACAATGAGGATGGAGCAGCTCATTTGCAATCAAGCAACTCATGAGGTCACCATTGAAGAAGAAGAAAGAGTGGAGGACGAATTTCAAAAGGGAAAAAGAAAGGGCATTGCCTCAAAAGCTACAACAAAGGCTCAATTAAAAGTCATCACTCAAGAAAGTGATGAAACAAGTGAAGGAGAGGATGAAGAAGATGCACTCATTGTAAATGGTAAGAAATATAGAAGGTATACATCTAACAAAAATTGTAGTGATTCTTCCTCTTCTTCCCTTAGGTGCTTTTAGTGTGTAAAGAAAGGACATGTAAAGAATGAATGTGTGGGCTCTGATCTCCAAAACCACGATATAAACTTAGCGGAAGCGATTCGATTAACAGCGGAAGACAAAGATCACGGGAAATTAAAACTTTTCGAGATAAGAGCTTTGAATCTATAAAAACTTCTTTCATAAAAGGAGATAAACTGTTTACATCTCAGATAATTACTTCTTGAGTAATTATATACAACATGATACAAAATATCAAGAACTCAAAACCAAAATCTCAGACCAAAAGACTCCAAGGACCTGAGAGTACAGAGAACACATAGGACTGACTATCTAACTATACAACTCAGCAGTCTCAATCTCCACCTGAGATTTATTGCTGCTCCTGATGCTGCTACTGCTGATATTGGTCACCTGAAGATTGATTCCTTCGCCCTCGACGACCACCTAAAAAGTTGAAATCTACGGGGTGAGACAATTTTCAATAATTGTCCCAGTGAGAGTTATAACTCTTCGCCAGAAGATTTATTATAGCAACCAAGAATAACATAGGCAATAAAAGCTTTAAGGTAATCATCAGCAGATTGTTATTAATTAGAACAACAACATTTAAGGAATATGAAGAACATGTATACTAAGTAATGTATCTTCAACCAATGTATCTCATAGTTCAACCTAAGCAGATATGCTACGCGGTTGATTATGTTTTACAAACATCATTATGCCCTGCGGAGATGAGGTATACCGCTCATACTCCAACCGATCACTATTAAGTCGCATCGGTATCATACATAGGTCATTAAAAGAGCCGGATTCTTATGACCTCATCTTCCTCAGTCAGTAAGAGGATCAACATGCAGGACATCTAGTGTCTCTAACTGGACACTAGATTGAGTCAATTAGGATGAGCCTCAATTAACTGGACACCAAATTGACCCTCAATTGAAAGCCAATTAGGGTTAAATCTAACTCAATTAGGGTTTCCAATCGGCTAATCATCAATGTTCAACAATATGATTCAAATCAGAGTTGAACCTATCAATTGACCTCCAATTGGGCCCAAACTTGGCTCAAACAGTCTTGAGGTCGTTTGGATGACCTCCAAACGATCTTGAGACCGTTTGCCCAAAGTTTGACCAAAAACCAAAATGATTTGATAAGGGTTGAGCCCTAATTAAATTAAAATTAGCACTTTTCATCAATTTATCAACATCTTGTAATTGGACCCTCAAACCATCAAATTTCTTTAACCCTAGACCTCCAATTGATCTTGGGGTGTCACTAAACGAGTGTGAGATCGTTTGGATGAACCCCCAAACAGGTTGGAACCCGTTTGGGTCCTTCAACCCAAAACTCAACAAGATCTATATTGAAATCAGCAACTTTCACCCGATTAGGGTTAGGTTATTGAAGTGTCTTCAACTCTTAATTGGTTAGGAATTAGATTACAATTATTTGTAGGAATTAAATTCAATACATTATGAACAGACCCTCAAACGGCCGTACCTTGGTCAACCCTATGAAATGGTCTTGGGGTCGTTTTGATCCAAACGATCTTGCAGGATCGTTTGAGATCAAACGGGTTGAACCCGTTTGACCTTAAACGAGTTGCAACCATTTGGACCAAAAGGGTTCAAGTTCGTTTCATAAAGTGACCTAGGAATCCACGCCCATCATCCTCAACCTCTGTTCAGGTCGGTTCCTCCACCGTTTTGCTTGCAAAAGAGCAAGGAAGAAGGGAGGTAGAAGAAGAACTAATCATAGAAAACAAGAACAAAGACATGCATAACAAAGCTAAGAGTTAGAGTTATAAAACCCACCTCAAACGTGGTTCCTAGAGCTTCCAAGCTTCCAAGCTTCAAACCTTTAATGGCGTCTTGAGCTCCACAGGTCGGCCAAGGTCAATTCTTCAAGAAAAAGATGGGGATGGTCGGCTAGAACAAGGAACCTAAGTAAGAAAACTAGCAATTCAACCTTGTAATACGATTTCCTCCATGAATCCAAGCTAGAAGGTGGTGTTCTATTACCTAGAATAGGTTGGTCATCCCCTTGAGCTCCTGAGCTTTGCTTTGGCCGGTTGAGAAAGATAAGAAGTGAGGAAGTGAAGGAAAACGTTTGCTTGATTTGGAAAGAAAGGTGCTTATATAGTTTAGGCTGATTTACACCATACAGACCTCTAGAACTTTGAAATTCTCATCCAAGTCCTTTCTTAATTAAGGGAACGTCCAATCTCATCTAAACTTATGCAAGGCTCAAGAAATCTCAAGATCTAGGGGTAAAGAAAGCCAACTTTCAACTAGGGTACATACATGAAAGGTTTCCTTACTCAAACTTAGTGAATTTTATGTACAAAGGTCATTTTTCTTATATGATTATTCATTGATGTGTCCCTTTCACCATTTCTACTCTAAATGATGACAAGAGTCATAAAAGATGTTCTAGATGGTGTATTTTACAAGTTGCACCCCTCGAATTGGGTAAACTGCATTTTACTCCAAATTAGGGTTTTTTAAGCATAAGGATTATTCCACAAGCCTAGACTAAAACTTTGCACGTTACCCTAGGGCTTGCGCCGCATCTCTGGCGACCAAGGGGACGTCTGTTCGTCTCACCGGAGGGGGGAGTTCCTCCCCTCTCTACGGAACCCATGGCTACGGTGGAGACGGATACAGCCGACCAGAGCAGACCCATCGTTAAGAAGGCATGGAATCAAGTTCTCGGAGGCGCTTCGACCTTTGAGGAACACAGCTACGACCCGCCGACGAGGGTGGAGGGGGAAACAATTTGTAACAATCGACGATCCGACTTATGAAGCTATGGAAAAGTGTTGGGAGCACACCGCTATCTTATATGTCATGGGGAAACGCCCATACTATTTCCATCTCCTCGCTTGGATTCGTCGAGTCTGGAAACCCAAGGGTGGGTTCGATCTGTACTCCAAGCCGGATAAGTTCTTTCTCCTGAGATTTAACTCCGCAGAAGACAAGCAGACGATCATTAATGGTGGCCCGAGATGGTTTGATAGCAGACTTGTCGTCGTCAAGGATTACAAGACTGGCGATGACCTGCATAAGGATTTCTTCAGCTCTATTCCGCTATGGATTAGCATCCCTAGCATGGGAAGGAATTGGTCGCCAAGGGCAGTCGGAATTGTGGCCAGTGGGGTGGGCAAACTCCTGAGAATCGACTACAAATCGATCGGCGATGAGTCCTTGGGGGAGGCGCGAGCCCTAGTTGAAGTGGAAGCTGATGAAGAACCTCCGGAGGAGATCTGGGTAAATATGCCGCGTCGAGAACCTGTTCCAGTCAAGATACATTACGAGTACATCCCTAAGAGATGCTCGGAATGTAAGGTTTATGGGCACGATACTAATGATTTTCCGCTTAATCCTAAAACTGCTGAAGAGATTTCTGCTCCTAAACCTTCTCAGGTTTGGAAAGCGGTGGGTCGTAAGGGGAAGACGGTGGCGGAGGAAGCCACACTGCACGTCTCAGCAGTGAACACGACCAACAGCTTTGTTGTTCTGGATGACTCCGGTGACGGCATAGTTAATGGTGCCGGTGTTGGTGGCTCTGGATCGGGTGGTGGAGGAGTTGTTT
Organism: Alisma plantago-aquatica; assembly: GCA_963693085.1. Lineage (NCBI taxonomy): Eukaryota > Viridiplantae > Streptophyta > Magnoliopsida > Alismatales > Alismataceae > Alisma > Alisma plantago-aquatica. Next base: position 344,408,752 of record OY856413.1, read on the forward strand.
CAGACCTGGACGGTGATGCAGGTTCGGGTGGCGAAGGTGCTGCAGATTGCGTTCAGGTTGCCAACGATGGTGCCTCAGGATCGGCCAGCGATGGTGCCTCAATATCATGCGGCGGTGGTGATGTTACAGACATGGATGGTGGCGCTACAGACTCGTCCGTTGGTGGTGATGGCTCATCGTCACAGCTTGTATCAATGACGGGTGAAGGTGCTTCTGTTGAGAAGTCTGCTGTTGATAATACTGTGATGGTTCATGGTTCAGGAGATGGCACGGCAGTGGTTGGAACTGTGGTTGCTACTAATGAAAAGGTTGCGGCTACAAAATCTGCTGGCTCTGTACATGCTAAGACACTAAAGTCTGCTAGAGGGGATGGGTCTCATAAGACCCGATCTACATGCATAGGTTATTAATGACCTTTATATGACCAATGTACGCGGTTTAGGGAAGCCGTGAAAGAAGAAGGAAGTTTGCAGAACTATACTTGAAAGTAAAGCTACTGTAGCTGTGCTTGCTGAATCTAAAATCAAGAGGCATATGATCCATACTTCTGATAGGATGTTCCCGAAGGGTTGGCTTTGGGTCTCTAATCATCTGCATGATCCAAATGGACGTGTTTTTGTTGGCTGGAATCCTAAATGTTGGGATATGTCGGTCAGTGTGATGGATGATCAACAAATAACTATTAAGTGCCTCAATAAAGGTGGTTTGGTTATTGTTCTTACAGCTGTCTATGCAAGGAACTCTGTTGCTGAACGCTCTGTTCTTTGGAACACGCTTGAACGTCTCCCCTCCTCCATTGATGAACCATGGCTTGTTACTGGTGATTTTAACAATATTAGGAAGTTGGAGGAGAAGGCTGGTGGTCAGGAGGTTCCCTCTTCTATTCTAAGCTCTTTCAACGCTGCTATAGATCATGCTGGTCTCACCGAGCTTCCTACCATAGGTAAGGAGGTTTTTTCATGGCATAATAAACAAGGTGTTACAAAAAGAATTGCTTGCAAGCTTGATCGTGCTTTTATCAATGATGCTTGGTTGAATAAATTTCCTAGTTCAAAATCTAAGTTCATCACTTGTACCTATTCGGACCACTCAGCTCTAAACATCAACATGAGGAAGGTTATTTTCAAAAGGAAACCTTTTAGGTTCCTCAATTTCTGGATGAAATGGGAAGGGCGTCGTGACATCATTAATGAGGCTTGGGAAACTATAGTTATAGGCAATTCGTTATTTAGTTTCTGTCAAAAGCTTAAGCACGTCAAGGAGAAGCTGAAATCCTGGTCTAAGAAATATTTCAATCTTCATAATCTCATTGCCAAAGAAAGATTTGAACTAGATGATATTTCTGCGGTTATTAGAAGGAATCCTCTGGATGCTGATCTTATTAATGCTGAGAAGGTGACGCTTGATAAGCTTAATCTTCTTCTTAAAGCCGAGGAGTCTTATTATTGGCAGCGAAGTAGGATGGAGTGGCTTGAGAATGGAGACCGTAACACCAATGTCTATCATACTATCGTTTAACGGAGAGATGCCATCAACTCTATTACGGAGTTATTTGATCAACAAGGTAATCTTCTACAAGATGATGATATTATTGCTAATGATACTACTCAATTCTTTGAGCAGCTTTACAATCAAGGGCAACCAAACTCAGCTCCTTCTTCTTCTTTTCCTGACTGGACTCCCTTAGTAAACGAGGAAGATAACACTTTGCTATGCTCTTTACCTGAGATGAAAGAAATCAAAGAGGCCGTATGGAGCATTGGCCCTAATAAAAGTCCGGGTCCGGATGGGTTCAATGGTTTCTTCTATAGGGAAAACTGGAATGTCATATGTAATGACCTGCTGAATGCTATCCAATGGTTCTTTCAAGGTGGCAACATGGTTAGACAAGTTAATCATGTTTTTCTTGCACTTGTTCCAAAAAAGGATATTGTTTCTTCTCCTGCTGACTTCCGTCCGATCTCATGTTGTTCTATGCTTTATAAAATCATCACTAAAGTCATCTCTCGAAGGTTGGCCACTATTATGCATAAGCTCATATCTCCTCATCAAGGTGCCTTCATTAAAGGAAGAAGTATAGAGGACTGTTCTCTGTTGGCTGCTGAATTCACACTCAAATATAATCAGAAAGTGAGTCCTCCTTCAGCTTGCGTGAAACTGGATATTACTAAAGCATTTGATTCTGTTAAATGGGAATATCTATGGGACTGCCTTTCTGGACTTGGCTTCTGTGACAAATGGATTTCTCTCATTAAGCAATGTATTGAAACTCCTTCTTTTTCTCTACTTCTTAATGGTTCATCTGTCAGTTTCTTTAGAAGCACCAATGGTCTTCGGCAAGGTGATCCTCTATCACCCTTACTTTTTGCTATTTCCATGGAAGGTCTCAGCAAATGCATTGAGGAAGCACATAACAAGAGGACTATTCAGCCCTACCCCATTAATAGAACAAGAGTTCTTAGTCATCTTTTATTTGCGGATGATGTTCTTATATTCATTGAAGGTCGTTCACGCAGCCTTATTCAACTTGGAAAACTTCTTTTAGAATTTGGCAATACCTCAGGTATGAAGTGTAATTTGAACAAAACTCATCTCTTTCTTTCTTCTTCCTGTCGCAATAAGGAGGAGCTCTATAATTGCATGACTATCCAAAGAGGTTCTTGGCCCACTAAATATTTGGGTTTCCCTATGGCTGGAGGCAATCTTAGAAGACGGCACTTTCATGAATGCATTGACAAACTTAGAGATATGATACAAAGGTGGCCTGGTTCCAAAATCTTTATGGCTGGACGTCTAATGCTCATCAAACACTGTGCAATGGGGCTGATCTATTATTGGATGTGAATGGGCGAGATTCCCTCTGCCGTTCTAAGTAGAATGGAAATTCTCTTATCGGACTTTCTCTGGGGCAGCTCTACACACCCATCTAGCTGGACTAAGCTATCTTTTCCTACAGATGAAGGTGGACTGGGTCTCAAAAATCTGCATGAACTAGCTGATTACTACACGTTGAAAAGGGTTAAAAAGCTTCTTGACTCACAAAGCATATGGACGTCTTGGATGACCAGAAGGTACGGTGCTCATTTTGCTACTGCTGTGCGATATAATATGGGTTCTACTAGTTATAGGCGGATGTCTCTCCTTAGACCCTCCCTCTATAGCGTGGATGACTCGGTTGTTTGGGATAATATTCGACAAAAACAACCCATTGATATCGCTTATAGTAATTTATGGCAATGGAAGTACTACCCTAGATGGAGTCTCACCTCCTTCAGAGCTCTTAAGAATATTCTACCCACACATGAGAGGATCAGCTCATGGTCTGGAATTCCAGTACCACCATGTTTGCTTTGTCATCAAGAATCAGACTCAGTTCAACATCTGTTTGAGAAATGCAAGTTTTGGCGTTATATTTGGGGTCGAGCTCAATTAAAAGTTAACATTAGGTCTTCGTATTCACTTCATGCATGTCTTGCGGACATTGGTTCCAGATCTAAACATAATGGAGCATTGGAGCTTTGGGCTATTACTGGTGCAATATATCTGATTTGGATGGAAAGAAATAAAAGACTACACAATGGAGGCTCGTCAGATTTCATTATGATTTTCTTGCAGCTTGCTAGGGAGATTAAATACCACTATCAAATTCATAGCTCAAAGCTTAATATTACTCCTGTAGTAGCTAGGAATTGGGATTTGTTGTAATTCCTTTCCTTTTATGTTTCTTAGTCACATGTTGGATGTGATTTGTAACTTTGTCCCCGTTTAGGGGTTTGGAATATATTTACCCAAATTTTCCAAAAAAAAAAGATTATTCCACAAGCTGCATCTAGATGCCCAAGCTTGGGAAATCCATCATGTCTCATCATATTCACTCATATGATGTCTCATTATCAAAAGAACATCTTAACATGTTGAATTGCAAGTTAACCCCTTAACTGGTTAATTTGCACATAAGCCCCTGCATTACCAAAATAATACTACAACTTTGTTTAAAAAGGACAAAATTGAAAGTATATGTTCCTGAGGAACTTAATTACATGTCAAAAGATAATCACCAGGGTTTAATTACATATTTAGGCAAAACACCTAGGGTTAGTTTATAACCCAGGTCAGGGACGTTACAAATTATCCACCCCTTACAAGGATTTCGTCCTCGAAATCAACAAAACGTATTAGGAGAAAAGAGCAGGGTATTTCCTTCTCATCTCATCCTCTAGTTCCCAAGTGGCTTCTTCAACACCACGATGGTTCCAGAGGACTTTCACAAGGCTTATATCTTTCTTCTTTAACTTTTTAGTTCTGCTATCAAGGATTGACACTGGCCCTTCCTCGTAAGATATGTCATCATTCAATTCTACCTCCATAGGTTGTAGAACTGACTCAGTGTCGGGGTGACATTTCCTCAGCATAGAAATGTGAAACACATGGTGTAACCTCTGTAACTCTGGTGGTAACTCTAGTCTATAGGCTACCTTTCCAACCCGTTCAATGATTGGATAAGGTCCCATAAATCTAGGTGCTAACTTTCCTTTCCTTCCAAAGCAAAGGACTCCTTTCCAAGGTGAGACCTTGAGGTACACTCTGTCTCCAACCTGGAACTCTAACGGTCTACGGCGCTTATCAGCATACGACTTCTGTCTATCCTGTGCATTCTTAAGCTGTTGTTGTATAACTTTGATCTTCTCTGTAGTTTGCTACACAAGATCAGGACCTAACAACTGATGTTCACCAGTCTCATACCAACACAAAGGGGATCTACAACGTCTACCATACAAGGCTTCATAAGGTGCCATATCAATACTATGTTGATAGCTATTGTTATAGGCAAACTCTATCAAGCTTAGGTGTAGATCCCAACTTCCGATAAACTGGAGAACACATGCTCTCAACAGGTCTTCCAAGGTCTGTATGGTTCTTTCCGACTGTCCATCAGTCTGTGGATGAAAATCCGTACTAAACCTTAGCTTGGTGCCGAAGGCTCTGTGTAGCTGCTCCCAAAAGCGACTTGTAAACTGGGGACCTCTGTCAGAAACTATGGTGACAGGAACTCCGTGCAAATGCACTATCTCTTGAACAAACAACTGTGATAACCTTTCAGTAGAAAAGGTTGTTTTGACAGGTAAAAAATGCGATGTCTTAGTCAACCTATCAACAACTACCCAAATGGAATCATGTCCTTTGCTTGTCCTAGGTAGGCCAACAACAAAGTCCATGGTCACATGGTCCCACTTCCACTGTGGTATGGGTAAAGGTTGCATTGTTCCTGTAGGCTTTTGGTGTTCAGCTTTAACTTGCTGACACACAAGACACCTCATCACAAACTCTGCAACATCCTTCTTCATTCCAGGCCACCAATACAAATCTTTCAAATTTCGATACATCTTGGTGCTCCCTGGATGCATAGCATACATCGAAGAATGAGCTTCTTCCAGAACTAACTTCTTCAAATTATCCATATCCGGCACTATCATCCTCCCATGATAACATGCTACATGATCATCTGAGTCATAGAAACCATCTCGCTTCTCATTTCCATACCCTGATCTAATCTGCTGAACTACAGCATCAACCTATTGTGCCTCCTTAATCTACTCTCTTAGGGTAGGTTTAATATGCATCTCAGCCAACAACCCGGCTTACAATGACACCTTCAACTGTACATTGTCTTGCCTTAAAGAGATAAGAATATCTCTCTTAGAGCATACTAAAGAGTTTAGTTGTGCTCTATCCATGGTTGATGTTGCTGATTTCCTACTCAAGGCATCTGCAACCACATTGGCCTTTCCTGGATGGTAATCAATTGTACAATCGTAGTCCTTGATTAACTCCATCCAGCGACGTTGCCTCATGTTAAGCTCATGCTGAGAGAAGATATACTTAAGATTTTTGTGATCTGTGAAAATCTGGAATGTCTCTCCGTAGAGATAATGTCTCCAGATCTTCAGGGCATGAACCACAATAGCTAACTCCAGATCGTGTGTCGGATAATTCCCTTCGTGTTTCTTAAGTTGTCGTGAAGCAAAAGAAATCACTTGCTTATCCTGCATCAACACGCATCCGAGTCCATTCTTGGAGGCATCACAGAAAATTATGTATCCTTTTCCTTGCTCAGGTAACACAAGCACAGGTGCACTTGTCAACCTCTCCTTCAACATCTGAAAAGACTGTTGACACTTATCACTCTAGGTAAAAGGAACATCTTTCCGGGTTAACTTGGTTAAGGGTAAGGCTATAGAACTGAAATTCTTAATAAACCTTCGATAATAACCAGCTAATCCCAAGAAACTTCGAATCTCTGTTGGTGTCTTTGGTTGTTCCCACTGTAGAATAGATTCTACCTTTGTAGGGTCAACACGAATACCCGAGACAGATATCACATGTCCAAGAAAAGATACTTCCGGCAACCAGAGCTCACACTTGCTAAACTTAGCATATAGCTTATGTTTTCTTAGCAGAGTTAGAGCCTGTCGGAGATGCTGTTCATGCTGCTGAGCATCCTTACTATAAATCAGAATGTCATCTATGAAGACGACAACACACTGATCAAGGAAGGGTCGAAAAACTCTATTCATGAGTTCCATGAATGCAACCGGTGCATTGGTTAGTCCAAACGACATAACCGTGAACTCATAGTGACCATATCGTGTCCTAAAGGCAGACTTGGATATGTCACTATCCTTAATATGGAGTTGATGATATCCAGACCTCAAGTCTATCTTTGAGAAGACTGTTGCACCACGCAACTGGTCAAAAAGATCATCAATCCTCGGCAATAGGTACTTATTCTTTATTGTTACTTTATTGAGTTGTCTATAATCAATGCACAACCGCATTGACCCATCTTTCTTTTTAACAAACAAAACCGGAGCACCCCACGGTGAAGTGCTCGGTCGGATAAAACCTTTATCAAGCAACTCTTGAAGTTGTTTCTTGAGTTCTGCCATCTCAGCAGGCGCCATCCTATACGGTGTCTGGGCTATAGGTTTTGTATCTGGGATCAAATTGATTTCAAAATCAATTTCCCGAGGTGGTGGTATACCTGGAAGTTCTTCAGGAAACACGTCCTAGAATTCCCTGACTATAGGAACTTCAATAGGGTTGGGACCTTCTTTGGTAACATCTACTACATGTGCTAGGAATGCATAACATCCTTGCCTCATCAGCTTGTTAGCAACCATAGCTGATACAAGACAGGTGGGCATAATCTTTCTCTCTCCTTGAAAGATCCATGTGCTGCTATCATCAGCAAACACACCCTGTTTGGATTCACAATCCAAGACAACTCGATACCTTTCTAAGGTATCCATCCCGAGGATTATATCAAATCCTTGCATATCAAGTGGTATAAGGTCCACTTGAATGCGATGATCAGAAAAGAAGAGGATGCAGGGAGAGAATACCTCCTGCAAAACGGCAGACCCACTCAACGGAGTCTCCAAAAACAAGCTATCTGCCCTATGACTAATTGTCATATTGCAGTTACGAATCACTCTCCGAGTGACAAAGGAGTGCGTAGCACCCGGGTCAATCAGAACAGATACAACACAGGATTTAGACATATCAGAATATAAAAGTTCCATCTGACCTGCCACTACCCGTGGATTGACCACTGCATCTGGTGGGTTCATAGCATAGAACCTCGTTGTCGCCTGGTGTTGAGGTGGTGCTGATGATCCAGCTTGAGACAGTTGTCCACTTCCTTGAGCTGCTCCTTGAGATTGCCTTCTCTGTGATCCCTGTTGACTCTGTCTCGGAGGCTGTGTCACACTGACAGGCCTAGATCGGTAGTCCTTCATCAAATGTCCCACCTTCCCACAGTTGTAACAACTCTTCTCCAGTTGTTGTGGTCTGGGTGGTCCTGTAACTGACATTGATGCTGAACTGTGAGTCTCTTGTAGTGGTAGGCTTCGTCCCCTGCCTCTACTCGGTGTCCACTGTGTCTGAGCACTAGTTCTGGGTGGTGGAGGTGTAGATGCAGAGAATCTAGGCTTCTTAAAGTTTCTAGATGAAGAACCCTGGAACTGCAGATAGCTTTTATGGGTTTGTCTCTTCTCGACTACGGATTTCTCTATCCTTCGGACTGACTCAACAAAGGTAGCAAACCTCTCCCGATTCTCTAGGGTAGACACAGGAGTAGTCAAGTCGGCGTTTAAACCCTTCTCAAACCTTATGATTCTTTCTTCTTCTGTGGCAGCCATGTGCGGACAAAATGGCAATAACTCCATGAACTTAGCTTCATACTCGCTAATGTTCATCATGCCTTGCCTCAATCTCTCAAACTGAGAGATCTTCTCATCTAGGAAGGTCTTTGGAAAATATCTATTGATAAATTCCCGACGAAAATCTTCCCACAAGATCTCCACTCCAGGCCTCTTCTGCTCTTCCATGGTCCACCAGTGACCAGCACTTCCCTTGAGAAGATAGACAGCATGTCTAACCTTCTGAGCTTCCGGGATGTTGAGGATTCTAAAAGCTTTCTCCAACTCTGTTAACCACAGATCGACATCTGCAGGATCAGCTGTTCCAAAGTATTCGGTTGCTCCAACACGACGAAGTCGCTCTAACGTCTTACCGATACCTTGTCCTTCAGGCTGGGCAGGTGCCCTAGGTGCAGGCATGGGCATCCTATTGGTGATGTGTGTCATAGCAGTCATAAACTACCCGAACATAGTTTGAACAGATGGGTTTCCCATGTCAGCTGGGTCAAACCGAGGTGGCTCTCTGGGTGGCTCAGGTACAGGTTGTTCTATCTCCGGGTTCCTTGCACCTCCTTGGGGTGCAGCAACACTACTTTCTGCCACATACTCCTCGTGTTGTTCAGACATCCTTAATTATCTTCTTCTCCTGAGGAGCAGAAGACTCTATTAGATATGAAATTGATACTAAGGATAGACTCGACATCCTAAGTCCTATGTCTCTGTAGACTCAGCGAACCTAGAGCTCTGATACCACTAATTGTGGGCTCTGATCTCCAAAACCACGATATAAACTTAGCGGAAGCGATTCGATTAACAACGGAAGACAAAGATCACGGGAAATTAAAACTTTTCGAGATAAGAGCTTGAATCTATAAAAACTTCTTTCATAAAAGGAGATTACTATTTACATCTCAGATAATTACTTCTTGAGTAATTATATACAACATGATACAAAATCTCAAGAACTCAAAACCAAAATCTCAGACCAAAAGACTCTAAGGACCTGAGAGTACAGAGAACACATAGGACTGACTATCTAACTATACAACTCAGTAGTCTGAATCTCCACCTAAGATTTACTACTACTCCTGATGCTGCTACTGCTGATATTGGTCACCTGAAGATTGATTCATTCGCCCTCGACGACCACCTAAAAAGTTGAAATCTACGGGGTGAGACAATTTTAAATAATTGTCCCAGCGAAAGTTATAACTCTTCGCCAGAAGATTTATTATAGCAACCAAGAATAACATAGGCAATAAAAGCTTAAAGGTAATCAGCAGCAGATTGTTATTAATTAGAACAACAACATTTAAGGAATATGAAGAACATGTATACTAAGTAATGTATCTTCAACCAATGTATCTCGTAGTTCAACCTAAGCAGATATGCTACGCGGTTGATTATGTTTTACAAACATCATTATGCCCTGCGGAGATGAGGTATACCGCTCATACTCCAACCGATCACTATTAAGTCGCATCGGTATCATACATAGGTCATTAAAAGAGCCGGATTCTTATGACCTCATCTTCCTCAGTCAGTAAGAGGATCAACATGCAGGACATCTAGTGTCTCTACTACTATAGCTTACCAGGGTATTCTAGTACTTTGCTATTAGAGTCACAGTGGCATTCTGTACTCTCTTCGCTACCGAAAGACTTCTTGTTTATCTCTCATCGATGCGGTATAAAAGATTTCCTCGAGAGATTAATGTTACATCACCCCGGCATAATACATAGTGAAGGATTGATAGATTAAGATACATCTACATCAATTCCTACACTAGGATGTAAGGAAATTCACATCCATATTACCCCACATATTCAAAAGTATGTGCTCCAGGAATCCCCTTAGGAAAACCTGTTTCACCATCATTTAGCTCCTGATGATGATGGATCTATGATCAGGGCTCTACATTGTATGATTATACTTGATTAGTTAGGTACATTTCAGTATTCTTTTATCATCATACATGTTTTCAAACATTAATCATTAGCATAGCAGCTATGAAGGAAGAATACTAAATGTAACAAGCCTAACTCTCATCAATTATCATTTCTCAATATTCTCATCACAAGTCATCTCTTAAAGCATGACCTTGATGGTATTCATGGCTCTCACAGCCTATCAATCTCATAAGATGCTATTAACAAGGCATCAGGATATATCACTATTCATAAAGCTAACAACATGCTTTCAATGAATATAGTATCAGCATCCATACCTGGATATGATCATCCTCATAAAGGAACCTGCATGGTTAAATCAACTGATAATAGTAAATAACTCATATAAAGAAGTTGTATCTCCCTACTCATACAAGAGCTAGGTTTCCTTGGTTTTCATCAATTAGGGTTTACTATTCACATTACATATCATCACCCTAGAATTAGGGTTTACTATTCACCTCATGGTGAAATGATCTCATAACATCCTCATGTATGAGAAACATCATCATTAAAGACCTCAGATAAGATTAAGATTCATCAATTATCATAATTAGGGTTTCCATGATCTCACATAAGTGGATCATACCTAAACTTGCACATTCATGTATATCGAAGGTATTTTACTTGAGTTTCCATTATAATTGGTACTTTCTTTCTCCTCTAACTAGTAGATAGTGATTACACCACTCTAGATTAGGTTGGGTTAATTCCTCATTGATTAACACAAGTCAACTCATCATTATCATGTGATTAGGGTTTGATTAAAACAAGGTATCACTCAATTGAACCTTTCAGGGGCATTTTGGTAATTTACCCATTGACCATCATCATGGGTCAATTTATTAGCCACTTAGTCCCTTAACATATTAGGTTACCATTAGGGTTTAGATTAGATCATCATTGAACCATTTACACCTTCAAGTGATTAAGTATAATCAACCTTGAAGGTCTCCAGTTGGTTTAGGGTTTAACCTTCAACCTTCAACCCATTTGATTCTTAAATGACCTTGAACTTGTTTAATCACAAATGACCTTGAATCCATTTGAACCTTAAATGAGTGTGGACCCACTTAATCTTAAACGGGTGTGGACCCATTTAAGTCCAAACGAGTGTGGACCCGTTTGAGCCTAAACGAGTGTGAACCCGTTTGAGCTTAAACGGGTGTGAACCCGTTTGGACTCAAACGAGTGTGGACTCATTTGGAATCAAATGAGTGTGGACTCATTTGGAATCAAACGATTGTGAACTCGTTTGGGCTTAAATGAGTGTGAACTCTTTTGGTCTAAAACGATTGTGGTTCTACTTGGGTTCAAACCGCATGAACATAAAAGGTGACACAAAGTTTATGCTTGAATAGGATTTCTTATGTTGAAGCTTTCAATTGGCCCAAGCCATGTTAACCATATACAAATTGAGTCAATTAGATTGAGCCTCAATTAACTGGACACCAAATTGACCCTCAATTGAAAGCCAATTAGGGTTAAATCTAACTCAATTAGGGTTTCCAATCGGCTAATCATCAATGTTCAACAATATGATTCAAATCAGAGTTGAACCTATCAATTGACCTCCAATTGGGCCCAAACTTGGCTCAAACGGTCTTGAGGTCGTTTGGATGACCTCCAAACGATCTTGAGACCGTTTTCCCAAAGTTTGACCAAAAACCAAAATGATTTGATAAGGGTTGAGCCCTAATTAAATTAAAATCAGCACTTTTCATCAATTTATCAACATCTTGTAATTGGACCCTCAAACCATCACATTTCTTTAACCCTAGACCTCCAATTGATCTTTGGGTGTCACTAAACGAGTGTGAGATCGTTTTGATGAACCCCCAAACGGGTTGGAACCCGTGTGGGTCCTTCAACCCAAAACTCAACAAGATCTATATTGAAATCAGCAACTTTCACCCGATTAGGGTTAGGTTATTGAAGTGTCTTCAACTCTTAATTGGTTAGGAATTAGATTACAATTCTTTGTAGGAATGAAATTCAATACATTATGAACAGACCCTCAAACGGTCGTACCTTGGTCAACCCTATGAAATGGTCTTGGGGTCGTTTTGATCCAAACGATCTTGCAGGATCGTTTGAGATCAAACGGGTTGAACCCGTTTGACCTTAAACGAGTTGCACCCGTTTGGACCAAAAGGGTTCAAGGTCATTTCATAAAGTGACCTAGGAATCCACGCCCATCATCCTCAACCTCTGTTCAGTCGGTTCCTCCACCGTTTTGCTTGCAAAAGAGCAAGGAAGAAGGGAGGTAGAAGAAGAACTAATCATAGAAAACAAGAACAAAGGCATGCATAACAAAGCTAAGAGTTAGAGTTATAAAACCCACCTCAAACGTGGTTCCTAGAGCTTCCAAGCTTACAATCTTCAAGCCTTTAATGGCGTCTTGAGCTCCACAGGTCGGCCAAGGTCAATTCTTCAAGAAAAAGATGGGGATGGTCGGCTAGAACAAGGAACCTAAGTAAGAAAACTAGCAATTCAACCTTGTAATACGATTTCCTCCATGAATCCAAGCTAGAAGGTGGTGTTCTCTTACCTAGAATAGGTTGGTCGTCCCCTTGAGCTCCTGAGCTTTTCTTTGGCCGGTTGAGAAAGATAAGAAGTGAGGAACTGAAGGAAAACGTTTGCTTGGTTTGGAAAGAAAGGTGCTTATATAGTTTAGGCTGATTTACACCATAAAGACCTCTAGAACTTTGAAATTCTCATCCAAGTCCTTTCTTATTTAAGGGAACGTCCAATCTCATCTAAACTTATGCAAGGCTCAAGAAATCTCAAGATCTAGGGGTAAAGAAAGCCAACTTTCAACAAGGGTACATACATGAAAGGTTTCCTTACTCAAACTTAGTGAATTTTATGTACAAAGGTCATTTTTCTTATCTGATTATTCATTGATGTGTCCCTTTCACCATTTCTACTCTAAATGATGACAAGAGTCATAAAAGATGTTCTAGATGGTGTATTTTACAAGTTTCACCCCTCAAATTGGGTAAACTGCATTTTACTCCAAATTAGGATTTTTTAAGCATAAGGATTATTCCACAAGCTGCATCTAGATGCCCAAGCTTGGGAAATCCATCATGTCTCATCATATTCACTCATATGATGTCTCATTATCAAAAGAACATCTTAACATGTGCAATTGCAAGTTAACCCCTTAACTAGTTAATTTGCACATAAGCCCCTGCATTACCAAAATAATACTACAACTTTGTTTAAAAAGGACAAAATTGAAAGTATATGTTCCTGAGGAACTTAATTACATGTCAAAAGATAATCACCAGGGTTTAATTACATATTTAGGCAAAACACCTAGGGTTAGTTTATAACCCAGGTCAGGGACGTTACAGAATGTCCTAAAATCAAGAAAGGTAAGAAATCTTCCTTCAAGAAGAAAGACAATGGAGATAAAGCTTACAAAGCTGCTTGGGACGAATCAAACGATGATAGTTAAAGTGGAAAAGAAAAAATTTGAATGTCTTATGGCTAAGGAAGATGAAAATGAAGACTCAAGTGAGGTAAGCATGCTTGAACAATCTAAATAATAATTAGTTACTAGTCTTCAATAAATACATGATAAATATGTTGATTGTAAAAATAAATTGAAGAAGCTTACAAAAACAAATGATGATTTGCATGCTAAATTATATTTGGTTTCTTCTAAAAATGAAAGTATCATGTCTGAAAGAGAAATTTTGAAATCTTCCATCAATGATCATAATATCAAGTTTTTTGTTGTAGAAACAAACTATAATTTACTTTGCCAAGAGAAGGTTGAATTGCTTGCTAAAATAAATGATATTCAAACTCAATCTATTCTATGTACTCATTTGGATTATAATGTTATTGTCAAATAAAGAGATAGTTTGTTATCTAATTTATATCATGCATAGTTAGATATTAAAAGGAAAATGGAAGAAATTTCTAATTTGTAAAAATATATAAGTAGCTTGAAAAACAATGACATTCTTGATTAAATCCTAGAGAACTCATCCGGTCAAATTGGGAGGAGAGGCCTAGGTTATGTACCCAAAGATAAATCCTATCAAAAACCTAGAGATAGAAAGACACAAGTACCGAAGACCAAAGTCATGTATGTACCTAAAAACAATCTAGCTCATGACCACAATGTTAAAAAGAGAAATGAAATTGGTTTCATTTGTTGTCATTATTGTTTACGCCTTGGACATTACTCATTTTCATGCACTTACGAGAAAAACAAGGATAAAGATTTAGTTTGGGTTCCAAAACCACAAACTTAGAAACATGGAATATTTAGTTGATATTTGGCCTAAACTTTAATTTGAAATCATTATTGTCTTATCTCAACTAAGACCTGCTTTAACTTGCATATTCTTGAATGATTTGATCGGAAATGACAACATGTTCTGTTTGAAATTGATAAACTTACTGGAAGCACACAAAACTTCATCTTGGTCGACAAAGTTCTCTATCGAGACATCTTCCGATCGAAGAAATACTCGACCAAAGGGAGTTCTGTCAAAACTTGAAGTTTCTGACAAATCCTTCCGATTGACAATTATTTCGACCGATAACTTTTTCCGTTGAGGAAATGTTCAACTGAGGATAGTTATGTTAGGAACTATTGTTGAATTAACAAACATATGTTTATAGTTAACTATGTCACTTTGAACATGCAAAGAACTCTTCATATTAAGTTGTACTTAAACATGAAATGTTTTAATTAATGCTCTTAACCAAAAGGACCACCACATGGGTACCACAATTTACCTATTTTGCAGGTTTGGGTGGTTGATAGTGGTTGTTCTAAACACATGACTAGAAACAAGGAGCCTTTCCGAACACTTGAAGAAAAGAAGTTCAGAACAATCACATTTGGAGATAATTCCAAAGGTAAAATTATTTGAATAGGTAATGTTGGTACAAATCTTCAAATTAAAAATGTGCTACTTGTTGATGGATTGCATCACAACTTGATTAGTGTTAGTCAATTATGTGATAGTGGTTGTGTTGTTCTATTTAACAAATCATGCTACAAGCTATTCATTGAGAACACAAATGATGTTGTTCATGAAGGAAAAAGAATAGGAAATCTATACATACTTAGACCTAACTCTATGCAAGCTATTGTTGGAAAATGTATTATTTCAAATGATGAACATTTATAATTATGGAATAGAAAATTAGGTCATGCAAGCTCACATATCATAAATAAGTTGATTAAGTATGATATTGTTCGTGGTCTACCTAAACTTTCTTTTGATAAACTTGAAAATAGTGAACAATGTACTCTAAGCAAGCAAAGTAAAAATTCTTTCAAATACAAAACCTTGCTTAGTACTACTAGATCATTGGAACTCATTCATATGGATTTGTTTGGTCCTATTAGGACTCAATCTATAGGTGGTAAAACATATTGATTTGTTATTGTTGATGATTATAGTAGATATACATTGGTTCATTTTCTTTCAACTAAAGATGATATCATTAGAATATTCATTCAATTTTGTTCTAAGATTGAAAATCCACTACAAAACAAAATATGTACCATTAGGAGTGATCATGGTGGGGGAATTTGAAAATCATAACTTTGAAGAATTTTTTACATATCAAGGGTATACTCATAATTTTTCAGCACCACACCCACAACAAAATGGGGTAGTAGAAAGGAAAATTTAGTCTTTACAAGAAATGGCTAGAAAAATGTTACTTGAACATAATACACCTAAAACCTTTTGGGCTGAAGCAATTAATATAGCATGTATTAAATCATGTAACAATTCATGCCCATATTAAGAAAACTCCTTATGACTCATCATCAACAAGAAACTAAGAGTTGAGTATTTTCATACCTTTGGTACACCTTATTACATATTAAATATAAAGGATGATAGGGATAAGTTTGACCCTAAATCACATAAAGGATTCTTCTTAGGATATTATACTTCTAGTAAGGCATTTAGAATCTACAGTACTATCTCTAGAAAAGTTGAAGAATCAATTCATATCACCTTTCATGAAATGACAACACAAAGTCCTGAAAATGAAAACTTAAATGATATTACTCATCAAATTGAGGACCTAACCATATCAAAAAAATATGATAAAATTTTTGAAATTGAACAACATTATAATGAGACACAACAACCTATTCCAAGATTAATCAAGGATCATCCTTAAGACTTAATCATAGGAAATCCTTTTGATAAAGTAAAAACCCGATCATCATTTAGAGATGTTGCAAACATGGTCTTTGTATCAATTGTTAAACCTAAAAAGGTAAATGAAGCTCTAAAAGATGAGTATTGTTTAATGGATATGCAAGAACTAAATCAATTTACTAAAAACAACGTATGAGACTTAGTTCCTAGACCTCAAGACAAAACCATCATTGGAACTAAGTGGGTTTTTTGAAATAAACTTAATGAAGCTGGGGAGGTAGTTAGAAACAAAGCTAGGTTGGTTTCTCAAGGATATAACCAACAAGAAGGGATAGATTTTGATGAAACCTATGCACCTATGTCTAGACTTGAAGCTATTAGAATGTTATTAGCTTTATCTGCCCATAAAGACATTAAGGTATTTCAAATGGATGTAAAAAGTACCTTTTTAAATGGAATCATAGAAGAAGAAGTCTATGGTGCTCAACCACCTACTTTTGAGATTCCTGACAAGCTTGACCATGTCTATAAATTTAATAAAGCTCTTTATGGTTTAAAACAACCACCACAAAATTGGTAAGAAAGACTTAAAAACTATCTATTTTATAATGATTTCACGATGAGAAAATCAAATTCCACATTATTTTTCAAAACATATGAATTATATTTTCTTGTTGTTCAAATATATGTTGATGACATAATCTTTGGTACTTCAAATGATTTCTTATGTATTCAATTCAGTGATATCATGAAAAAAGAATTGGAGATGATTCTTAAGGGAGAATTAACATTTTTCCTTAGTTTTCAAATAAAACAAACACCCGCCATAATTTTTTTAAGCCAAGAGAAATATATCAAGGAACTCTTAAAATGATTTGTTATGGAAAATTACAAACATGCTACTACACCCATAGCCACTTCTACTAAAATTGACAAGGATGAAGATGGTGAACCCATTGATGATTCCTTATATAGGGCCATGATTGGTATCTTGCTCTATTTGACCACTTCTAGACCAGATACCATGTTTTCTGTTGGACTTTGTGCTAGATTTCAATAAAAACCAATACACCCTCATTTTCAAGCCGTCAAAAGAATTTTAAGATATCTCGTTGGTCCTATCGACTATGGTTTGTGTTATCCTAAAGGACAATTGTTGGATTTCAAAGCTTGCACTGATGTCGATTATGCTGGTTGTCGACTTGATCGCAAGAGCACAAGAAGTGGTTGTTTCTTACTAGGAAGAGCCTTAGTATCTTGGTTGAGTAAGAAACAAAATACAGTTGCCCTATCTACCACTAAAGCCGAATATGTCGTTGCTGGCTCATGTTGTGCTCAAGTACTCTATATGCAACTAGTTTTGAATGATTATGGCTTTGAATTTTCTTCTATGCCGATTTTCTATGATAATACTAGTGCTATAAACTTGGCCCATAATCCTATTTTACATATTCTTGCCAAGCATATTGAGATTAGACATCATTTCTTAAGAGATCATGTTTCTAAAAATAATATATCTCTTCATCATGTTGATATAGAAGAGAAATTAGTTGATATCTTTACCAAACCTCTTCCTATGGATCAATTTCAATATATCAGAAAGAGTTTACTTATTACTCCCCCAGAAGATGTTTTCTTTGATATATGTGCTCAAAATTCTTAAGAAATTTCTAACTTGAAATTCATGTGACTTTTAGTGCATATAATTTTAGAACGATTCCTTTGTTTAGTCACAATAACTTATTATCATGAAAAAGCACTTAAACAAGCTCAAATCAATTGCGCAAAATAACTCACTCATGTTCGGTCGATAATATTGTCGACGGAGAAAGTCCTCAGTCGACAATTTTCTGGACCAAGTTTCACTCGGTGGGACCCTTGGCCGACTATGCGAATCTCAACCAAAATTCTTCTAGAAACCTCGTGGACCAAATTTTTTCCAAAAAAGTCCCTCGGTCAAAAATATTTTTGACCGAGTCCTCGACCTTTGTGGCCAAAAATTCAAATTCCAACGCCGACCGACTAGTCGTTACAATGAGTAGTTGGAAAAGAGTCATTGGGGTCTCGGTCGACAAACTAGCCATTGGGATCTCAGTCGATGAGTTTGTCGACCGAGTAGGTCTCTCTTTTGCTATAAAAGCACCCCAATCCGCCCATTTTCTACACACCTCAATTGCTCTCTTCTCCATCACTTATCAAGTGTTCCTTGGAGATATTCTTCATAAACATTCTTCCACTTTCATCTCTAGCTCATCTTCCAGCACTCTTTGATCACGATGGCCTCCTCTTCAACTCGTGGTGGGAAGAAGTGAGTTGCCGCAAGGAAGGGAAGGACGGTCACTCCAGCCTTGAGCGTCATAAATGATGTTGTTGCTAGAGAACGCTGCCTAAAGTTCACCTCAAAGTCTCCACTTCCTCGACAGCCGATGGACCTCAACAGATTCGTCACTCCTCTCAATCTCTCATATCTATTCAAGGTGTAAAAATTGACAGAGTTTCTTATCCCCTCTTTCCATTTCTGGTCCAACCAAGTCGTTAATGAATTCTATGCTAACCTTACTAGAGACTCCAATGAGCCATTTTCTTTCACTTCCACAGTTGATGGTTTAGCCTTTCATTTCTCTGAAAATGACATTCTCAAAATGCTAGATATAGATGCCTAAGAATATGGAGAATTTCTAGACCTCACCATCAGAAATCCTATCTCCAAATTCTCCATCGATGATAAAACCATTAGACTTGGTGATATCAAAAAGGCTATCTTCCTTCCTAACACCTCATCTCATGAGCATAGGGGAACTTATTATGCTACATCCTTAACCCTTGAAGCTAGGATAGTGAACCTAATTATTTTCCATAACATTTATCCTAGAGTTAACAATACTAAAATTCCACAATTTAGGATGTGCCTCATCTATGCTATACTTGAAAGCATTCATGTGATATTTATTCTCATCATACTATCCATTATGTTTGACTTTTTTGGAAATCCTCCCTATGCTGATTTTGTTTGCCAAACAATCCAATACTCTCTTGATAAAAACCTAGAGGACTTAAGCTACAAGTGTGATAGACGCCCTCAAGGAAATACCCAACACACTGTTGATAAAATGGGAATTGATTTTGGGCATAAAAGAGCTAGGACCGAAGGGGATACATGCACTGAAGTAAATCCTACACCTCCTACTCCTCCTAGATACTCCATAGAAAATATAGCCAATGATGTTTTCTACCTAAAAGGGGCCACATATCGCCTTGATAGACAACTAGACTACAACCACCATGCCATGACCTATCTAAACCAAAGAATGCAATCTCTATACTTGAATGTTCCCGACACATACCCTTATGCACTCTATCCTAGGAGCCTCTATCCTTTTAACCCTTACACACAATACACCCAAGTTCTACCACCACCTTCAAATTATCTTTCCCATACCCATTACTCACCCATGCAACTCTAGGACATAGCTTCTCACTTTAGATTTTATCAGGCACCTACATTTCTGGAAGCGTATGCTCTCACCAAGATAGGTGCACTTGACTGGAAAACACTTGTCAAGTACTATGGCGATACTCCATTCCTTGGGAAAGATCATGAAATTGATGTAATCTTGAACTCTTTCAAGTGATGTTGTTATCCTATGTAGTGAGTAGTAAATCCTATGTAATCACTTTAGTACCTTATGTTGTTATCCTATGATTGTCATCAATGAAATTGAGCTTGTTTGTATTCACTTGTTCATGATAATAAATTTATCTTGTGGTTTTAATTGGACATTCTTCATCACTTTGTTTTTATCTTTACAACTTGTGTATGCTATTGAGGGGGAGTATTCCATTCGGGGGGTAAGTTTTAAATTGATTATATGGCTATATTTTTGAAATGACAAAGGGGGGAATAAAATAAATGAGTTTCATAATCTATTGGCTCAAAGGGGGAGAAATAAAATAAATGAGTTTCATGATCTCTTGGATTGATATTAATTGATGCTACATTTCCTTAAGAAATGGATTCTATGTTCCATGTCTCTTTAGGAATATTTAGCACACATCTTATGAAAATAAGAGAACATTTTAATCTCAGGTAAATCACATGTATGAAACTCATCTCATTTAAATTATTTTGATTATATTTTAAAAATGTTTGTCATCTTCAAAAAGGGGGAGATTGTTGGGTAAATTGGACATTAACATGCCCTTTGTTTTGATTATGAGAAACATTTCATACTTGTGGATCTAACGTGCTATTTGAGTATTTCAGGGTTCAAGGTAATAAGGCGATTCTACTTAGAAAAAAGTTGAAGATAAATGCAAATTGAAGATCAAATGTGCTTAATGTATATGTGTTCATGATTGTACTCAAATGTAAATACTTATACAAATATATAATGTCAAAGTACTTAGACATCATGTAAATCAAGCATTAGGTCTTCCCTATCCACTCATAACCCTTAGCTACGTTTCCCCCTAGAGTTAGAGTCACCATCATTCATTAAAACACACAATTAATAGGTGATTCAAAAGACTGAAATAGGGACGTCCTCGATCGAGAAACTAGTCGACTGAGACACACTCGATCAAAGTTTTTATTGACTGAGAACTACCTCGGTCGAACATCTGAGCACTATTCATAACCTTACATATTTGTGCTCTAAAATGGGCTTCTATCAAAAATATTGTCGACCGAGCAAACCTCAGTCCTAAGCATGTGACCGTTAGACCAAGTGGTTAATAGTTTGGAGTTGAAAATAGACATTTCTACACATTTGCCTTAAACCCAGGCTCAGTCAAACAAAAGTTCAACTGAAGCATAGTTGTCGACCGAGCAGGATTTTGGATTGTTCTTTTAAGCACGAACAAATTAGTCATTCCTAGCCAACTATTGTATGCCTAACGGCTAGTTATGCACTAATAACACTCTAAAGACTCCCTAGAACGTCCCTATGTACTTAAAAACCATTACTATAAATAGGAGAGGACTTATAACTCCTAAATCATATAAGCTACACTTCTAGTGAGAAACAAAGCCAAGCAACACTTGCCATCTTGTTCTTCAAGCTCCAAATTTGTGTCCTATAGCCATAGCCTCTTAGCCACCACATAGCAACGTCCATATTAAGTGGATTGAGAGGTCTAATGCTTGATAGTATCAAAGTGCTATACACAATTGGTGTACTTTCTTTCTTCCAATCCCCATTCACAGGTTGAAGCTACTTGTGCTCCTTGGGTACTCCAAGTTGTGGAGGTTGCTTGAGGGAGCATGGTAGAAGCTACTTCTTGGTGGAGAAGGTTGCTTCAAGGGGTGCTTGAGATTACTTCATGAAGGAGGCTTCAAGGGAGGTTGGAGCTACTTCTAGGTGAAGGCTATCTCAAGGCGGTGAAGCTACTTCAAGGAGAAGGATGCTCTAAGGGAGGAGAAGGTTACTTCAAGGAAGGTGATTGTATTTTATTGTAACATCCTTGAGAGTTAAATAAAATTAATCACTTTCAAAATCCCAATTGGAGACAATTGGGTAATGGACTGACAACCTTTGATTCAAATATTGGAACCACTTAAAACTGAAGTGTCTTCCTTATTTCCTCCTCCTTCTTTGGTTGAGTGTTTAATTATTTTTAAAGTGTCAAAAATCTCTATTCACCCCCTCTAGATCTTTCAAATTCATTGTACTTATTAGGTATGACCAAAATACTCCCTAGTCATAAGATTGACTTAGGGCGTCATTAAGTTGTGGTCTTTGGATCAATCACAATCTTTAATCTCATCTGATCGTGACAAGTTCGTACCACCGTCATAATGTCGGCGGAAGCGAGCCCTCTTCTAGATCATGACTCCCTGTGAGTGTATGTACTATAGAATGAGGCATCGATAGCTCTGAGTTTCTCCCTGACTTCTATTGATGATTTTTACATGTACAAGTTGGTACCACCGACTAAGATCGATGGCACCAAATGGATTTGGTTGCATTACTTTTGATCAAGTCGGTAGCACCGATTCTTTTATCGGTAGCATCGAGTTTCTTTGACTCATGTTTGTCCTTTTCTTCAATTGTCAGTACCACCAATAGTTATGTTGGTAAAACTGATCCGATCCAAGACTTGTCAATTCACCTGAAAATAAAAATGAAGAACATAAGCCCTATAAATTATGATTGATCAATATGAAATAGTAGAAATCACTAATACTTGATGCAAATGTACGTCATAGGACAATGATGACAAACCATGAGCATATAATGTCAATATGATAAAATTTGCATGAGATACATAATGAAATAGCCTGTGAAAAGTGAATTATATTCAGTGAATCAAAAATCCATATTATTAAGGAGTTTGTGGGTTAAATGAAAACATAATGCCAAAATAGGTACAAATGGAGCTTATGATAGATGTCTGGAAGTGGAAATAATTAGGAATATATATTTTTTGATTTGGGTTAGAAATAGGTTGTGGAGGTTTGGGAGATGATAATGAAACATTGGCATAGGTGGGTGTATGAGATGGAATTTTATAATTGTAGAGAATTTTCTTCTACTAGTTAGCAAGCATGACTAGAGATTCCATAGTTGAAATTGCAATGTTGGGGAAAGGATAAAGGTTTGAGATGTTTTTGGGTATATTTCACTTGAGGAGTCAATTGTGTCTTAGATTTATAATCCTATTATTATGAATCATATCTTTGGAGATAGTAGGTCTCAAGGTCATGGTCGTCACATTCCATGTCAATATGACTTTAACATTAGGAGGTCAAACCATGGAATTAGGATGACAATTTCATACAAATTAATGTGTTATTATGAGAGGTCAAGACATACATGAACCTCAAGCTCATAATAATAATAATAATAATAATAATAATAATAATAATAATAATAATAATAAAATAAATAGCCTTGACCTATTCATGGTGTACAATATATTTGCCAATTAAGGGTATAATAGTTTTATAATTATTGTTCATCTATTTGGTACTAATGTCCATGTCCCATTTATATTGTGACTTGCCATCTTCATGATTCCCAAAAGTATTTTTTTATATCATATATTACATGAGAATGAAAACACTTCTTATTAGGTCAAATTATTCCCAATATGGTTTTCTTCATATCCAAATTTTTCAAAGAAGAAAAAAATGAAGGACTGAATAGAAAGGAGATAAGATGTGTTTCTTTTGAGAGAAACTAGATGATATAATGTGGAATTAGTGATGAGGAAGTATTATAATGATTGAAATAGGGTATGTAACTATCCTATATAATAAAATTTAATGAATGATTTTTTTAAATTTCACCATCCTTGCTTTCGAATTATGTTCATGATTAGTTGGGGACATAATAGGTTCCTTAATGACTAATGGATAATATAGAATATTACATGATTGCATGGTTATAATTTCATTTCTTATATGATGTCTATGTTACTGACATGCAAATTTACCTAGAGAAGAGACCCTAGAATTTTATCTAGACTACGTCCAAAATCACCACCGTCAAGTAGATGGATGCTATTGTAGTATAGTTTAGGAATTTGATGCAAAGGATAATGTTTCTAAGAAAGTTCTAGTATTTAACACAATCATGGTTCATTATCAATTAAACTAAGATTGCAATTAATAAAACATCAAATGAAACTCTAAATTTAACAACTAGATGGGAACACTAGGGTGGGATGGGTTTCACTACCATTACATATCATTCACTTTCTCGATGCATCATATTAAGCATGGAAACACATATGTTAAGGACAAGAATATCCACCTTTTGGTGTTAGGATAAAAACATATACATATATCACTCTAAGATTATTGTTGTGTTACCTTGAGATCATATCTATTGCCTAGGAAAACACCTATCCAAATGTCTTATCAAGGGTTTTGCATGATTCAACCAATATCCTAGATCATATCTTTAAAGTTATCTACACCCAAGATTTGATAAACATATAAAATTAATTATCATGGAAAAATATAAGCATGAAAATGAATTATTCCAACATATAATGATTCATACAATAATAGATGTAATAAAGAAAAAAATCAGGCAACGAGGAAACTCCCTGCACCCTAGTGAGAGGACTAGTTGTTCATGGAAGCAAATATGGTTACAAAAAGTAAAAAGAAACAAAAGGGCATTGCCACAGTAGAAGATGATATCACAACCATGGTTTGTGGGAATGTGATTATAAACTTGGGAGGCAAAGGCATCAAACAAGAAACAAGAATAACTCATAGACGTTCGTTAGGTGGTGAACTGATGGGTCATCCATCTCTCTTTTCTTATAGCCTAGATCTACTATTATGGAGGCAAAGCAGTGGAGAACGATGGAGGATTAGTAGTGGAGGACGACCTTGGTCTTCCTTCAAAGTCTGGATCTTGGAGTCACAACAAAGTCTAGAATCTCGTCGATTGGTTGGTTAATAAAAGGGGAGGGGTCAATGGAAATCGGAGGTTGATGTTGTGGAATGTATTTGGTAGCCTGGAAACATTGATGCAGATCCTTTCCTTAGTGGAAATGGTCTTATATATATAGGAGGGGCTTGGATTTTGAACCCTCTCCATATGCCTTACATTTGTGTTTGAGCCTCAATGGATTTTAAGGATTAAAGATGTGGGTAGACGAAGGGTCTCACAACTCAGTATTCTCATTAGAGTGGGGACACAGGAGTTTCGTTAGAGGTTGACTATCAATGGTGAGGCACATGATCGTCATCTGCATTGTGGTCTTCCTAGCCATCAGAGGTATGGTGCATAGCTCTCGTACATGGATGAAAGCTAGATTCCCATCGGTGTCAGGTTACTAGAAATTTCATCAACATTGAGGGTGGATCTGTCATCAGAGCTAGAGTCTGCCTAATCATCATATGGTGAGATTAGAGTTTCATTGGGGGTCGATGCCTTCTCAGTCATCAGAGATGAGCACAGTTTCAAGTTGGACACCGGGCTAGGTTTCATTGGAGGTATACCGATAAGAATTTGAATGATGGGGATCAATGATAGTCTAGTTTAGGGACAAAAACTTCACCTAGGAGGGGGGCTATTGGCATGGGTCATTAGGGATACACCACTAAATCTCTTGACCAATGTGATGTGGCTTGACAATCTAAGTGGCCCGATGAAGGCTAGAATCATTGAAAACCTAGAATTTGGATCAAAACCTTATAAACTATCATAAAATTAATAAAACATGAATACAATCAAGTTCTAAAGTAAAATGATGGCAATGAATGTTAAACAAGAATAAAAGTGCAACTAAAACTAGTATGAATATGAATACATCATTAGATATATTTTATATTTAAGAAAAGATATTGGTCCTATGTGATGTCTTGGTATTCACATTTTTCTCCTATAGAATATCATGTG
Source organism: Alisma plantago-aquatica (assembly GCA_963693085.1). NCBI lineage: Eukaryota > Viridiplantae > Streptophyta > Magnoliopsida > Alismatales > Alismataceae > Alisma > Alisma plantago-aquatica. The sequence goes on from OY856413.1 coordinate 344,434,419, forward strand.
TCGATCTAGTAATATGAATGGTATCTTAGTAAACATTATATATCTATACGTGGATATCATGAATATCATATTTATCCATTTCAACAAACTCTTGGTTTAGTGAGGATTTAATAGTTACAAGTTCTCAAATGGACCATTTTGAAGAAAGTCAATAATACTAACATTATATGTTTTCTATTGTTCCTTTCTCCACTACTTCATTTCCTTTTGTATGTCAAATGGTCTTAATTTATGGGTATAGGATGGTTAATTGATATATCAGATTATTTGTTTGGATGTTCATCTTTTTCAAAATAAGAAGATGTCAAGTCCATGCCTTGGTTCACATAATCTCAATAATCTATTGTATATCAAGAAACATAGATTGAATGTAAGAGGGTGAAAATTTCATGCCTTGGATTAAATCTAGATATCTATGACAACAAGATAAAATGGTCATGGTAACATTGGTCACTAATAAGTTAAATTTTCTCTCTAATTATTCCAATTACTTGGATAGAAATGATGTGTTTCTAAATGCCTCTCTTCCTCATGAGGTCTTTACGTCACTACCAATGTAATTTGGAACCCAATGGGTCACACACATAAAGATGCATAAGGGAAGTGAAGTTTTGATTCAAACATATCATTAGAATGGTTCTAAATCATGTACATGTTGATTTCTACTCAATCATTTGACTACGTAAGCCATTAGGTTGATTGGATGGTTTGGATCAATGGATCGGTTGAGTGTCCATTGACTGAATGCTCCCATTTAGGTAGGTGACCAGCCATCTGATGGAGAAGCCAGACGCTCAACTGGATGAATTCAGGGTTGAATTAGAATCAAATGGCTCGGTCAATTTGGAATCAAATAGGTTCCATTCAATTTGACAAGGACTTTTCTTTGTACATGCCACTTGTTTGAGTGGATGCCCATTCGATCGACTGTGCATTTTGTCAAGGCAGTCCTATTTTGTTTTCCAACGTGAGTTGTCATTAGGAACTATATTTGATTTTTGGAAACCCAAGCCCGTGACTATCCTTTATAAAAGGGATGTATGTCCTAAGAGTGACACACATATTGAGACATAAATTTTCTAAAAATATTCCTCTAGGAAAGAGAAAAACTCATCCCAAGGATAGCATCCAATAGGAAAAGGAGAAAAAGTGATGTTAATAGCTTTAAAAAAAATTATTTTTGCATCTTCTTAGTGACCAAGGTTGTGCATCAAGAGTTCCTACATCCACATAGATGACATAGAGGTTGAGTCTTGTAGGAGGAAGCTTGTGGACAAGCAACTTCTCAAAGTAGAAGTTAATGTGTTTCTACAAGGATAAAGTGGCAACAACAACAACCACTTCAGATCTGTATCTATAAGTGCAAGTTCCACACCAACTATCACTTCTATATCTTTGTCATATTTAAGTTTTATGTCTATGAAGGATCTGTCAGTTAAGAATTTTGTTGGGAAAATTGCATATTTTCATTGCACCCCTTCTCTCAAAACTATATGGTGCACCTTGCTACACATCGTGGACTAGAGGGTGCACGTCATGCAAATGACATTTAACGCTAGACTTGAGTTTTCCTTATGATGATGTGGATGTTTGTATCTAGATGAAACAAATGTCGCATAATCTGCATTCAAACACATCAACTAGTCCAAGTCACAAAATTAGAGCATACTTAAACTATTTACAAGATTACAAGCTAATTATATGGCTAAAGTATGGAATTTAATTCATTAATTGCATAAAATTAGGGCATATAAATGGTATGAAGTATGTTCATCACTATCCATCCCCAAAATAATAGTTTTAAAAGAATGATCTCCATTATTATTCCCAATCACTGGCTTGAAACTAGTATAAAGAATTTAGTTTACCCACAATTTTATACAGTCATCTCATGAATCTAGGGCCCAACTTTTTCCATGAAAGAAATATACAATTTTCCAAATTTTTAGATGATCCTGCATCACTAAGATAAGATATAATGTGTCATGATACAAAAATCATTTTAGTTGTCGAAATAGGGATTAATTAATGAAATATGATTTTCTTCTTTATTCATTGCTCACCCAGTTTCATTCTAGTTGGCTAAATAGGACTACTTGAATGATTGCATGCTTTTCTTATTTATTCATTTCTCAAGCTTGATTAATGATCATTGGCATATTTCTTCTTCTTCCTAGAGTAAATCCAAAGAATGGTAGCCTTTTGTAAAAGCTACTTTCATCTCCATTGTGGTCCACATGATGCTTCTTAAACATACATGGCATCCATGTCTTTGTATACTCTCAAAGACATAGCCATACCAAAAAAAGAAAATGCACAACATTTATGTTCTTATCTTGTGTTTCCTGTGGATCACTTGTGCTCTTTAGGGAAGGTGTGGGTATCTTGGGCCAAAAAACCCAAGCCCATTAAGCAGGGGGTTGTGGTTCACCCCACTAAGGGTATAAGACTAAAGCATTGCTTCTGAAATTGGCTTGGGAAGTCCTTTGTTGAAAATTGAGGTGGGTGATCTTCTGCTTGGCCAAATAACTCTATGTTCTGATGCAATAGCACTTGAGTTTCCATCAAGAACTTTAGCTTTCTTCCTCACCCTAACCCACAAACTGTAGAATCGCTTCCCCATCCTAGTATCACACACCACATGGTCGATGGGTGAAGGGTATATCCTTCTTGTAAGATCAATGGTGTGATCAACCACTTCTCAAATACTCATAGTGGTATTTGGATGTCAACAATAGGCTACAAGTTTGTGACGTTTGGTTACATGATAGGGTTGGGGCTAGGACATCATTAGTTGACCATGAAAGATTATGGAATCACTTTGATTGCTAAATCACTACAAGCCATCTACTTAGATGAGGCATACATCTCAGTTTTGATGTTGAGATGCGATGGGGTGTTCTCACTTCTTTCAAAAAAGGAGGGTATTAATGCTTATTTGAATGTAGAGCTTAACTTTTGTAGATCCATTTGGCACAATGATAACCTACCACATGCCAACATGTTTCTTTGGAGGGTTTTGTATTGGGACCTTCTAAGATGTGTTATTACTTTGGCCCAGGTGTAAGTATTGTAGGTTACCAGCTTCTAAGATGGTTTACCACCTCTTCCTCTCAAGTGACTTGGCAACCAACATTTATAATAGGAGGAATCACTGGTAGAATGCTTACTCAATTGCCAATCTCCCATCTCCCACAATGACAAGTTGGTTTTCCTTCATTTGGATGTTATGGAATTTGGGTGATCTTAAGGGTTGGATTTTCACCCTTAATCCTACCCTACTTGTATTGAAGGTTTGGAGGTAGATATGCAGATTAAAATACAAGGATGAATCATACCACATGGAGAGAAGATGTCAGGTGATGAATGAATATTCATCATGTTTTATATATACTTTTTAGACCATTTTGTATTCTAACATGGTAATTTATCACATAATTTAGTTCATGCAGCCTTCCACATCCATAATTTTTATTAAATCAATTTTTATGTTATTCTAGATGATTTATGGGATGTTTTGGTTAAACTCAAATGTATACTACTTTGGTCATGATTGTAATGCTTTTATTAACACAAGTCAATTGGTTTTTTATAGGACACATTACACATTCAATTAGCACATCTTGTGATTATTCTTACATGAAATTATCACATAAAATCAAGTCAAAAGTAACCATGCAATATATTGTTTTGACAAAGACATCAAGGCAACAACTAGAGTAAGTCAATTTAAATAATCAATTGAGAAGCTGAACCTACTTCACAAAGGCAATCAAGGCACCCCTCAATCAAAACTTGTCAAGGATAATAGATGCAAAGGAGTCAAAGAAGTTGATCGGTTACAATATATACTAATCAAATCAAATCCAATGAAATATTATTCTCTAATTCCTATTAAGGAAAACATCTATCAATTAATATTACCAATGATTTTCCATTAATTGGGCACAAATCAATCGAGGCAACAATTAAAAATTCATTGAAGTAAGTTTTTTAAGATGATATTCCATAAATAAACCAAGAGCCTCTCCCTAATTGTCTATATTTTATTGTTTTTTATCACCATAATTAACTCCCTTTCTCCCTACAATTTCTTCTTCCGCAACTCTTACATGCCCACATCTCTCTCTACATTAATCTCTTACACCTACTCTTTTCTCTCCCCACTACTTTCTATCTTCCACAATTAAGTGTTTCTATCCCACAAGTCGCAGACCCCGTGACTATAACAAAAGAGAACATATTTATATGCATGAAGAGACCTGGAGTAGAGTTCTCATGGGAAGAGTTTCGTCGGGAATTTATCAATAGATATTTTCCAAAGACCTTCCTAGATGAGAAGATTTCTCAGTTTGAGAAACTAAGGCAGGGTATGATGAACATTAGCGAGTATGAAGCTAAGTTCATGGAGCTGTTGCGGTTTTGTCCGCATATGGCTACTACAGATGAGGAAAGAATCAGAAGATTTGAAAAGGGTTTGAATTCCGATATGTCAACCCCTGTGTCTGCCTTAGAAAACAGAGAGAGATTCTCTACCTTCGTTGAGTCAGTCCGAAGGATAGAGAGATCTGTGGTTGAGAAAAGACAAACCCATAAAAGATATCCACAGTTTCAGGGTTCTTCATCTAGGGATTCCAAGAAACCTAGATTCTCTGCACCTAACCCTCCACCACCCAGATCGAGTTTTCAAACTCAATGGACACCAAGTAGAGGTAGAGGACGGAGTCAACCGCTTCAAGGGACACACAGTTCTGCATCAGTGTCAGTTACTGGACCACCCAGACCACAACAACAGGAGAAGAGTTGCTACAACTGTGGTAAGGTGGGACACTTGATGAAGGATTGCCGTTCTAGGCCTGTCGGTGTGACACAACAACCTCCGAGACAGAATCAACAGGGATCTCAGAATAGACAACATCAAGGAGCAGCTCGAGGACGTGGACAAGCGTCTCAAGCTGGATCATCAGCACCACCTCAACACCAGGCGACTGCGAGGTTCTATGCTATGAACCCACCTGAGGCAGTTGTCAATCCACGGGTAGTGGCAGGTCAGATGAAACTTTTATATTCTGATATGTCTATATCCTGTAATATATCTGTTCTGATTGATCCGGGTGCTACGCACTCTTTCATCACTCGTGAAGTGATTCGTAACTGCAATATGACTGTTAGTCATAGAGCAGATAGTTTGTTGTTAGAGACTCCGTTGAGTGGGTCTGCCGTTTTGCAGGAGGTATGTTCTCCCTGCATCCTTTTCTTTTCTGACCATCGCATTCAAGTGGACCTTATACCACTTGATATGCAGGGGTTTGATATAATCCTTGGGATGGATACCTTAGAAAGGTATAGAGTTGTCTTGGATTGTGAGTCCAAGTTGGCTGTGTTTGCTGATGAAAGCAACACATGGATCTTTCAAGGTGAAAGAAAGATTCTGCCCACCTGTCTTGTGTCAACTATGGTTGCTGATAAGCTGTTGAGGCAAGGATGTTATGCATTCTTAGCCCATGTGGTAGATGTTACCAAGGAAAGTTCCAACCCTGCTGAAGTTCCCATAGTCAGGGAATTCAAGGATGTGTTTCCTGAAGAACTTCCTAGTATACCACCACCTCGGGAGATTGACTTTGAAATCAATCTGATTCCAGATACGAAACCCATAGCTCAAACTCCGTATAGAATGGCTCCTGCCGAGATGGCAGAACTCAAGAAACAGCTTCAAGAGTTACTTGAGAGAGGTTTTATCCGACCGAGTACTTCACCTTGGGGTGCTCCGGTCTTGTTTGTTAAAAAGAAAGATGGGTCAATGCGGTTATGCATCGACTATAGACAACTCAATAAAGTGACAATAAAGAATAGGTATCCTCTGCCGAGGATTGATGATCTCTTTGACCAGTTGCGTGGTGCAACAGTCTTTTCAAAGATAGACTTGAGGTCTGGATATCACCAACTTCGTATTAAGGATAGTGACATATCCAAGTCTGCCTTTAGGACAAGATATGGTCACTATGAGTTCACGGTTATGTCGTTTGGACTAACCAATGCACCAGCTGCATTTATGGAACTCATGAATAGAGTTTTTCGACCTTTCCTTGATCAGTGTGTTGTCGTCTTCATAGATGACATACTGATTTATAGTAAAGATGCTCAGCAGCATGAGCAGCATCTTCGCCAAGCTTTGACCTTGCTAAGAGAACATAAGTTGTATGCTAAGTTTAGCAAGTGTGAGTTCTGGCTGCCGGAGGTATCTTTTCTTGGACATATAATATCCGCCTCGGGAATTCGTGTTGACCCTACAAAGGTAGAATCTGTTCTACAATGGGAACAACCGAAAACACCGACGGAGATTCGAAGTTTCTTGGGGTTAGCTGGCTATTATCGAAGGTTCATTAAGAACTTTAGTTCCATAGCTTTACCCTTGACCAAGTTAACCCGGAAGGATGTTCCTTTTTCTTGGAGTGATAAGTGTCAACAATCTTTCCAGTTACTGAAGAAGAGGTTGACAAGTGCACCTGTATTAGTGCTACCTGAACAAGGAAAAGGTTATATAGTTTTCTGTGACGCTTCCAAGAATGGACTAGGATGTGTGTTGATGCAGGATAAACAAGTGATTTCTTTTGCTTCCCGACAGCTTAAGAAACACGAGGAGAATTATCCAACACACGATCTGGAGTTAGCAGCTGTGGTTCATGCTTTGAAGATCTGGAGACATTATCTCTACGGAGAGACATTCCAGATTTTCACAGACCACAAAAACCTTAAGTATATCTTCTCTCAGCATGAGCTCAACATGAGGCAATGTCGCTGGATGGAGTTAATCAAGGACTACGACTGTACAATTGATTACCATCCAGGTAAGGCCAATGTTGTTGCAGATGCCTTGAGTAGGAAATCAGCAACATCAACCATGAATAGAGCACAACTAAACTCTTTAGTATGCTCTAGAAGAGATATGCTTATCTCTTTAAGGCAAGACAATGTACAGTTGAAGGTATCATTGCTAGCCGGTTTGTTAGCTGAGATGCATATTAAACCTACCCTAAGAGAGCAGATTAAAGAAGCACAGCTAGATGATGCTGCAGTTCAACATATAAGATCTGAGTATGGAAATGAGAAGCAAGATGGGTTTCATGACTCAAAAGATCAAGTAGCTTGTTATAATGGAAAAATGATAGTGCCGGATGTGGACAACTTAAGGAAGTTAATCCTGGAAGAAGCCCATTCTTCCATGTATGCTATGCATCCAGGGAGCACCAAGATGTATCGGAATTTGAAGGATCTATATTGGTGGCCTGGGATGAAGAAGGACGTTGCAGAGTTTGTTCTGAGGTGCCCTGTGTGTCAGCAAGTTAAAGCTGAACACCAGAAGCCTGCAGGGACAATGCAACCTTTACCCATATCACAGTGGAAGTGGGACCATGTGACCATGGACTTTGTTGTTGGCCTACCCAGGACAAGCAAAGGACATGATTCCATTTGGGTAATTGTTGATAGGTTGACTAAGACAGCACATTTCTTACCTGTTAAAACAACCTATTCTGCTGAAAGGTTATCAGAGTTATATGTGCAAGAGATAGTGCGTTTGCACGGAGTTCCTGTCACAATAGTTTCGGACAGAGGTCCTCAATTTACAAGTCGTTTTTGGGAACAGTTGCACAGTGCCTTAGGCACTAAGCTGAGGTTTAGTACGGCCTTTCATCCACAGACTGATGGACAGTCAGAAAGGACCATACAAACCTTAGAAGACCTGTTGCGAGCATGTGTTCTCCAGTTCACCGGAAGTTGGGATCTACACCTAAGCTTGATAGAGTTTGCCTATAACAATAGCTATCAGCATAGTATTGATATGGCACCTTATGAAGCCTTATATGGTAGACGTTGTAGATCACCCTTGTGTTGGTTTGAGACTGGTGAGCACCAGTTGTTAGGTCCTGACCTGGTGCAGCAAACCACGGAAAAGATTAAAGTAATACAACATAAGATTAAGACTGCTCAAGATAGGCAGAAATCTTATGCTGACAAACGTCGTAGACCTTTAGAGTTCCAGATTGGAGACAAAGTGTATCTTAAGGTCTCACCTTGGAAAGGGGTCCTTCGTTTTGGAAGGAAGGGGAAGTTAGCTCCTAGATATATGGGGCCTTATCCAATCATTGAACGGATTGGAAAGGTAGCATATAAACTAGAGCTGCCCCCAGAGTTACAAAGGTTACATCCTGTGTTTCACATTTCTATGTTGAAGAAATGTCACCCAGACACCGAGTCAGTTCTACAACCTATGGAAGTAGAATTGAATGATGACATATCCTATGAAGAGGGACCAGTGTCAATCCTTGATAAACGAATTAAAAAGTTAAAGAAGAAAGATATAAGTCTTGTGAAAGTCCTCTGGAATCATCGTGGTATTGAAGAAGCCACTTGGGAGTTAGAGGATGAGATGAGAAGGAAGTATCCTACCCTTTTCTCGTAATATGTTTTATCGATTTCGGGGACGAAATCCTTGTAAGGGGTGGATAATTTGTAACATCCCTGACCTGGGTTATGAGCTAACCCTAGGTGTTTTGCCTAAATATGTAATTAAATCTTTGTGATTAACTCTGAGCATGTAATTAAGCTTCTCAGAAATGTATATTTCAGTTTTTGCTCCTTTTTATATAAAGTTGTAGCACTGTTTTGTAATACAGGGACCAATGTGCAATTTACCCATTTAGAAGGGTTAACCTGCAATTTGCACATGATGAGGTGTTCCTCTGATGTTGAGACATCATGAGAAACATTTTGGTAAAGTTTGAGGGATTTCCCAAGCTTGAGCACCAAGGTGCAGCTGTGGAAGCAATCCCGGTACTTGAAACCCTAATTTGGGGTAAAATGCAATTTACCCAAATAATGGGAAGCAATTTGTAAAGAATGTTATCTAAAGTATCTTGTTAGACTCTTGCCATCATTTAGAGAAGAAATGATGAGGAATTCACCTCAATTGAGTTATCAAGTTAAGAAATAGGCTCTGTGATTGAATAATCAGGGTATATGTGCAATATCCCTTTAAGTATGAACTTTATTATTAGATTGTCCTTCCTTGCCTTCTTTTCTATAACTTAAGATAAGGTTTGTCCTTAGAATAAAGAGGAAGGGACGAGCAAGTAATGAAGGAAGGACTTAGTTGGAATTAAGGGAAACTTATGAGCTAATGTTGAAAATCCTACCCCAAGTATATAAGCCCTCCTTTCCTTAGTTGCAAGGGAACTTAACCTTCGTTCCCTTACTGTTTCATTTCACCAAAGACGACCAAGGACTGCCTTGGAGCTAAGGAGGACGAACAAGGGGTGCAAGGTAGGTTTAAACCCCTCTTCTTGCCTAATTCCATGGTTAGAATTCGAATTCAAGGTCATCTTCATGGCTAATTCTCGAAACCCTATCTTTCTAGCCGTCTCTTTTCATCCTTCCTTGGAGTTTTCACCTTGGCCAACCTGTGGGAACTCAAGGACGCCATTAGAGCTTGGAGCTTGAAAGCTTGGAGCTCAAGAAACAAGCTTTAGGCGGGTTTTATAACTCTAAACCTATGCTTTACTATGTTCATCTTTATATGCGAGTGAATGATAGCTCCTAGTATTTCCCTACTTTTCCCTGCTATTTTGCAAACAAACCCGTGGGATATCTGTACTGTTATTGAGCTAGATGATGAAGGCGTGTTTTCCAAGAAAAACCCACCGCTTTTCTTTTCCCTAAACGGTCCTAACAGTTTGCTCTCACGACCTCAAGACCGTGAGAGAGCCTCGCGGTCTCGAGACCGTGAGAGGGCTCGCGGTCTCAAGACCGATTGGCCCTGTTGACCGAGCGTGGACCATATAAGAAACTTGTTCCTAATTATATAGGCTAAATACCCTCAAAATTTGGGAGACTAACTCCAAAGGAATCGGGAGATATGTCCTTTTTAAGTCACAACTTTAAATGAATTAATTGCTGATTTTCAAACGGTCTGAAATTGCCTTTTTGGGCAAACGGTCTCAAGACCGTGAAAGGTCGTTGACTAAGCGTTGACCCCATGAGATTACTGTTCAAAATTATGTTAATTAACAACTCACCAAGTTTGATGGTCTAATTCCAAACGGGCTAAGAGTTGAAGGGTGAATACTAGGGCTAACCCTAGATAAAATCAGTACTGAAATTATGGTGATCTAATTAGGGTTTTTAGGGTTGATTGACCTAAACGGTCTCAAGACCATGTGGGGTCCACCCACATGACCTCAAGACCGTGAGGACAATCACCCAAGACCATTTGAAGGTCTAGGGTTGAGTAATTTGACCAATTGAACACCAATTGCAAATAAGTTATCAATTTAATCAAAATTCTGATTTTGTGACCAATCAGGGTTCAACCTCTATCAAATCACCTTAGATTTTTATGAAATCTTGGGCAAACGATCTCAAGACCATGTGGGGTCCACCCACATGACCTCAAGACCGTTTGAGCCAAGTTTGGGCCCAATTGGAGCTCAATTGAAGGGTTCAACCTTGTGTTGATACACATTGTTGAGTGTTGATGGGTGAACATTGATAGACCTTAATTGAATCGATTTCAATCCTAATTGGTCAACAATTGAGGGTCAATTGAATGACCATTTGGTTAAGCATAACCTTAATTAACTCAATCCATAGGTGGTCAACAGTTATTGGACCTTTTGAAGGCTTCAACATCGGTTGACATCATCGTTTGATTTGTTGAACCTTTGTTGAAGGACCTTGCGGTTGAGACCATGAGAGGCTCACGACCTCAAGACCGTGAGGGGGCTCACGACCTCAAGACCGTGAGGTGGCTCACGACCTCAAGACCGTGAGGTAGCTCACGACCTCAAGACCGTGAGGTGGCTCACGACCTCAAGACCGTGAGGTGGCTCACGACCTCAAGACCGTGAGGTGGCTCACGACCTCAAGACCGTGAGGTAGCTCACGACCTCAAGACCATGAGGTGGCTCACGACCTCAAGACCGTGAGGTGGCTCACGACCTCAAGACCGTGAGGTGGCTCACGACCTCATGATCGTGAGGGGGCTCACGATCTCAAGCCCATGAGGAGGCTCACGGTCTTGGAGCTAGAAAGGGGCTCATGGACTTGAAAGGTCAAAGTGAGCAATCGGTCAACACTTTCAACCGAATTCAATCATGTGATGGTTCAATGTTGCTCAAATCAAACACTAATGATAATCTAAGATAGTAAGGAGTTATTTGATTAAGGTTTTTGACTATGATGATGATCAATGGGGTGAATTACCAAGATACCCCTGAAGGGTCAATTGAGTTATACTTTACTCAATTCAAACCCTAATTACATGAGAATGATGTTTTTAGTTATAATGACTCTATCTAACCTGATCTAGTCTAATGTTATCATCAACCATTAGTATGATGAAAGAGAGAGTACTCTAGAGAGAGAAAGTACCCTAGAGAGAGAAAGTAACTCTAATCACTTAATGGTGATGTTTTTGGCTATGATAGCCTATGATGACTCAACCCAACCTGTTTTAGAGTGATGTTGATATCACCTAACCTTATGATGAGAGAGAAAGTACTTCTAGAGAGAGAAAGTACTTCTAGAGAGAGAAAGTACCTCTTTTAAATGGAAACTCAATTGAAGCATCCCCAATACACAGAAATGAGCATAATTAGGGTATGATCCACCTGTGTGAGATCATAGAAACCCTAATTATGATAAATGATGAACCTTTAACTAATCCAAGAGCATCAATGAAGGTGTTACTCATACATGATGATGTTATGAGTTTAATTCACCTGTAATGTGAATAAGTAAACCCTAATTCAAGGGTGATGACATGTAATATGAATAGTAAACCCTAATTCAAGGGTAATGGCATGCTTTTGAGCAATAAACTCTATTTGATTTAAATTAAAGATTTAACTCTTATGACAAGAGTAGGAAGTACATTCCTTATTGTTATATTACCTTTATCAGATGTATTAATCATGCAGGTTCTGATATGAAGGTAATTATATCCAGGTATGGATGTTGATGTTATATTCATTGAAGGCATGTTGTAGCCTTATGAATAAGTAATGTAATCTGATGCCTTGCTAGTGGCATCCTATGCTGATAATGGGCTATGAGAGCCATGAATACCATCAAGGTCATGCTTTAGAGATGACTTGTGATGAGGATAATGAGAAATGATGATTGATATGAGTTAGGCCTGTTACATTTAGTATTCTTCTTTTATAGCTGCTATGCTACTGTTATTGTTTGAAGAACAATGTATGCTGTTAAAGAATACTGAATGTACCTAACTAATCAAGTATAATGTAGAGCCCTGATCATAGATCCATCATTGTCAGAAATTAAGTGATGGTGAAACAGGTTTTCCATAGGGAACTCCTGGAGCACATACTTTTGAGTATGTGGGGTACATGGATGTGTAGAACCTTACATCCTAGTGTAGGAAAGTGATGTAGATGTGGAATCCATCCATCCTTCACTATAGTTCCATACCGTATCAGTGGTAGGTAAACATGAAACCTCCTGATGACGAAGAAAGCACAGATATCCGTATCAGTGGTAGGTAAATATGAAACCTCCTGATGACGAAGAGAGTACAGAACGCCACTGTGACTCTAGAATAGCGAAGGACCAGTTTACCCTGGTGAGCTATAGTAGTAGAGACACAAGATGTCCTACAAGTGATCCTCTTACTGACTGAGGAAGATGAAGGTCATGAGAATCCGGCTCTCTTAATGACCTATGTATGATACTGATGCGGCTTCTCAGCGATCAGTTGGAGTATGAGTGGTAAGCCTCATCTCCACAGGGCATAATGTTGTTTGTAAAACGTAATCAACCATGTAGTATAACTTGTTAGAGATGACTCCAAGTTAGTTGATTGATGTTACATTGCAATAATGTTGATATTCTCCATATCTCCTAATTTGTAGAGATCTTGTTATATCTGCAACTGTTATAGAATGCTTTGAAGGCTTTACTGTTTAAAATAATCTTTGATATTATAATAAAGCTTCTGGCGAAGAGTTATAACTCTCGCTGGGACAATTATGTATAATTGTCTCACCCCGTAGACTTCAACTTTTTAGGTGGACGTCGGAGACGAAGAAACCAGCCTACAAGTGATCAATCTCAGCAGCAGCACCAGGGGCAGCAGTAATCTCAGGTGGAGATTTGTCCTGCCATGTGGTGTAGTTAGAGTCAGTCCTATGTGTCCTCTGTACTCTCAGGTCTTGGAGTCTTGTGTTATGTGATCTTGAGATTTTGTATCTTGAATGTATATAATTACTCAAGAAGTAATTATCCTGAGATGTAAACAGTTACCTCTCTTTATGAAAGGAGTTTTTATGGATACAAGTTCTTATCTCGAAAAGTTTTAATTTTCCGTGATTTTTGTCTTCCGCTGATTACCGATTCGCTTCCGCTAAGTTTTAATCGTGTTTATGTCATGGTTTGGAGATCATAGCCCACAAAGATGATGACTCCTTCTCTAATTTTCTTACTCCATGAACCCATAGGACGCTTTGAGATGATAGGGTGTGATCCCCTTTGATGTTTGGAATACCCCCTCCTTTTGTGGAGAAGGAAAGTGACCACAAAACCCTAATTGTGTGTCCCACTGGTGGATGCAAAGTTTGGGTTCCACTGCATCAGTCGATTGATCGGGGGCCCATTCGGACTAACCGAGAGGATAAGTCAATGCTCGGGCTTATTCACAAGTAGTTCAAGGTGAATCCATTGACTCATTTATAATAGAGGTCCTCCTAATTCTAGGGATTTTCTGCCTTTTTCACATTGACCCAGTCAAAAGGTTCATTTCCATCAAGATCAATCCAATTCTTGCTTAGGAGTCATATGAATGGAGATTCCATTTGATTGAATAGAAATTCTAGGAGGTTGATATATGCACTTGAAGCCTTCTTGATCTTCTAAATCTTGGAAAAAAATTAGGGGGTTGTTGATTTTTGTAGTGAATGGGAACAATTGGGCTATTTTCCTACAATACATGAGTGAATCTAATTAAAACTCTAACTTAGGAGACAAAACAAAAATTAAAGAAATTAAATCCTAAATCTAGAAAATAAAACATAATGCTCATAAGAAATGATCTAAAAGGTACAACAAAAGTGTATGAATATGCATTCATCAAATCACACCGAACGTGAAAGTTTCTCATCCTCGAGCAACATACAATCACAAATAATCACCAAATAATACTAACAAAATATCTTCCTCTTTTACATAGTAACAATTGCATCCTTACCACCTTTCATGGACAAGCGACCCTAATGTTCTGAAATCACATACATCATTGTCCATATTCTCTACTTAAAATCATTTCACAATTTGTTTCCACGTAAAGACCTACAAAGAGATAGATGTCATATCTCTGCTTATGGTATTACCACATATTCTTATGAGTTTTTCACAAGAACAAGTTTAGTGGTTGAGTGGATTGGGGTTATGTGGATTCCCCTAGGTAGAAAATTGGACTGAATGGAGGTATGAAAGAAGTTGATCTCTCCTCTATTCAATTTGAGATCATTTTATCTTTTTTGTGATAACATTGATTGCATTTTTTGTGTGTGCATTAGAATCTTTTCTTTATTGATGGTATGACCATATTACATATGAGGGGTATGGAAGAAGAGGTAGAGGGGGGAGGATGTGCCATCCCAAACATGGATTTTGGCATTAGATTTGGCTTTTTTGGCGAATGAAGGGGTAGGAAAATGATGAAAGAAATGTAAACAAGGGTGAACTTGTGCATATCATATTTTGCATTCAATGCTTGGGAGCTTCATAGAACTAGTTCAATTCTCTTTACAACATGCAACATTCAAGAAATTTCACTAGCTATTACAAAAATAAATAAAAACACATTGCATTTGATTCCTACCAAACTTTTGTGGCATGCCATATTTTCAAGGAGTAGTGCTACTTAAGGTCCTAGGTCACAAGGTGAGTTCTAGAAATGGTGATTCATGAATTTTTTATTAGAGAATTCTCTTTATTCAAGGGATCCATTGATAAAACATGCATATAAGAACAACTGATCAACTAGATAAAGGTCATAGTGTATGTAAGAAAAGGGAAAAATGAAAAAGTAAAACAGAACTACATGCAAACGGAAACAACATATTAAGAATGTTGATACAAAGGAAGATGGAGTAGGTGGAATGGATACATACAACCCACCTCCCATCCCAAACTTCGAAATTTGTTCATCCCTGATAAAACATTAAATTTAATGGAGGGAGAAAATACCATGGTGCTCATCCAGGCAATCTTGGTAACTCAAAGAAGGTTGACGTGAAAGGAATGAAGAAAATGGCTGCGACATTCGGTGGAAAAGTTTCATAATATGCCCAGTGATATGATGGCCATGGGAACTCAAAGGAGATTTATGGATGATTGACGTAAAGTTGTTTTTCACCTTGTAAACCTTTGATTAATATCTATAGGTATTCCCCCAGTTGTATAAGAAGTGTAACATATGTGAGTAGATCTATAAGAAAAAACACATAATAGGAATGGTTCCTGTATGGGGTCACTATAAGTGGATCATATAAGAATACTAGTGGTGGACTACTTTTTTCTGAGGATAAGGTAGTAGGTGTAGAATTTATCACATGTAAGGTCAGATGTGCAAGATCAAGTGGAGTTTTTGGATCTGGTTTCTCCTTGTCATATAGAACTACATTTAGGAGGAGTGGTGTTGACATGGGAGGAATTAAATAAGCATCATTAATATTTTTCTATCATCATGTATCCTCCTGAAAAATCATGCAATCAACATAGTGATCATTGGGGATAGGAGGGATCATAATTGACTCGGCATGTTCCTCTAATCCCTCCATGCAATATGTACTTACTTCATATGTGGGTTCGGGAGAATTTATAACAGGAATATCATCATAATCAGAAAATAGGGGCATGTGAACTTATTGTGGTGGCTCCCCATCTAGACCAATTGTATATGCAATAAAATCTATCTATGGTGGAGTGTAAGGATCTTGATGTGAAAGTCTCTCTTTATTAGAATCCACTAAGTATGTATTGAAAGTTGGAGGTTCATTATCTAGGAATGGTGATAAGTATATTTATACCCATCTTTGCATGCCATTTTGTTCACTTTTTAGGGGTTGTTGTGACTTTATTCCTTCATTTTAGTCTTACATTTACTTAAATGCAATTATATTCCCTTTTCTAGACTTTAATACAATTTATATACTTTTTATGCAGTAATAGCCAAGTATATACTTCAATTCCTAGAAGGACAATGAATCCCTCAAGATGTCATACCTCAAGGGAAGCAAGGCTCCAAAAGCTATCTAGTGCCCACCTTCCAATCACACAGTCAGGCGATTGGCTCCACAGTCGTCCAACTCAAACCTCACTCTACTCAAAGTCTCCCTGATTGATTAGTTCTAATGTGCACTCTCCGCATCCATCCTACCCCTGTTCAACCCACACTGGTCTACTAAGAGAACCGAATACGAGGTCCATATTGAGTAACTCATGCGAGTCGCCTGGTAAACTGAGTACGTTCCATACAATAAGATGCCTTTAACCACAAGTATCTAACATTATGGTTTCAATAGCGAGGAATGCATCTATAAAAGGGAACCCTTATCATCCATTCTAAGGGTCTCTAATCGGTTATTAGAAGCCACATATTGCACAACGCAAACCCTAGGAAGAAGCAAAGAGGAGGCGGCCGTAGTTGAGAGACTGGTCTTCCAACACCAGGCATCATGGCCTCATCCATTGTTCTTTCTATCTTTCTGTTGTTGTCGAGTGAGTAGGCATTTGTGATGGGGCATGGGGACTATCCCCAGTAGCCCGTATTCAATTCTAGCCTATATCTAAACTCAATACTGATATTGCTAAATAAAGTATCATTCTGCATATCTCCTTGCCTTGCGAGTTGATCACTTGCTTGGTATGTATGTTAAGTTTCTATGATCATGGTTAGAACTTTGAAACGATCTTGTTATCCCCCTAAAGTGTCAGCAAGGGATAGTAAGGTGATTGGGTTACAGTCTACTAATGTGCTGAGATTGGTCAGCCATAGTTAGGGAATCTGATTGGATAAACTAGGAACTTGGGTGTTGAGGCTGGTCAATTTTATGGTAGTTTAGTCCATGCAATGATCTATATCCTATGAGGGTGCAATCACCAAGCCTCTATTTAGTAAATTGTTAATTAAGAGTTGATATTGATAGAATAACTATGTAGGCTTTAACAAGTGAAACCACATGCACTATTCCTTTTATCATCATTTAATTACTTCCTTAATCTTTGTTGCTAATCAGAAACAATTTAGTTTAATCAATAAATCAACTTTCTCAGTAATAAATATTACTCCTAAATACTTTTGAATAAACATAACTACTTAAAAAGGTTGTCCTTTGGGTTCGATCCTTAAGTATACTACAATATGGCCTCCATTAGTGTGGAGTGAGGAATTAATCCACAAATTTTGATTAAACCTAAGGGTATTTCCTTTAGGGTCTTTATTGGTGGGACATTCAGAGCCCCGTCAAAAATTGGCATTGTTTCTGGGGACAATGGTAATTATATATTTTTTATAAGTTTAGTTTTAATTAGGGTTTTTCATGCTTGATATTATTGAATATCCTCTAAAACTTTACTCATTGACTCACAAAAAGTCTATTCCTTTTCAGGTACTCCTAAAACATGTGAAGATCCAAAAGCCTTGACTCTAGATTGTTATATGATCTTGAAATTGATAGAACTCTCAAAATACTTTGCAACGAGAAATCCATGGAAGATGCAACAGTTGTGGAGGCAGATATTCAAGCGTGAATTGAAGTGGCTATCATGTCCCAACGAGAACTACTCATCACGGAAGCCAGGACTCAAGAGGAAGTCAAATTAAAGACGAGCTTAGAAGCAGCCCAAGCCACAGAATGTGCCAAAGAATTGAGGGACTTTTCTATCCCTAAAGGTTCCGAATTGACTCATCAGTCCAACCCCCAGGAGATCCAATTGAGATTAGGGTCCAGTGGGTCAGTCTTTTGTAAAATTCTACCTTCATTGGAAGGATTAGAGATGACTATCGTGAACACCTCCTCAAATTCATCGATCTTTTCTCAACGATGAAGCCAGCTGGCACCACTGATGATGTCATGTGGTTTTAGATCTTCAAATACTCCATGACTGATAAAGACAAAGCATGGTACAACGCCCTTCAAGGGGAACCAATCACAACATGGGAAATTGTAGAGAACTAATTTCTAGAGAAATTTTATCCGCCCTCGATGACATATTTGATCAGAGTTAAAATTACAAGGTTCAATTAGGTGCCCAAAGAATCCCTACATCGTGTGGGAACTATTCAACAAACTTCAATGCAAATGCCCACATCACGACATTCTTGAAAATCAAATTATTGAATCTTTTTGTCAGGGTGTCCATGATGAGACTAAGAAGTTCCTTGACTCCTCCTCTAATGGGAATTTTATGTGGTAGAATTTTGATAGCGCACTAAAGATCGTCAATCTTGCTATTGAAAACTAGACTCATTGGGGAAAGCCCTTAGGTAACGGCATTATAAAAGTAGCTATGGTGGAAAATTGTTCAGAACTCAAATCCATATCTGAATCACTAAGGCTCTCTCTCTTAAGTAGGACAATCTTGAACAATCCTTCAGTGCATACGAGAGGAAGAATCAGCTAATGACACCCAAGTGCAAATAATTGTGCCATCTTGTGAGTTTTTCCATGCAATAGTTCACAACACAATTCATTGTCAACAATTGTATGTTGCATTCCAGGAACACAAGGATGAGGAACAGTATATAGTCACTCAAGCTAAAGATGTTAATTCTATCCATATCAATCTAGGACAAGAGTACTAGAATTCAAATTAGGCTCACAACCACATGGGTTTCCAGTATGGGAATCCAAACAGAGCTGAGAATACTTCTCAACAATCCTCATTGCAACTACTCAATCTAGAGCACTAACAAACTACAATGGCATGTGCAATCAAGGAAATATAGATTTAATTTCCCAAGAAAAAACTACCAGTAATGACTGTAGTATCAAATTCTGAATCAAGCACCACTGTTGTAGATAGAACCAGTGCCAACACAAGATCCAATAAAGATGCTCTAGAAAATGACAGCGACATACCAGACACAACTAGCCAATGCCACAACCAATCAAAAAGCATCAGTCTCAGATTGCTCGCCTGGCGGCTAGTCAACATCCCGCAGTGGGAACAAACACAATTCAACTGGAAAACAACCCCAAACATCCAGAGTAGTTGAATGTAGTAACAGTGAGGTCTAGGAATGTGTACTCTACAACCTCGACCCCCACCGGTACATTGACTACTTCTTGTGAAGATGGAAGCACCCAATTGGGCCCCGAGTCATTAGAATGACCACCTGACAGTCATTCCAGGTGAATACTAGACTCCTGACCCCCCTGTGATGCTAGGCCAGCTAGATGCTAGTATGAACTCCCCTGTGGTGACACCAGCAACCAACCTTGAACCATCAACAACACCAGATGCACCCGTGTATAAACCTCATGTACCCTGTCTGGGTTTTCTCAAGTAGACTAAGTTGGATGAAAAACTCATGAAGTTTAAAGACACGATGAAGAAGCTCCATGTTGATATGACATTACTCAATGTACTAGCCGGAATGTCGACCTGGTGCAAATATCTTAAAAGTCTTCTATCATGAAAGTACATGACTGAGGAATGCAAAACTATGAATCTAGCAAAAACAACCACTGATATAGTCCACAACCAGATGCCATAAAAGTAAAAAGATCTTGGGTCATTTGGTATGGATTGCTTCCTCAAAGATGTCACATGTCACAAGGGACTTACTGATCTAGGTGTGAGCATATCGATCATATCCTATACCTTGTCTCATCATCTGGGGTTTACCAATCTTTTGCGAATGGCCATGACTATCCAACTAGATGATGCCTCTATAACAAAGCCCCTAAAGATAATTGAAGACATCCCATTTAAGCTTAAAAAAGACACTTATGTCCCATGTAATTTTGTGTTAGTGCATTATCTAATAAGATCATCATTTTCCACTAATTTTGGGGAGGTCGTTCTTGGCCACTTCAACAACTTTAGTAGACATTGAAGCCAACAAGCTCATCCTTCGGCCAAGAAAGAAGACTATTGAGTATTGATTTCTCAAAGATTGAAATAAGGTACATAACTTGATTGAAGTCTCAAGGATAGAAGGTAAACTGGGACCCGAACAATCAGAATACCAAAACTCCCTTAAGGTAACAAGGATCATCCTCAGCATAAGGTGTGTACTCTATCAAACTATGATCCAGGACCTAGGATTTCATAATTTAAGGGATTGGAAACCCTACTCACATTCTCCAAGTGAGTATTGTGATATCATCGGTCGGGTCCACAATGTTAAACCAGGATGCTCGTTGGGAGGCAACCCAGTTTTGTTATTTTCTTTCATTTTTTCTTTTCAAAATGTTCATTTAATTTTTTTTCCTTTTAGATAACCCATTACATATAGGAATTGATTGACATCTGATGCGGTACAATGAGATCATGATGCACTTTTTCCATATGCCAATCTAATCATCCACCCATTTGATCGATTGATGGTGTAAGGATCTCACAATCTCATGGATTAATGAGCATATTGGGGGCAGGTCACATGGGCCAATCAAGATGTGTTATCCTAGCCAGATGAGTTTTTTATATAATAATTTTTTCTTATTCCAATAAATCTATATCTATCATTCACGAGAAGCACTATAACTTTGGAATTGTAGCCGCTATTATTCCAACTCTTACCATCAGGGGCGGAACCAGAAATACACAACAGGGGGGTTGAAAAATAAAATATGCACTCACTGAGATTTGAACATGCACCATTTACACAACTAAAGACACAAAGTACCACTTCATCTAGTCACCATTTATGTCAAATACACTGTAAAACATATATATCTAATTATTATTTATATTTTTTATATTTTTATAATCATATTTCATCATTTTTTTTCGAGGGAGGGGGGGCTAAAGCCCCCCCACCCTCCTTCCTAGTTCCGCCCCTACTTACCATTAATATTCATTGTCACGATCTCTTGATGTGACCAAGACTTTTTAGGATTCACATGCAATCTTTTATGACCCAGGCGACATCTTCTAATGCTTGAATGGATCACAACCGCCAACTCTTCAAATTACCCTAATGCCTCTCTATTGCAGCTATAAAGGAAACAAGGCACATGGACCAAAAATCATAACTATCTTCACCATGACGATTCTAAGGCCCAAGAATTCCTATTTTCTCCCTTGTGAAAACACACATCCGTGTCCATAAACCATAATGGTGATTTGCAACATTCACAGTCTGCCCCATCAGTGATAGAAGAGATGTCATGGCTATCAAACCAAGAAATCCAAAGCTATTACTCCTAGGACAACAATGTTCTCTGGGAAGCCCTCTTCAAGCACCTAACACATCGACGTGGCCATCTACCGCCCAACCCAGATCCAATCATCAATTGGTTGTTTGATTAGCATGATATCACCCTCGATGTAAGGCATTGGCTAGACGTAGGCTGTGGAGAATGGGGTGCACGATGGTGACCATCTCACCCCCACCAAATGAGGATTATGGCAACTGGTGGCCCTAATAGTGATTGCGGGAAGGCCTAACTAATGAGAGGATAATACATCCATGGGATTTCCCTAGGTTTACCAAATCCCCTTCATCTCTAATTTGGTTCTGCATGGGGAAGGGCCAAATTTTGAAGTTGGGGGTGGAGGGTGGGTGGTATGTTGTCTCCAACACTCCTAACTCTAACATTTTCCTTTCTCATCCTTAACCACCTCTTTTCTCTCTTTTATTTGCATTTGTGTTGTTTTCTGTAGTTCTTCTATTTACTTTTGTCTTTAAGTTTGATTTGTTTTGTGTGAGTTGTGGCCTTTTTCTAGTTGGCTACTTTGTTGTATGCAAGCTGAGAAATATATAAGTGGAAATGTCTCCTTTTTCTTAAGCTAACTTGTGCCAAAAAAATTAAGAAACTTTCATGTCTTGCATGGATCTGAGCCCCAAGGACAACAATTGAGCATCCTTTCCCCTTAGAGAAGAGGACAAGCAGAAAGAGTCAGAAAGGAAAAGTCACACTCACCCATGATATGATTTGCAATGAAATTTGTAAACACTTATCTACCTCATTTTAACTAAAATAACTGATATAATATGATAATCTGATTCCAATGCAGCAATAAAACAAAGAAGCACAAGTTAGCCTTTTCTTTCCACCTTTCTTCTATCATTTCATATCTCTTCATCATCCATAAAGAAAAAATAAAATATCCATTTTATGCCAAACCATAAGTTCAGGGTGGAATCTCCTTCAAAGAAATATATCCTCTTCATTTTTTTTCTACGGGCATGGTAGAAATAAAAGAGGCCAATGAACCCAAAGAAAACATGCAGTCAATGTAACTACAACCAATAAGGTCTCAAGTTGAATAGAGGAGAGACAAATAAAGTAATTGTATATCAATAAGGTCTTGAGTTGAATAGAGGAGAGACCAGGGAAATGGTTTTATGCCAAGCATTATTCTCCCCCCCCCCTTCCAAATTCTATACCCTGGTGACTTATCAAAACTCTCCCCCCCCCCAAAAACAAATACCAATCAGCCCTGACTTGTGCTCTCTTCTACCTTGCACAGACAAATTAAGAGTATTATTGATATGAAATCATTTTTTGTAGGTTTTGAGGTCTAGAAAATGGAGAAACAAGACTCGGTCGGGGGATATCCAAGTCTGGCTATGTGACCTTAAAGATTGGGTCACTCGATTGTGTTTGGTGGAAGGGGACATAAAGTATGCTCAGTTGGGAGAGGAAGCATGCATCTTAGTATCAATTGTTTGTCCCCCTTTTTATTTTGACTTACTCTGGATGAGCAAAGGTTTAAGTTCATGGTATTTTGATGAGTATATTTATACCCATCTTTACATGTATTTCTATTTTCTTTTTAGGGGATGTTGTGTTTTATTCCTTAGTTTTAGTCTTAGATTTACTTAAATGCAATATTTCTCCTTTTGTAGACTTTAATGTATTTTATATAATTTTTATGCAGAAAAAAACAAATATACACTTCATTTGTCATACCTCAAGGGGAGGAAGGCCCCAGAAGCTATAAAGTGCCCACCTTCCTATCACCCAGTCAAGCGATCGGCTCTGCCAATCATCCAAATTGATCCGCTCTCTACCTGAACTCTCCCCGATTTATTAGTTTTGACGCATGCTCTTCGCATCCAAACTACCCCAATTTAATCCACACTAGTCTATCAGAGAACCGTATATGAGGTCCATATTGAGTAACCCACATGAGTCGCCTAGTGGACCGAGTCGGGCCATGCAATAAGTTTCCTTCGACCATAAGTATCTAGCATTAGGGTTTTGGCAATGAGGAATGCATCTATAGAAGGGAAACCTTGTAATCCATTCTAAGGGTCTCTAATTGGTTATTAGAAGACACATATTATGCAGAGTAAACCCCAGCGAAGAGCAAGGAGGCGGAAAATGCAGTGGAGAGACTGGTCTCCTACACCAGGCATCATGGGCCCCTCCAACTGCAGTGGAGAGACTGCTAACTTTCTATTGTTGTCTCTCACCATGAATGAGTAGACGTTTGTGGTGGGGCATGGGGACTAGCCCCAACAACCCGCATTTTATTCTATCTTGTATCTAAACTCAGCAATGCTATTTCTAAATAAAGTATCATTCTTCTTATCTCCTAGCCTTGCAAATTGATCATTTGCTTTGCATGTATGTTATAATTGTGGATGTGGAGGTTGTTGTAATCATGATTAGAAGTTCAGAATGATCTTGTTATCTCCTTAAAGTTTAGGATCATGGGATAGTGAGGTGATTGGGTTATGATTTGCTAACATGCCAAGACTAGTCATCCGTAGTTAGGGAATCCGATCAGATGAACTAGGAACTTGGGTGCCGAGGTTAGTTGGTTCCAAGGGAGTTTGATCCATGCAATGATCTCTAACCCATGTGGAAAAGTATCTAAGACTTTATCTAGTAATTTTTTATTTAATAGTTGATATTGCTAGAATAATTATGTAGGATTTAGAAAATGAATCTTCATGCCCTGGTCCATTTATCATCATTTAATTACTTTCTCAATCTTTGTTTCTTATCAACAACAATTTAAGTTAATCAATCAACCAACTTTCTCAGTGATAAATATCACTCCAAAATACTTTTGAATATATATATATATATATATATAAATATATATATACTTAAAAAGGTTGTCCTTTGGGTTTGATCCTTAATTATATTGCAATAAGGCTTCCATTTGCGTGGAGTGGGAAATTAGTGAACAAGTTTTGATTGAACCTAAGGGCATTTCCCTCAGGGTTTATATTGGTACAACATTCAAAGCCCCATAAATAGGCTCAACCAAAGTTGATTGATCATTTTATATGATAGGATTTTGGACTTTGGTCGGGAAGGATGGTGTCACCTAAGGTTATTGGGAAATTGTTTGAGCCGTCTAAGCATCAACCCATTTTTTGTGGCCTCTTGGTCAATGAACTTCCTCCCATGGGCAACTGACTGCTTACTCTTAGACAAATATTGTTGAGTATAGATCCATTTGGTTGTTGTCTAAGATGCCCAAGTTTCCTTCCGAATCGTGACCTTTGTCTATCTAAGAAATCTATCTATATCTTCTTTAATAACATGGCTCACGCTACATTGAATCTCAACCTCATCAATTTAATATGATTGCAATGGAAAGTTGTATCAATCTCTGTATTAATGGAAAGTGGTGTAGAATTGATGCTTGTGAATTTTGCATACACTGTTATTACCTAAAAAGAAACTCAACGACATTATAAATTGATGAAGTAGTGGTTCATGAAGATATGTGTGATTATCTATTTGAAAAAATCATAATTATTCAAAGTAATAGGGATCAAAAGCAACTCCATTGTTCCCGACAACAACACAAATATTTTACTAGAGGTGTATGTGAATTCACTAAGTAAGAGATTTCCTAGAGTTAACCTTAATAAACAACAACCAACTCACTCACAAGTGAACATGTCAATCGTAGTACTGAAAAGGGTTGAACCGAAAGATACACTGTGATTTGAACCTATTACTAAGAACAATATTTAAATCTGGTTATTTGAGAATAATATAGCTAAATTGAGAATAAAGTTGCAAAAGTGAAAGTGATTAAACTGAAGACTCAATCAAATTAATAAAAAATATTGGGATGTCCAGGGTTCACTTCCATATCTAGAGTAGCTACTCTAATCAATAAAACTTCATAAATGAAGCATGTTAAATTAATATCAAGTGGATTTGTATCCTTACAGAACAAATTTTGCAAGGATCAAACTCACCACAAATATGAGATCTCTGTGTTTACGGACCATTATCCAATCATCTAATATAACTTCATTTGGGATCTCTTTTGAATTTCTATACGTTCATTTGGTGTTCTAATCTTAGGGTTGATGGTATTTTCCCCATATATTATAACTAACAACAAATATGATAAATCAAGTTGTAAATCAAGTACACATATCGAATTAAACACATATAACAAACAAAACTCTTAGAATTAATATCAATTAGAACGAGGTATAGACTATGGACCTACACCCCATACCTAAGTAATTATATTTACTCACTTGTGATCAGTATAGACACAAAGGTATAGATAGGTAGAGAGGGAGTCTTGTTGATGTGAATGTAGAAGAAGAATCTAATGATATCCAACTCTATTCCACAATCTAGCAGCAATCTTGAAGTTTTCAAGAGAAAATGATTGCTCCTTTTCTCCTTTTCTTGCACCATGCACCCAAAGGAGGCTCTGAGATGATAGGGTATGATCCTTTTTTATGTTTTACCTCCTTTTATAGAGAAGGAAAGTGACCAAAAAACCTAATTACATGTCCCAAAGGAAGATGCAAAGACATGGTCTACCGTGCCAATAAATTGATTAGCGGCCCAGTCCGGTGACTGGGTAAGTCTATTGATGTGTGTATTTTATATGATATTTTGGGACACTTTTGGTTGCATTTCCAAATCATTTTTACCCAATAATCATTCTTAACCATGTTAGATTTTCCACTTTATTGTTGTCTTTACTTGATATATGGTTTGTATTATAGGTACTACATTTTTGCATAAAAGGGGTAAAAACACCATCATATCATCCATTAACACATTTCCCAATCATCTAGCCATTTAGAAAATCGATGTTGTGGAAACTGACAGTGACACACTATGTCTAGCACAGAAACACCGTGTACAGAAAATGACACATCGTTTCCTAGTCCATAAATTGAATCCAGAACTCCGTAAATCGCAACAACACATCGTGTCGAAAAAAAGACACACCATGTGACTTTCTAAAACTTGTCCATAACTCACTAAACTGCAGCAACACGTTGTGATGTCCAAACAACACATCATGTCATCATCAATTGAGGCAATTTGGCTTCAGTTATCGTGTCGAACATGCCGTGTTGGCCATCCAACATGCAGTGTCACTTGCAGATTTCACTCAAACATGAATGTAACTGCCACACGCTTATATATATATGACCCCAAGTTGTCTTGAGATAGTTATGATGACATATTTTGGGCCATTTGGAGGGGGCTTGAGCAAGGAATAGGGAGGAGAAGTTGGAGGCATCCAAGGGGAGAAAATGTGGTTTCCTGGGAGGGAAACTTCTTCTTCTTCCTTCTTCTCCAACAATTGCAGCATGGATCTCCACCGTTCTCTTCTCTCCATTCTGGTAGTAAGATTTCTAGAGAGTTTCCAACAACAAGGATGGATTTGTGACTTGATGGAGTTCCATCTCTATTTTACTTCTTCCATAGACATCCAAGTTTATTTCCTTCTATTATGATGTCTAGTTGTAACACCCTAAAATTTTGAACTTTATTAAATGACCCTAATTTGAAACCCTAATTTTGTCTTATTTTGAAATTGATGATCAAAACATATAATAATGTGATGATGTTCCCGTATATGTTAAATAAAGTAAAATGGATAACTTTTTACACTAAATTAAAATTCAATATCATCAATTTGGGCACTTTTTTTCAAACCAAGGCTTACTTTTTATTGATCTCGTGCCTTAGTACAGGATTGGAATAGGCAGATTGTTTCGCTGACATTACATTTCAACCACAAGGGCTACATGGAAGTAGAAAAGGAGTTTCTAGAGCATAGGACTTTCTTGGAGATGTAGTCTACTATTACATTTTTATTCCTAGGGATGTAATGAAGCATATTACTATTGCCTTCCCTTAGGTCCTTGTATCTTCTCTTCTGCGGTTTAAATCTACCAGTGCCTCCTATTCCTTCTATTAGGAAGGCCACTACTTGTTTGGAGTCTGATAGGATGAGATAGTTAGAGTAGCCTTTTGACAAGCATAGGTGTGCTGCTCTAGCTACCACTTGAATTTCTTCTTCCATTCTCAAGCATGCTACAGTTGAGAAACATGTGAAGAACTGACAATGTCCCTGGGAGTCATATAAAAATATACTAAGATCTGTATGGCCACAGTGAAGCTGATGAGAAGCATATACAAAGACCATGATGTGGTGGAATGGGAAGGTCATGCAATCCTGTCACTGTCTTGGCATGCATGTGGTGGACCAAGCTTTCTAGATTGAGGATGCTCATTCTTGGATGAATTTGGTCCGACTTATAAGAGGAACAACACTTTGTTCATGGACATATGCGTTCCTTAAATTCTAGTTGTGCCAATAGATTATCACACTGAGTTGGGATGCTGGTGTGTATTTGTTGATGGAGGATAACTAAAAGGTTATCCATTCATCTTCAGATAAGTGGAAGTGAGATTTGTCCTTAATCAAATCTTTACATGTCTTTTTGCACTCTGGGCAATCACGAAGAGCATGTAGCAACATCTCATTTGCATTATTGTATATGGGGCAAAACGTGTCCACATCCATATGTCTACGGGAACGTTCGACGTTTATAAGGAGTGATCTATGTTGTAGAAGCCAAACGAAGACGCGGATGTGTTCAGGGATTTTAGCTTGCCAAATAGACTTCCAATTGCCTGGTGTAGTGCACTCGGTGTCTGATTGAAGCCATCGATATGCTGAGCGGCTACTCAGAATACCAGTATTTTCTAGTAGCCAAGTCCACTGGTCTTCCCCACCGGTAGGGCTAGGTGGAGGTATGGCTTCGATTGACTGCCATGTTATGCTAGGAAGGAAGGCTTTGATGAAATCCCAATCCCATTCACCATTGTCTAGGACCATGAATTCCACCTGGAGAGTTTTAAGGGACGGGGTTACGTTCCAATTTGGGGTGAGGTCTGTCACAGATTGACTATTTATCCACCTCCCATGCCATACATTGGTAGAGTGTCCATTGTTGATCACTTTTCCGCACATGGCTTGGATGTCGCCTATGTTGCATTTGATAAAATTCCATACATGTGAGCCCAGTTTCTTCAAAAACCTTTCATTGGTAGTATACTTTTCCTTGAGGATCTACACCCAAAGTTTATCATGTTCATTAAGAAAAGACCATACATTTTTCAACATAAGTGAAGAGTTTTGATCACAAGCATCTTTAACACCAAGGCCTCCCTTGTCTTTGGATGAAGTGACCTTTCTCCAAGCAACCAAAGATAACTTTCTATCACCTGAGCCCGACCAAATAAAAGTACGAACATGTTTGTTGATGTCCCCACAGACGGCTGGCTAGATCTTCACAGCCCGCATAGTGTATGTTGGCTAGATCTTCATAGTCATGACATTGCAAGAGAAGTAGCATTTAGATTTTTCTTTGGAAACAATTTGTCCTAAAACCTTGGAGAAAGTTTTAAGGATTTTAGTGATGTTCGTTGCTTGGGAACGAGAGGCGTTAGCAAATAGAAGGATGTCATCTACGAAACAGATATGTGACAGTGACGTACCTCCTCGAAAGAGAATGATTGGTTTTCTCCCACTAAGTTGGTGATTGTCTGGGTTAGATGTTCCATATAGAGAATGAAAAGGTAGGGGCTTATAGGGTCGCCTTGACATATTCCTTGAGTTGCCTTGAAAGGCTATTGTTACAACCCCATTTTCTTGAAAATATAATGTAAGGTGTATTTCCCTTTTAATGAATAAATGATATCATTTTCTTTGAATTGTGATAGATTTCGTGGGAAATGGCTTTGATTGAATGATTGTGGGCTTTGTTAATCATTAAGCCCAATTGAAAAGAAAAGGGAATTAAAAAGAAAAAGAAATTGGTTAATAAAAGATAACAATGAGAAATCGATAATTAAAAGAAGATAAAGGAAAACCAATATTCCCCAATATGGGAATTCATGCCTTTATGTTTCCTTGAGGTGCAAGGGACCTAAAACAACAAGATAATCACAAAGGAAAAAGGAATATAAATTAATTTGGATTAATTGATGAGAAAACTTGGGAGAGAAGGAAGCCTTCTCATCCATTGCAAGTTGTTTCCCAAATTTCGTAAAAAGATAGGAAATATTAAAAGAAACTTTCCCTTAAAATTTGAGATAAATCGGAGCTTTTGATTGGGAGATATAAATTTTACAAGTTATCTTTGATTTGGGAGTTTTCCTGAATTAAATGATAAATAGATAAATATTTCCTTTGAACGCGGGTGATGAGGCCCGTTGGATCCTAATCCAACGACGGGCGCTCATCGTCTAAGTCCTGCTGGGACTAGGACGCTGCTGGTTACAGGGTGGACTTTCCATCCTAGATTCTCGAAACTCCAGTACATGAGCAAATCAGGAAACGATCCCTTTGGATTGAGGAGGGGAAATCGCAAAGATTCCTCCCTAGTTTCATTAGGTTTTGTCACCGTTTGCAGAAACGCCCAAGCTAGCAATGCCTGCCTCAACCCTATAAATAGGGGAGGATGATCCAAGGCACCAGCACCTCTGTTAGCTAGTCCAAATGTTGCGGAAGGAGACGAGGAGTGCGTTGGTGAGATCAATTGCTCAACTTCTCACGATCCGTGACCTCCGTACCTCAGGAAGTGGCGTCGGAATCCGGCGAGTTTGGGCGGTTGTGGCGCGACCGGGGCGAGCAATTGGAGACATAGTTGTATTCGACGGGAGGCGGCGGAGCTCTCTGGACCATCGGCGTGAGCAAAGGTGCCCTAAAGCCTAGAGTCAACCTCGTGGTTGACCGGCGTTGCCGCGGCAACAGAGACACGAGGAAGAAGAAGGTCAGGTGGCCTTTTACCAATCTGCCCCTCCGCACTCTGTTTGCTGGTAAGGACAATCCGGTCCTTTGTTTCCTTTCATAGCTGTGTTGGGCGCGTGCATCCACGGCCGTTATATCCTCCGTGGATCCACGGCCCACGGATCGGGCGGCCCTGTATTTTTGGAATTAGTAAATAAATCAATTAAAAGGATTATCTTAATAAAATTGTATCTAGTGATAGAAAACTCGGATGCAAAAAGTCAATACATGAAAAATGATCAGAAAAATATGAGGAATATGTTAAAAATTGTTTGGATATCTGAATCTGTATATTTTTGCAAAAGTACATATTTTGGTGGAAAAATATTTAATTTGTAAAAAGGAAAACCCTAATTAATTATGAAGGATATATTTAGTCTTGCAATTAGGTTAATTCGAATATGTTTAACCTGATTAATGATTAAGATGGTTTTTAACCTGTTTTGATGATAGAATTACATGTTTAGGGTTTTTAATTCAATATGTTGATTAAAATATTTAGAAACCCTAAATTAGAGAAAAAGAAAAAGATATAGCAATCTGACAATTAGAGTTTATATGGTCCAAACCTGATCTTTAGGACCTTAATGGAAAATAGGACAAGATAATTAGGGTTTGATGGATATTTGATAAAAGTAAGGTAAAAGTAATAAAAAGGAAATAAAACCCTAATTATGGTTAAAACCCTAAAAAGGGAAAATAACCTAGGAAATGATTAGAATTAATGAGTCATGATGACATGATTGATAATATAGAAATTGACTGCCTTTTTCAGGAACAAATTGTGTGTGTGAAATTGCTTGATTCCTGGTTGATTGAGTTTTTCTGCATTCAAGCCTACATAACAGGTATGTGGTTACGCTTATGACTACCTGAATTAGTTTTCTGGGATTTTGTCGCAGTTTCCATCGTGACTTGAATTAAACTATTGGATGTTTCAATTCATGCAAATGCTAGTGTGAATATGACTATCACCTAAGAATTATGCCTACTAGCTCAGATCCCAGTCCCCTCTATAGCTTAATGGGTTGACCTAGTAAAAGGCTACCAATGGGGTAGGCCCATCAGGTCACAAAATGACTTAGTAAATGGCTACCAATGGGGTAGGTCCATCAAGTCATATTGAGTTAGAGATTGGACTACCTATGAGTAGTGCCATGCGACTCAACCCCAGATATCGATCTACCTGTTCGGTAGGATCATGCGGGGTTTAATGAAGAACTACCATGTGAGAGAAGTAGTATCCATGTCCACTGTAGGGACAGCACAGAGGAAGGGGATAGGAAGGGATTGAGTAGTACCGCTTAAAATGTAATTTGAATGTTAAATGATAATTGGTTGTTTACATTGTTAATATAGTTGCACAAATTTTTGTAATCCCCCACATACCAGCTTTATGTTGATCGCGTATTTGTTTGTCGGCGTTTTAGGTACAAACCCTAACAGAACAAACAGTAAATTGTCACCTTGCAAAATAAGAAGTAAAGTGCAAGGAGGATTAGCTAGAGCATTTTCAGTAAGGGATAGATAGTTTCCCAAAGTTTTCAAAAGGTAAATAAAGTTTTAAATTTTCCTGCCAATATTCAGTTTAGTAGTAGAATTTCATAATTATCATTGATTATTTGCTGAACCTTTGATCATGTAATTGATTAATGATTCCGACCTTCGGGTCTCCCTTAATTGGGGGTTACCGGGAGGCGGGGTCGTTACAATTGGTATCAGAGCCTAGGTTCTTCATCTAATCATTAATAATTATTAAATTTTACAAATTCCATAGAACCGAGGGAGTTATTAGAGGATTTTCCGAAAGACTGAGGTGTCTAGAAAAGGATCACATCCGGGGGCTGGCAAAATTTTCCTCCGCACCGCTAGTCGGAATACGAGGACTCCCGGATCGTGTGACTGCTTGGCTGATGTCTTAGGATAAGACTCGAAGTAAGATACCTTTAGGAATCTCTCATCTTGTTCATCCCTTCGCAACTCAAATTCTTTTTAAGGATTTTAAGGATTAGGGTTTTCACTCTCTTCCTCACCCTCATGTAGTATGGGTTAAGGATGATAAGGTCTAAGGGATCCTCCACCAAATTAATAAAAGATACGTAATTAAGATGTCATCGACATAAGAATAATTAGTTTAATGATAAACTAAAAGTTTGTTTGTGTGCTTATGTAGATGGCTCGTACTAAGACTGTAGCTATCTCGTTTGCTACCAGTGGTGGTGGGCTTCCCCGCAAAGAGAATGGATCCTCTGAGAAGAGGAAGCGGAACCATGGTGAGACCTCAAAGAAGAGAAAGAGACCAGAGGAAGTTGTGGCACCCAACCCTAAACCCATACCCTTCAACAACTTTGAGCAAGAAGGTGGACCAGAATATGAAGAGCAACATGAGTACGAGGAAGTAGCTCATATGGAACAAGACCATTTTGGCGGTTCGGAACCAACCATGGTAGTTCACACTACGGAATGGATGGAACAGCAAAAATGACTGACTGAAGCTATTCATGCCCTGGCTCTGAGAGACATAGCTCGAGATGAGAATGGTGAGCCACTTCCAGTTCGTCC
This sequence comes from Alisma plantago-aquatica, assembly GCA_963693085.1. Lineage (NCBI taxonomy): Eukaryota > Viridiplantae > Streptophyta > Magnoliopsida > Alismatales > Alismataceae > Alisma > Alisma plantago-aquatica. The sequence continues at coordinate 344,467,272 of OY856413.1, forward strand.
TCGATTGGGAGCCACCATTCTGGACTTCGTCAAGCTGAACATTGAGAAGTTATGGGGAGAATACAAGACTGAATTGGTCGACAAGGCTGAAGCTTGGCTGCTTGCAGTCAAGAACGGGTTCCGTATGCTCGAGGTGCAGCCAAACAAGAAGGTTCTGTTTGCTACTCACCTTCTGGAAGGTGCAGCCAAAATATTGTGGGAGAACCATATCACAGGAAGAGACCCTAAGCGAGGAACCAATGGCATGGACCGACTTCAAGACCATCTTCACCGCTAGATTCATCCCCGTCTCAGCCAAGAAAGAGAAGGAATGAGAGTTCACCAACATGTCACAAGGAAGCTCGTCAGTTGCGGACTTTGGTCGCAAGTTTCGCATCTTGGAACGTTTCGGGCACATGATGGATGAAGAAAGAAGGGTGGATCACTTCATAGAGCGCCTGAACCCTGCCATCAAGCCACATGTGATGGCTAGCAAGCCAAAGACCTTCGCTGAAGCTTACAACACCGCCTTGGACATGGTGGATACACACTTTGATAAACGATTGAAAGGAATTAGTATTTCCATCACCATGATAGAGCCAGTCAATATGTGCTTGTTGTTTTCAATCAACCTCTTCTCTAAGAAGGAGTTGATTGTATTCCACCTATAGCTCAATTTCACCCAAATTGTTAGGACTATCGAGAGAGAGTTCAGATGTTACCTGGACTCTGTGGATGCGAGCAAGCAAGGATTCCTTGTCTTTGCATTGTTTTCTCATACGGTTGTGATCCCACTTAGTAGATCATTTTTGGAAAGCTCTGAGAGAAGTTTGGAATGCTGCCTCAGAGTCCCATTTCACCATGATATTAGAGTGCAAGTCAAGAGTAAGTTCCCAGTTGGCCTTGGTTCTGAAGGATGCTAGATTGGTTTGGCATGGGCCAAAGAGATGAAGCAGCAGAGGGTTGTGATCCGAGAAGAGTCAGGGAAGGGAGGTAACAGTGGCATCACCAAAAGGGGTGATCCATTCATCGTTTATGATAGCATGATCCAATCTATAAAAGAGGTTGTCGCGCTTGAAGGTATAGAGGCTACCTTGCATTCGTAAGTCAGACAGTCCAGAATTTAACAAGACCTCATTGAAGAAAGCACAAGAGTATTTTTCAAAATATTTCCCTCCTTTATTCTTAGAGGTATGGAGCAAGGTGTTAAAGTCACCCATGACTGCCCAGCTAGAGTTGATGTCGGCGGACAAGTCTTCCAAGTGATCCCAAAGGTGTTTAATAAGTGTAGGATTTGGACTTCCATAAACAATGGTTAGGAGCCAACTTTTATTGATGTTTAGGTGAATGAACTGATGATGGTTGAGGATGACATCTACGTCACATTTAGCTTTATCCCAGAGGAGCCAAATGCCTTCGGAAAATTCAATTGCTTCAATCCTGTAAGAGGAGATGAAGCCCAATTGTCAAATAATATTGGAAGTAATAGAGCTACTACAACGGGGCTCGATGATGGCAAGGAAATGGATTTTGTAAGAAAACTTCTTTTTTTTAATCAGACAAATCTTCCTATCTTGGCAGGCACCTTGTATGTTCCAGTAGCAAAACATAGAGATAGGGTAGGGAGTAAGGGGTGTTGCTTTAGATAGCAGCGAGCAATCCATCAGATTGCCCATCCATTTCTGCACGCATGTTAGCATCAACATCTCCAGTGGCCAGTTCACTGTCGAACTCTAAGGCCTTTTTGGCATTGCTATCCCCAGAGTTAGCCACGGTTGATTCATCAGGTGGCTCTATCTCTAAGTAGTTTATTCATCCCTTCTTACGGATACAACTGGGCTAAGCACTCACTGGTAGACGACCTTGAAGTTTCTCAAAATGAAAAAACCATTGCCATTCTCCTTCATAGGTTTATTGAATGGTTTATGAGGGTTTTGTCCAAGGACAGATGTTGTGGCTTGGAATTGGTAATTCTGACCAGCGTCCTCAATATTAGGCCTATCTGTGCTGGTTTCATTTCCCACCAAGTTCACAACAAACTCCTCTACCTCCTTGGGGTTAGTCTTGGGGGTTGTTTGGTCTGTCGACATGCCTTCAGCCTTTTTGTTCTTCTTTTTCTATTTTTTGCTAATCACCTTCGTAAATCCATCTTCATCTACCTCAGCCTCAGTGTCTGAGATATAGATCGACTTCACTTTTTATCGAGGATGTCTTTTGGCATCGGGTTTCTTTTGTGCCTGCTTCCTCAGCTCGGGCTTTTTCGCATGTATTGCCATGGTGTAGGTGACACCAGGCAGGGGGATAGGTATGGAGGAAGAGGCTTCATTGGTCTCTGGATGTACCATCTCCTTGCAATCAGTGTTTGCATGACCAACCCAGCCGCATCTCATGCATACAACTGGTAGGTTCTCGTATTCTAGGTGAAAGTGTTACTCGTTGATGAAAATGGCCAGCAGGAGGGGTTTTAAGGTTTCCACTTAGATCACAACTTGTGCAAATTTGCCTTTGTGGGCTTGGAGGGTATGGGCATCTACTTTGATGGTTTTACCAATCGAGTTGCCAATAGAACTCGGCAAATGGGTTTGGAATAGGAATACAAGGAGGTATGGGACCCTCACCCAAATGAAGAGCTTCCTTGGAATAGGGTCAGATGGCCAGAAGGATGGCAACCATGACTAAACCAAGAGATAATTCTCAAAGATCATCTAAGGTCCACCGATCATGGCATTAATGTAATCATCCTAGCTGGCAAACTAGATGATGTAGTAACCATTCTCTAGATCAATAACCTGAAATTCATGCTTTGGTTCCCAAATGGAATAGATCTTGTTGACTAAGGCCTTGAAGCCAATGTTAATTCCAATAGCCTTGATGACTATCGCGAACTTCCACGGTTCAGGGAGGGGCTGGAATACTTCGTTGTAGAGTGAGAATGATGGAAAGATGATACTTAGGTCAATGCTAATATCTGTGTCAAGTAGGACATTAGGTGAAATTGGGTTTTTATATGTTAACGTGCCAATGGGCCTTCCAGTGACCGTGTCAGCATACAATGGTCATATTCCATTGCCAGCATCAGGAGCCATCTCTGTGTCCATCTCCACGCCCTCAATTGGGGTTGTAACAATCTTATTGACGACGTTGGTTGTATCTTGATTGGAGGGCACGTCATCATGAGAGCCTGTACGAGAATCTGGTGGCCAATCTGGGTAAGCACAGCCCCGGCCGCCGCCAAAACTTCTCCCACGGCCTCCGCCATGGGAGAACCCTAGGTTCCCCATCATCATGTTTTATTCATCATCAATGTGGCCATAACTACTAATTAAGTGACAATTAGGGTTTAATATGAAATTTACCCAATCAATGTTCTTTTTATGGCCTCATAATTTTACCACATTAGGCATTTATAATTTAATGATTTACCCAAAAATTTAACCTCAAATTCATTTTGTGTACTCCTATATGTTTAATTAAACATTTATGCTAAAAAGAAAAGTATAGTAAGTCAGGTCAGCCAAATCCAAAAACTAACCATGTTTTTGGGTTCCTTGTATCCCAATTAGGCAACACATGAAATTTGAGAATATATGGACTTTGCTAGCTACTCCAATTCGAACTAGAAAATAATTAACCCAAATTTAATATATAACCCTGATATATCTAATCCTAATTGATCTGGACTTTGGTCCAGTGTCTAAATGAGTGTCACACGGACACATGGAGAGTCTGATTAGGAATCCCAGATACTGTGAGTTTCTCTTTTGCCTGACTCCCTGAGCGAGAGGGAGTCTACTGTGAGTGGGATTGATCTCTCAATTCTCTCTTCCTATCTACTAAGTATATGTGCTATGTAGCCACCTTTTCACCATCCTTGCATCTAGACGAGTCTCCACATCCCAAACTCTATAGGATTCATGTCCTAGTTTCCCGATCGACAAGGAGACATGTGCATCCCCTGTTTCCCATGTCGATTGTGCCTCTATCCCTCTCAGTTCTTCGATCTATAAAGGTACACCCTCGAGAATGATCGTGAGGCATCCAGGAATAGAATCCCATTGTCATTTTCCCCTAGAACGGTCTTGCACACTGCTCTCTTCCTCATCCCATCTCAGCCTTTGTACATGGGGGGACTTCTCAAGCTGTCTGAATGCCGCGAGACCAGAGGAAGCCACCTATAGGTCGCCCCAAATTTGAAGAATCTTTTCTAATGCTCAATTTTTGATGATTTGCATGTATCCCAATTTCCCTCTTTCCCTTCATAGCTCCTAATTTTTGCAAATTTGTGATCAGTTTGGCATTTTTGGTGATGATTCCTTCGTGGAACTTTGCTCTTTAGCTCTGCCAGGGTGGATTGAGTTGACCAAAGTTGTTTTCATAGGTCCCTATTTAGTTTTGTGTCTCTATCACCTGGTGATCTCCGACAGGCCATCCATGGCATCAGGGTAGTCTCTGTCCTAGACCATCTAACCACCGCAGTTTGAGAGATTCAGCTCATCGGGTCCGGACGGCGATGATGATGGTACTTATCACCTTGGTTTGCAATGACAGGGGAAATGGATGAACTTGGTTTCCTGTTGGGTGCTAGTGATGTGCATCTCTCTATGAACTCATGAAGGAGACGAACAAGGAGACCTCAGGTTAGGCTTTTACTTTATTGCCCTCAATTCTTTCTTACATTGATCGTGCCTCCATGGGGTATTCCAGTAATTTAGCCCCTGGGTCTTCCTGGTTGACCCCGTTCTTGCAAGCAAAGGCCTGGTCCGGGTGGCGGGTTGGTATTGGGCCACCTCAACCTGTGACTAGGCGGCCCATTTATTAATATGTGGATTTTCTCAAGTTTTTGATTGGTCGATAAACAAAAATTCATATATTTTTATTGGTGCATCAAATGGGATCAAGTTATATATGGATTTTGTTAAATTTTTTGAGATATAGATGATGGATTAAGTTTTAAAACCTGATTCAACTTTGTTTTTTCATGTTTCAATTGAGAACCCCAAAACCCTAGAAATTAGGTTGAATATTAATTATTAATGGATGATAATTGTTATAACATAGTAATTAGGTTTCTTAACCCCTAGGAATGAGATTAGGGTTTCCTAAACCTAAGGAAGCAACTAGGATCTATTCTAAGAGAGATGTAACGATTCCATGCACTTTGAACATAAGTATTTTATTGATTGTATATAAGAATGTACAATGAATGCTATAAATGTATTATTTATAGTTTCAATTGTTAAAGTCAATGAAATTATGATAAATTGAAAGTCATTATTTTTTGTCAATATTTATTGTACCATATTACATAAACATTAAGAATAATTTAAAGAATAATGTTTAAGACAAAAATTTAAGAGTTTAAGAGAAAGATAATGTTAAAAGATAACTTATATAAGATCTTGATCAAGAAGCTCCTCTGAGCAAAACTAAGAGGCACTTTGGTGCATAAGAGAAGAGGCACTTACGTGCAACCCAAGAGGCACTTTGCTGCATAAGAGAAGAGGAACTTTGGTGCAAAACTCGAGGTTTCTTATATAAGTCAAGATAAAATCCATAATCTAAAAGAAATTGTCTCTTTTTCAATGTTTAATGTTTAAAGTTTATTTTTCAATTTACATGTTCTTTTTAAAGATATAATATGTTCAGTTCTACTTACCAATTTGTTTTATGCATGGTTGGGGGTGTGATTCCCATAGGAAAGGATCAATGTCAAGGATAAATCTATCTAAGGACCAGTTGAAGAAGAAGAAGCTCAAGGACATCTAAGACCTTACCTGGTGGGGTGCAAACTATCCATACAGTAGTTTTCCTTTGTTTTTATGAAACATATGTTTTAGTTTTACTGTGAGTTTTATGAGAAAGTGTAGGATGTTTAAGGGTAAACATGTTTAGTTTAGTTCATGTATGAGTTATGTTGAGGACTCTAATATGAGAACTATTATTTTATCATGTGTTGGTTTATATATGAACTTTATTTTTATGCAATGATAATAGTGTTCATGGCATCCCAATGCAATCTATGTTTTCGCTTAGTGTTGTGCATGTTTTAGAAATTGGGGTGTTACAATATGGTATCAGAGCAAAAAATATAGTTGGCCTCCAGGATTTTCTTAAAATCTCATATAGTTTATATTCCCTTTTGTAGATGGCTCCTAAGAAGAAATCTGATAAGGGCAAGGACCACATAGATGGAGAGAGAACCTCTTCAATGGGGGGAAGTGATCATAGTGCTTTTGTAGGGGTTAACCCTAATGGTAACCCTAATGCACCTCTAGAAGTCCTCATCAAGTCTCTCGCTGATGCTATTACTGCTCAACAAGGAAGACCACATCAACTGAGGAACCAGGAGTTGACCTTAGTTGATTTCTTGAAGATCAAGCATGATTCTTTTACTGGAGAGGAAGAGCTAGATGTGGTGGGAAAAGCCGAAAGCTGATTGCAAAACATGGTGCATTGTTTCTGAGACCTGGATTGCCCTAACCCATCTAGGGTTCATTTTGGGACTCACATTATCAAAGGTGATGCTAGGACTTGGTGAGAGAACCTTCTAGGATCCCATGAAGTTGATGCTCCTCTACTCACATGGGAGGAATTCACTGAAGCCTTTAAAGACCATTACATATCTGAGTCTATGGTGGAGAAGAAAGAAGATGATTTTTGCAACCTTCATCAATGTGGTGATATGACAATCACACAATTTGCCATGAAGTTCATAATCTTGCAGAAGTATGGATATAATTATGATGCACGACACTATGCGAAGAAGTTCATTAGGGGTCTAAAGGAAGATCTTAGTTTTGCTTTATATGTACGAGGACACCACACCGTACAAGGTGCCCTAGATGCTACTCTTGAACTAGAAGACCACCCAAGAAGAGCATGGAAGAAGGACAACCACTCCAACAACAACAACCACCATAATAATAAGAAGAGGAAGGCTCCAAGTGAGGTTGTTGCAAATCAACCTGTGAAGACTCAATGTGCCAAGTGCTCCAAGTACCATCTGGGAGAATGCAGGTTTGGAACCAGAGTGTGCTATGCATGTGGTGAAATAGGCCACATTAGACCCAACTTCCCCAAGTTTCAAAAGAAAGAGCCCAAAGTTAATGAATCACCTAGAGAGAAGTGACATGCTAGAATCTTCATCATGGTGGATGATGATGAAGATGATAAGAATGAATAAGGTATGGTTTAAGTTATTAAATCTCTTTAAGGTTATAGTTGAATGAACATGTGTAGAATTATAAGTTAAACCTTTCACGTTAAGGATAAGGGAAAACCTAAGGTGGGTAGTACCCTGGAAATTTTGAGGACGAAATTTTTACAAGGTGGGTAGAATTGTAGCACCCTACAATTTTGAACCTTATAAAATGACCCTAATTTGAAACCCTAATTTTTTTTTGCTTCAAAATTAATGATCAAAACATATGATAATGTGATGATGGTTCACAAATATGTTAATTAAGTAAAGTGGATAACTTTTTGCACTAAATTAAAATTCAATATCATCAATGTGGCCCTAGCTATTAATTAAGTGACAATTATGGTTTAATATGAAATTTACCCAATCAATTTTCTTTTTATGGCCTCATAATTTTTCCATAAGTTGGCATTGATAATTTAATGATTTACCCAAAATTTTATCCTAAAATTCATTTAAGTACTCCTATATGATTAATTAAACATTTATGCTAAAAAGAAAAGTATAGTAAGTCAGGTCATCTAAATCCAAAAACTAACCCTATTTTTGGGTTCCTTGTATCCCAACTAGGTAACACATGAAATTTGAGAATATTTGGACTTTCCTAGATACTCCAATTTGAACTAGAAAATAATTAACCCAAATTTAATATATAGACCTAAAATATCTAATCCTAATTGAACTAGAATTTGGTCCAACGTCTAAATGAGTGCCATGTGGACATAGGGAGAATCTGATTAGGACTCCCAATACCACAAGTTTCTCTCTCACCTGACTCCCTGAGCTAGTGCGAGTCTGTTGTGAGTGGGATTGATCTCTCAATTCTCTCTCCTTCTCTACTAAGCCTTTGTGCTATGTATCCACCTTTTCACCATCCTCGCATCCGGGCGAGTCTCCAGATCCCAAACTCTATAGGGATTTGTGCCCTAGTTTCCCAATCGACAAGGAACCTTACGCTTCCCCTATTTCCCATGCCAGCTGGGTCTCTAGCCCTCTCAGTTCGACGATCTATAAATGTACACCCTCGAGAATGATCGTGAGGCATCCAGGAACAGAACCCCATCGTCATTTTCCCCTAGAATGCTCCCACACACTGCTCTCTTCCTCATCCTATCTCAGCCTTTGTCGGGGGGCTTCTTAAGCCTTCTAAATTCCATGAGACTAGAGGAATCTACCGATAGGTCACCCCAGATTCGAAGAATCTTTTCTGATGCTCAATTTTTTATGATTTACAGGTATCCCATTTTCCCTCTTTACCATCATAGCTCCTAATATTTCCAAATTCACGATCGATTTTGCATTTTTGGTGATGATTCCTTCATCAAACTTTTCTCTTTATCTCTTCCAGGGTGCATCGAGTTGATTGGAATCATTTTCACTGGTCCTTGTTTAGTTTTATGTCTATATTTCCTGGTGATCTCTGACTGACTGTCCATGGTGTCAGGGGCAGTCTCTGTCCTAGACCATCTGACCACCATTCTTTGAGAGATCCATCTCGTTGAGTCTGGATGGGGATGATGAGGGTGCTTAGCACCTTGGTTTGCAATGACAAGGGAAAAAGGGGTGAACTTGGTTTCATGCTGGGTGCTAGTGATGTGTGTCTTCCTCTGAACTTGCGAAGGAGATGAACAAGGAGACCTCAAGTCGGGCTTTACTTTGTTGCCCTCGATTCCTTCTTATGTTGATCGCATCTCCATGGGGTAGTCCAGCAATTTAGCCCCTTTCTCTTCCTGGTTGACCCCGTGCTTGCAAGCAAAGGCCTGATCTGGGTGGAAGGTTGGTATTGGGCCACCTCATCATGTGAGTAGGTGGAATATTTATTAATACACAGATTTTCTCAAGTTTCTTATTGGTTGATAAATAGAAATTCATATCTTTTTATTGGTGCTTCCAATGGGGTCAAGTTATATATGTATTTTGTTCGATTTTTTGAGATCTAGACGATGGACTAAGTTTCAAAACTTGATTCAACTCCATTTTTCCCTATTTTAATCAAGAACCCCAAAACCCTAGAAATTAGGTTGAATATTAATTATTAATGAATGATAATTGTTATAACATGGTAATTAGGGTTTCTTAACCCCCATGAACAAGATTAGGGTTTCCTAAACCTAAGGAAGCAACTAGGTTCTCTTCTAAGAGAGTAGTAAGTGGTCCATGCACTTTGAGCATAATTATTTGATTGATTGTATATATGAATGTACAATGAATGCTATAAATGTATTATTTATTGTTTCAATTGTTAAAGTCCACGAATTTATGATAAATTGAAAGACATGATTTGTTGTCAATATTTATTGTACCATATTACATGAACATTAAGAATAATTTCAAGAATAATGTTTAAGAGAAATTTAAGATTTTAAGAGAAAGATAATGTTAAAAGATAACTTATATAAGATCCTCATCAAGAGGATCCTCGGAGCAAAATTAAGAGGAACTTTGGTGCATAAGAGAAGAGGCATGTACGTGCAACCCAAGAGGCACTTCAGTTTATAAGAGAAGAGGCACTTTGGTGCAAAACATGAGGTATCTTATATAAGTCAATATAAAAGGCATAATCTAAAAGAAATTGTCTCTTTTTCAATGTTTAACGTTTAAAGATTATTTTTCAATTTACATTTTTTTTTAAAAGATATAATAAGTTCAATTCCACTTACCAATTTGTTTGATGCATGGCTGGGGGCAATGCCCGTAGGAAAGGAGCAACGAAAAGGATAAAGCCATCTAAGGACCAGTTGAAGAAGAAGAATCTCGAGGACATCTAAAACCTTACCTAGTGGGGTGTCAACTATCCATGGAGTAGTTTTCCTTTATGTTTATGAAACATATGTTTTAGTTTTACTATGAGTTTTATGAGAAAGTGTAGGATGTCTAGGGGTAAACATGTTTAGTTTTGTTCATGTATGAGTTATGTTGAGGACTTGAGTATGAGAACTGTTATATTATCATGTGTTGGTTTATATATGAACTTTATTTTTATGCAATAATAATCATGTTTGTGACATCCCAATGCGATCTATGCTTCGGCTTAGTGTTGTGCATGTTTTAGAAATTAGGGTGTTGCACTAGCACTACTTTCTATTGCTTGTATCTACTTTCTACATCCATGGACGAGTAGATCTCCTTTTCTTGGGCATGGGGAGTAACTTCCATGTCATAAAATTGTTGAACATGAATTTCATATATAGTTATAGTTGTTTTGTTATTCTAAGGCTCATCTGTGTTTAATTCTTCTTACATGCTTTGTTGGCCACTTTGTATGTTTGATTTCTGCTCTTTGTATAATCTGAAAAGATATGCTTGAGTAAGGAGATGTTCTTAGCTACACTACCTTGACCACGGGAGTGATTGGGATGTGTAGGGGGGAAGTTTTGTAGTCTGAATATTAGTTCATCCACGGGACTGGTATGTAAAGTTAGGATTGTTCTACACTACCGAAGGTGGGTGTAGGATACAAACCTCCCTTATATCATTTATAGCATTGTCGATCATCGTTGTTCTTCATGTTATGATATGGATGTAAAACCTTATTCTCAAGAATCCCCAATCCAATTTGATCCTTAATACAAGTGAATTCTATTCTAGTTTGTTTCCTTTTGATTCCTTAGTTAATTAAACAAAACCTCTCCTGTTAAAAAGATCTAGATTGTTGAAGTTTAATACTCTTGGGCCTAATAGTACCTTGCTCCTTGGATGACCTCGATAATACTACACACACATGTATACTTGTGGGGTAGTGTTCGAATTTATAAATATTAAAACTTGTTCACACAACTAACAAGTTTTTGGCACCATTGTCGGGGAGCATCAGTATTTTGTTAGAGTAAGAAGTGTTGAATTATAAGTGAGACTAGACCACAATAGCACATTTCATATCCACCATCATTTTGTACCTTTCATCATGATCATCATAATTATCATAATTTTGTATCTTCCATTCCATTTTTTTACTTCACTCGCCTTCTTTATTTGTAGGACAATATGAGGCGGTCCAAAAGGGGTCTTGAATATTCCACATTTCTAGACCCCAAAAGTGAGAACACTATTAGAAACCTTCAAAAAGCAAGGAGTGAACCTCAATCAGATTTTGAGGACTCACAGTCATCATCACCAACGTATTCACTGTCATCCTCACCAGCCCAACAAGAAGAATAAATCATGGAAAATGGTCATCCCCTAAAGGACTTCATTGTTCCAGTTGCTACAAAAATCATTGGGGCTATCACTATCCCACTTATTGAGTCAAATGACTTTTCCATTAGCCCCACAATTATACAGATGATATAGCAGAACCAATTTGGAGGGACGCCAATGGAGGATCCAAGACTCCACATTGCTGAATTTTTGTAGTATCTTAGCAATTTCAAGATAGATTGTATTCCTACTGCTGGGATCCACTTTCTTCTTTTCCCCTTCTCTTTGAGAGATCGAGCCAAGGTGTGGCTCTATTCTTTTCCAAGAAACTCCATCATCAGTTGGGAAGAACTCCTCAAAATTTTCTTAGCCAAATACTTTCTACCAAGCAAGACTGTACAATTGAGGATTCAGCTCATTAATTTTTCTCAACCGGATGGAGAGACCTTGTATGACACATGGGAAAGGTTCAAAGACCTTCAACATCTTTGTCCACATCATGGTTTAAGCAATTGGCTTCAATTGCAAACTTTCTATAATGGCTTATTCTACAATACAAGGATGTCTATTGATGTTGTTGCAGATGGTGTTTTAACGAACAAATCACATAGGGACTCTTATGCCACACTACTACATAAATGGCTTATAATGACACTTTTAAAGGCGTCGGTTGTATAAAAACACTGATGCCTACAACATCAAGCGTCGATTAAATAAAAAAACGGACATCTATCTGTGAAGGGCGACCAAACATAGGTATCACTTTTATTTAGCGTCAGTACCTTAATAAGAAACTGACACCTAAAATTAACCACCAAATCCAAATTTTCCAGTGAAAAAAATTACCTCCAAAATTAACATACAGTGTCAGTTGTTAAAACAAAAACCGACGACTAAAGGTTTTCTGCGAGATAGAAATTTGATCAATTTTTATCGTTGGTTGTCTTACAATAACCGACATTGTTGTGTTTTCACGCGCTTAACTGTGAAAATTTTCACCCCCTTTAGCGTCGGTTTTTATACGGAAACCGATGACTATGGTCTTAATTTGAGAACATTTATTTTTGTCAGCATATAAAGATAGACGTCGGTTTTTCTAGTTGGAACTGACGACTATAAATGAACAATAGTGTTGGTTTTTTGTTGGTAACCGACGCCTATAGTTTTTAGGGTCGGTTTTTTTTAATAAATAACGCCTATTATTAACTTAACAGCACCCGCGCCAGCCAGACTCTTCCCCTTCTATTTTATTCATTCCGCGATTGATCAGGGTTTTAGGTCTGGCGATTCCTCTGCTCACCGCCACTCGCTGCTTCTCTGCCCCCGCCTCCGCCGCCACTTGTTGGTCTGCTGCTCGCCGCCACCACTTGTTGCTAACTCCAGCCGCTGCACACTCTCCAGCTCGATCGCAGCTCCGGCCTGCCACTGCTCCCTGCTCTCTTCTTCCTCCACGTCGTTGACAGGTAAGTTGTTGCCCTTCTTCTTCCTCTACCTCTTCTTCTTCCTCCACCTCTTCTTCTTCCTGCTCCCTGCTTACCAAATGTATGGATAAAAGCAAGGCACGACCTGCATGTGGGCTGGACACGGCAGTCGTGGCTATGTTGGCTGACCACGGCCATGCTATGCTGGCTAGCACGGCCGTGGTCAGCCAACACAGCCATGGCCGTCGTGTCCAGCCCACATGCAGGCCGTGCCTTGCTTTTATCCATTTGGTAAGGAGGGAGCAGGAAGAAGAAGATACATTTGCAATTGAATACTAATGCTTGACCTAATTCTATAAATTTTGATGCATGTTGATTAAGATATTAAAACCCTAATACACATTTCACCATAATCTTGAATTAACTATATTGCTGAAATCTTGTGATCAATCTATGTAAGATATTAAATCCCTAATGTTAAATCTCTAATTTTGTAGTGATGTGTCGCCCTAACATCTACATGAATCCCTATTGTATGATGTAGATTGATGATAAAGCATGAGCTAGTTTGAAATTTTGAAATCAATTATGAATTATCTCTCCATCCCTAGGACATACTAATTTATGTGTAATCTTTATCTTGATGATGAACATGCATGGACACTCAAAATGTTGAAATCAATGTTATAGAATGACAGCACATGTATTTGTTGGCCTAGAAACCCGTCCAAGATTTGCTCATTAGGAGTAAATCTTGGATAGTCCCCGATTTGGGACTGTTCTTGAACACCTAATCTCACTTAGGATGTAAGTGTATAATGTGTATTGGGTTTTCAAGAAAATGTTGGTAGCATTTCCTCGTTTGTTCTCTAAGTACATATGTACTTGGAGAACAGCGGGGAAATGCTGCCGAAATTTTCTTGAAAACCCAATACACATTATACACTTACTAGTGAGATTAGGTGTTCAAGAATGGGATAGGTGGTACACATTTATTATATATAAGAATGACAACACATGTATTTGTTGGCCTAGAAACCCGTCTAAGATTTAGTCATTAGAAGTAATGTAACGACCCCGCCTCCCGGTAACCCCCAATTAAGGGAGACCCGAAGGTCAGAGCCGTTATACAATTAACAGGATCAAAGGTTCGACAAATAATCAATAATAATTATGAAATTCTACTAACTAACTGGAATTTGGTATAAAATTAAAACTTTACTTACCTTTGAAAACTTTGAAATCTATCTATCCAGAGCTGAATTATTCTATCTAATCCTCCTTGCACTTTATTTCTTATTTCCACAATGTGTCCTTTACTGTTTGTTCTTTCAATTGTTGTTCCTAAAACACCGACAAACAAAACGTCGGTCAATATAGAAATATACTAGTATGTGGGGACAACCAAAATCTTGCAATTATGGCTAACAATTTAATAATCACAATCAAATCAATTAACAAGCCAATTTACACTTTTCAGTATGACATTCTCCGCCACTTTTGCCCTAACCCTGGCTTACCCACCTTAGGCTGCCCTTTGCTAATGACTTAAGGCCACCTTCTCAATCCCGAGCTTGGTGCCTGGGGGTCACCACTCATGGTGCCCACTAGTCATGCAATATCATAGGACACCTTCTCATTCCCGAGCTTGGTGCCTGGGGTCACCACTCAAGGTGTCCATTGGTCTACCCATATGGGCCTGACCTTTGGCATCATCCATCAGGGTGGCACGTAGGTGCGAGAAAACATACTTCTATTTTTAATGTGATAATCATAGTGACTTTATAGTTTGCAAGTATGAACATTCAAACTGATAATTTGCATTCAATGTGATTAACCATCCGGAAAATCCTTGAGAAACTAAGGTGGTTATTTATAATTAACCACATACCTGATCTGACGATTTGAACAGAATTATCCATGCAAATAAGAATCCAAGCAAGCAAGCATTTTCAACAAGATCCTGAAATAATCACGTAATTCCCTTTTTATTATTCATGTCCTCAAGATCCATTAAACCTAGCTCACTTCCTAGGGTTTCTAATTCACTTTTAGGGTTTCTATTGCAATTAGGTCTTCCCTTCATCTTTTACTATTTTAAACCCTAATTTAACGCAATTGATTGCAAACCCTAATTATCTCAACATATAATCCTCAGTTTCGGATTAAAGGCATAATTATCTATTAATTAAGCCCCTCAAACCTTTTTTCATTAAAGTTACCATTTTTATCCTTTTAATCCATGACAAGATCATTATATGCATTTATCATCAATTCATAGTTCATTATGGTCCAAATCACATATGAACTCGATTTGCTATTAATTCCACCTTTTATTCATAAGAAAATCCTAATTACTACACTTAGGGTATTCATCCACAAACTAGGAACTTTAATGCTTGAAATAGTTTAGATTCAGCATATTCCAAATTAATCAATTAAAGCCATTAATAGTCGAATTAGTCAACATTAGGGTTTCAAGGTTCATTAAAGTTTATTCATGCATATGAAACTCTAAATTAACTAATTATATGCAAAGTTCATCCTTTTTCTTTCTAATGTTCCTTTTTATCATTAACAGGCTAGTATCAACTTTAATCATCTATTGAACCCTACTAATTACTTTCATCATATCGACATAGGGTTCTTTAAACATTAATACATTAAAGTTGATTACTTTTCAAATGTCAAAAGGAATAAGACTTCAAATATATTTTTATTGCATTCTACGTATTCTCCTGATCAATTTTCATATTTTGTACATTTCAATCAGAGCTACCAATCTTTAGATATGAATTTAGCAAATATTTACCTTTTTGGACCAGTAGCAGATCGCCACATCACCAACCCATGCAATGTTGATGCGGCTTGCTTTAAAACATTTCAAAATTCCATTTCTGTCCCTACGCAAGTCAGTTGGGCCTTCAGTTCGTGGAGGGTATAACGGTCCAGTGACCGGGGATCTTCTTCAAGCTCGGGACAGACGAGTTGCGTGCGCCTGAAGCCCTAGGCGCGGCTTCCCCTCTCCCCCACTAGCCCCGAAGACCATTGGGAAGGGTTCCTCTGCCTCCACCCTACCCCCATGCACTCAGGGGCGTCAAGATCCCATGGCCAAGGTGGCCAGCTTGCGCGGGCCAGGTCTACAACCCTCAGCCCTGTTGGGGACCTCTGGTGGTTGCTGCGCCTGAAGCCCTGTTGGGCAACTCTTTGACCTCCCGGAACACCGAACGATCGTTTCAACCCATGATGGCCGCTTTCTGCTCTACTGGTACGACCATTCTCCATGTTTATGGTTTGTATGCAAGGAACTGGAAGAAGAGCGTGGGATTTCTTTTTACTTTGAACCAGGGGTTCTACCCCTTTTATAGGGGAGGTAATATACGCCCTAACGTCGCCCTCTAAGAGGGGACAAGTCCCACTCCCATAAGGACTCCTATTCCTTTAAGGAGAAGAAATCCTTCTCTCTCTTCTTAATCCTTTTAATATTCTCTAATATTTGAGTATTTAGGAATTCAAAAACCTTTTCCTTTATTCTTTGGTTTTTAGTCCATTAGCCATGAACTTAATTTTCCTTAAGTACAAAATACCACTTTATTAACAAAACCACAACATTCATTAATTGTATATTCACATTATCTTCTTTTTTGACATTATTGGTATTTCCTCTTTCCTCTTTCTTCATTGGGGATCCTTGGACCCAAAGAAACTCTAATAATTCGAAATTCCTTTTTAAGGAATTCTCATTATCCTTAAATGCATCAATATGCATTATTTCTCATTATCTTGTTTATTTCTTATTAAGATATTTCCTTTTTTAGGATTTCTCTTTATTTCTCTTCTATTTTCCTCATCAGTATTCCTTTTATTATTAGGAATCCTTGGGATACGAAATTCCTCTAAGGATAACTCAGTTATACCTATTTCCACTTATTTCCAACATTTGAACATTAATTTCAATTTCTTTCTTACTAAAGAAATACTTAATTAACCTTTTCTTTTCTTATTGCATTCTCTATGCAACTTTGGACTCCTTGGGACCCAAGGAATCCAAGAGGCACGAAATCCACCTTTGGATCACATTTTTTGCCTTCTAGAGGTTTCCACATCTTTCTTTTCTTGAATTCTCAATTATTCCTTTATTAATTGAATTTCCTTGTTATTTGGGCCCAATAGCCAATAAAGCCCACAATAAAACCATCAAGGCTATTGTAAACGAAAATCATTTATTCAAAACAAATTATATCATTACTTTTTCCACTATCTTTAATGTGAGAAATTACATTTCTCACCAAAGGAACCCAAAATTTGGGGTTGTAACATCCTTCCCCTCTTATAAGAATTTTTCCCTCAAAATTCCATCAAGAAAGCAAACAAACAGGATAAGCTTTTCATATGTCCATCATGGCTCCCATGTGGCTTCACCCTTTCCATGGTGCTTCCCAAGAACCTTCATTAACTCATATTCTTCCATCTGAGTTCTTTCTTACCTTGGTATATCGTACCCTCATAGGTGACTCAGGATATTTCAGCCTTTCAAAAGTTGAATAGGTTCAGGGCTCAACACACGGCTTGGGTACCTCACATAGTTCTCTAGATCGGACTCATGGAACACATTTATTTATCAAGTTATCCTGAGGGGTAAGGCTAAACACAACCTTCTCCACCAATCCATCTTAAATGGACCCATATATCGGGGACTCAGCTTTCTCAGCTGTAGTTTGGAGGGGTCGGATTTTCATGTCACATATTCTCCCACAGTGAACTGCATGTTAGTCTGCTTTGCATCAGCTCGTGACTCCTATCACCCTTGGGCTCTCTCTCAGCCATTGCTAGATCAAGCAACTTCATCTGCACACACTGTGGTTCTTTTCTGACCTTCGCGAGGCCTCCTTCACCAACATCATCTTAATGAAGTGGTGACCGACACTACCTCCTTATGGAACTTCTTCCATCCCGATAAAGGCTATGGTGGTTAACATCACATCTTAAGAGCTGTCTCTTAGTATCACCCTGAACAAGCACACTTGCTCTCATCAGACCCTCTAGTCTGGACCATACCAACCATTAGTTAGGGGTGATAAACTGTGCCAACATTGAGTTCTTCATGTATCTTCTTCCACCTTATGGAAGTGAACCTTTAGGTCATACTCAATAACTTTTGAACTCGCATCGTGGTGTAGTTGAACCGTCTTGCACTCTTATGTAGTTCAACTGAATCTGTCCCTTGACAGTACTCTTTCTTTCTCATGTCATCTAGGTAAGGAGATCTAACATAACCCACATTGATCTTCCTTGGTTAAGGGGAGATTTTCCACATCATTTGTAGTGATGAACTCCCATTCCCTCTTAGGGACTCTTTTATCCTCTATATCGATACACTGGGTTACTGGTGTTCGTCCTTCACCTTTATCATGCATGGCCACAAGCCACATGCATCTTCATCTTAAGCATCCAAAGTGCTACCATATCTTACTATTTCTGTAATACCATGGTATATGGTGATCTTAAAATCATGATCTCCAGTGTGTCATGATTCCTCAAGCTTGATTCCCCAGGAACCCTACATCACTCTCATCAGGGTTTTGTCATTTTCCTTTCCAAAGAAGTACATCTGAGGTTCTACAACCATGCTTTCATCATATCATGTACTAGACTGGGTAACCAATCAATCATTAAACTTATTCAATAGATCTCGTTATATCAGAGTGTTATCCAAACTTATCTCTTTTTCTCAACTTAAGGTTAGTCTAACAACCTCAACTTCTTCTAGCTTCCAGCTAAACTAGGTAGCTATATCTCAACCAGAGCATTCATTACCACTTCTTATCTTTCGGTGTTAGGTAATGTCGAAGACATACACCTCCATGTATTATACTTATCATCTCATCTCGAACTCCATGTTTGTCTTCATCAAGAAACTCTGAGGTCATCCTCATGGTGATCAAACTCCACCTTGGTTAACCTGCAAATTCCACATAGCTCTTGCTAAAACATCCTCATAAGATGACTACACTATTCCTCTTAGTGTTTGTAAACCATCCATGTATCATTCACTCCACCAAGGCACATTATCATCTTTGTCCTCATTCCTTATAGCAACGTTCCAACTCATGTCATCTTTACCCTTGGTGTATGGCATGCGTACTGTCCTATCTCTCACTCCCATAACAAGAACAAATAAGCATTTGGCGGCCGTCCAAATACAGAGTTCTTCCCATTCCAAGAGTAGAGATGATACAGCCCACCTTGCCAGTACACCTTCAAATCTAAGTTGGAACATGCAACTCATGTCTCCACATCACAAACATCATGATATCAAAAATTACTTTCATGGAAAACTGGTCTCGAACCTACTGGGGTTTACACACAATCCTTGGTCATCTCCTCTGGGTCTATAGGGTGCCGGCACTTTTGGTGTCATCCCTTTTCCCTTATGCATCCATAGAGTGCCCTACTCATCTGCCCTTTGGGTCCCATGAGTTCATGAAGGTGATCAATCTCCTAACCCATGGCCCTCAGACAATGATAGCCGTTACCTCCCGACCCTATGGTCATGTGCAACTAGGGAATTAGGCAACTCCTTCTTCCATCGGTCTTATCCCTACCTGACCCTAGGATAGACTTAGGATTCTAACATAGTACATGTCCTACTTAGAACCCTACCCAAGCCTTTCTCATCTCTCTCTCTGTATTCATGGGCTGACTTTCATCCCTTCATTGGGGCGATAAACTGTATTAATTGAATTTCCTTATTATTTGGGCCCAATAGCCAATAAAGCCCACAATAAAACCATCAAGGCTATTGTAAACGAAAATCATTTATTCAAAACAAATTTTATCATTACTTGTTCCACTATCTTTATTGTGAGAAATTACATTTCTCACCAAAGGAACCCAAAATTCGGGGTTGTAACATCATTGTAACGTCCCAAGATTTGAGGCCTCGGATAAGATGATCTTAAAAGGAATGATTAGACTACCCATATAACCAAGGTGCACCACCTTTTCCGGGAGCCCATCACTAAGAACTCCATAGTTAAGCGTGCTCATCTTGGAGTAGTTTTGGGATGGGTGACCTATCGGGAAGTTGATCATGGAATGCATGTGAGTGAGGACAAAGCGCGCAGTTAAGGCTAGTGGTGGTCTGTGGGGACAGTCGTCATTCTTGAAACTCTTCTAGAGCCTTGGGCAGTGGGCCCAGGCACAAAAGATTATTTGTCACTTTACGGTTTGATATCCTGGTTGCCTTTAGAGGAACCGAACCCTAGAGAAAGAACGATGCTTCTGGTACCTATATGCCTATGGTATAAGTGGTTACCCACTGAGATGAGTCAAAGAGTGCCTTAGACCCCGAGGAGGTTTAAGTAACCAGTTGTGAGGCCTTATACCTAGTTTCTTGTCCTTGACGAGGAATAAAATTTGAGGTGTCGCTCATATAAAAGGATCATAGGAGTACATGACATACCTTGGACATGCTTGATTCGTGGTTAAGAGATTGAGCATGCAGTTGGATACCCAAAGGAGAACCTAGGGTTCCTAGGCCTAAGAGGGGAAGTAGTGTATCCAATGCTCATGGTGAGATTTGAGTTTCTATAGCTTCAAGCATGTGTAGAGGAAAAAGAAACCCCCTTAAGTTAAAGGTATGTGTGATGAACCCCTCACAACTAAGTTGGTCTAAAGTTGAGGATGAGAACAAGTGTGACCTAGCATGGTTTAGTAGGTACGCTTGTGCCTTAGTAGTGGTTGGGTTAGGCATGCTCATGTGAATGTAAACCCTAGGGACGGTTGTGACCTTGTGGTCAAGAGTTGTAGTATCCTCCCATCCTGGGAGAGGGACCCTTTGGTAAGGTGTGTACCAGTTTGTGGGCTTGTGGAAACCTAAAGAGCTCTCATAGGATCTTGAGAAGCTAAGTGGAAAGTACATGGTATGAGAATGAACCCGTAGTCCCATAGATAGCCATCTCTAAGTGCATGTGTATGTGTTACCATGAAGGTAACTGGTTGGGGCCTGACCAAGGTAGACAGGCTTTATTGGCTATTGGGCCCAAAATTTGTTAGCACAGTTTATCGCCCCAATGAAGGGATGAAAGTCAGCCCATGAATACAGAGAGAGAGATGAGAAAGGCTTGGGTAGGGTTCTAAGTAGGACATGTACTATGTTAGAATCCTAAGTCTATCCTAGGGTCAGGTAGGGATAAGACCGATGGAAGAAGGAGTTGCCTAATTCCCTAGTTGCACATGACCATAGGGTCGGGAGGTAACAACTATCGTTATCTGAGGGCCATGGGTTAGGAGATTGATCACCTTCATGAACTCATGGGACCCAAAGGGCAGATGAGTTGGGAACTCTCTGGATGCATAAGGGAAAAGGGATGACCCCAAAAGTGTCGGCACCCTATAAACCCAGAGGAGATGACCAAGGATTGTGTGTAAACCCCAGTAGGTTCGAGACCAGTTTTCCATGAAAGTAATTTTTGATATCATGATGTTTGTGATGTGGAGACATGAGTTGCACGTTCCAACTTAGATTTGAAGGTGTACTGGCAAGGTGGGCTGTATCATCTCTACTCTTGGAATGGGAAGAACTCTGTATTTGGATGGCCGCCAAATGCTTGTTTGTTCTTATTATGGGAGTGAGAGATAGGACAGTACGCATGCCACACACCAAGGGTAAAGATGACGTGAGTTGGAACGTTTCTATAAGGAATGAGGACAGAGATGATAATGTGCCTTGGTGGAGTGAATGATACATGGATGGTTTACAAACACTAAGAGGAATAGTATAGTCATCTTATGAGGATGTTTTAGCAAGAGCTATGTGGAATTTGCAGGTTAACCAAGGTGGAGTTTGATCACCATGAGGATGACCTCAGAGTTTCTTAATGAAGACAAACATGGAGTTCGAGATGAGATGATAAGTATAATACATGGAGGTGTATGTCTTCGACATTACCTAACACCAAAAGATAAGAAGTGGTAATGAATGCTCTGGTTGAGATATAGCTACCTAGTTTAGCTGGAAGCTAGAAGAAGTTGAGGTTGTTAGACTAACCTTAAGTTGAGAAAAAGAGATAAGTTTGGCTAACACTCTGATATAACGAGATCTATTGAATAAGTTTAATGATTGATTGGTTACCTAGTCTAGTACATATATGATGAAAGCATGGTTGTAGAACCTCAGATGTACTTCTTTGGAAAGGAAAATGACAAAACCCTGATGAGAGTGATGTAGGGTTCCTGGGGAAACAAGCTTGAGGAATCATGACACACTGGAGATCATGATTTTAAGATCACCATATACCATGGTAATACTGAAATAGTAAGAGATGGTAGCACTTTGGATGCTTAAGATGAAGATGCATGTGGCTTATGGCCATGCATGATAGAGGTGAAGGACGAACACCAGTAACCCAGTGTATCGATATAGAGGATAAAAGAGTCCCTGAGAGGGAATGGGAGTTCATCACTATGGATGATGTGGAAAATCTCCCCTTAACCAAGGAAGATCAATGTGGGTTATGGTAGATCTCCTTACCTAGATGACATGAGAAAGAAAGAGTACTGTCAAGGGATAGATTCGATTGAACTACATAAGAGAGAAAGACGGTTCAACTACACCACGATGCGAGTTCAAAAGTTCTTGAGTATGACCTAAAGGTTCACTTCCATAAGGTGGAAGAAGATACATGAAGAACTCAATGTTAGCACAGTTTATCGCCCCTAACTAGTAAGAAAGAAATTGAAATTAATGTTAAAATGTTGGAAATAAGTGGAAAAAGGTATAACTGAGTTATCCTTAGGGGAATTTAGTATCCCAAGGATTCCTAATAATAAAAGTAATATTGATGAGGAAAAGAGAAGAGAAATAAAGAGCAATCCTCAAAAAGTAAATATCTTAATAAGAAATAAACAAGATAATGAGAAATAATGCATATTCATGCATTTAAGGATAATGAGTATTCCTTAAAAAGGAATTTCGAATTATTAGAGTTTTTTGGGGTCCAAGGAGCCCCAATGAAGAAATAGGAAAGAGGAAATACCAATAATGTCAAAAATGAAGATAATGTGAATATACAATTAATGAATGTTGTGGTTTTGTTAATAAAGTGGTATTTTGTACTTAAGGAAAACTTAAGTTCGTGGCTAATGGACTAAGAGACAAAGAATAAAGGAAAAGGTTTTCGAATTCCTAAATACTCAAATATTAGAGAACATTAAAAGGATTAAGAAGAGAGAGAAGGATTTCTTCTCCTTAAAGGAATAGGAGTCCTTATGGGAGTGGGATTTGTCCCCTCTTAGAGGGCCACGTTAGAGCGTATATTACCTCCCCTATAAAAGGGGTAGAACCCCTGGTTCGAAGTAAAAAGAAATCCCACGCTCTTCTTCCAGTTCCTTGCATACAAACCCTAAACATGGAGAATCACCCTACCATCAGAGCAGAAAGCGGCCATCATGGGTTGCAACGATCGTTCGGTGTTCCGGAAGGTCAGAGAGTTGCGTGGCCATTGTGGCTATACCAGACCCGAAGCGTAGCAACCATCGGAGGTCCCCAACAGGGTTGTGGGTTGCAGACCTGGCCCACGCAAGCTGGCCACCTTGGCTGTGGGATCTCGATGCCCCTGAGTGCGTGGGGGTAGGGTGGAGGCAGAGGAACCCTTCCCAATGGTCTTCGGGGCTAGTGGGGGAGAGGGGAAGCCGTGCCTAGGGCTTCAGGCGCGCGCAGCTCGTCTATCCCGAGCTTGAAGAAGATCCCCAGTCACTGGACCGTTATACCCTCCACGAACTGAAGGCCCAACTGACTTGCACAGGGACAGAAACGGAATTTCAAAATGTTTTAAGGCAAGCCGCATCAACGTTGCATGGGTTGGTGATGTGGCGATCTGCTACTGGTCCAAAAAGGTAAATATTAGCTAAATTCATATCTAAAGATTGGTAGCTCCGATGGAAATGTACAAAATATGAAAATTGATCAGGAGAATACGTAGAATGCAATAAAAATATATTTGAAGTCTGATTCCTTATGAAATTCGAAAAGTAATCAAATTTAATGTATTAATGTTTAAAGAACCCTATGTCGATATGATTAAAGTAATTAGTAGGGTTCAATAGATGATTAAAGTTGATACTAGCCTGTTAATGATAAAAAGGAACATTAGAAAGAAAAAGGATGAACTTTGCATATAATTAGTTAATTTAGAGTTTCATATGCATGAATAAACTTTAATGAACCTTGAAACCCTAATGTTGACTAATTCGACTATTAATGGCTTTAATTGATTAATTTGGAATATGCTGAATCTAAACTATTTCGAGCATTAAAGTTCCTAATTTGTGAATAAATACCCTAAGTGTAGTAATTAGGATTTTCTTATGAATAAAAGGTGGAATTAATAGCAAATCGAGTTCATATGTGATTTGGACCATAATGAACTATGAATTGATGATAAATGTGTATAATGATCTTGTCATGGATTAAAAGGATAAAAATTGTAACTTTAATGAAAAGAGGTTTGAGGGGATTAATTAATAGATATTTATGCCTTTAATCTGAAACTGAGGATTAGATGTTGAGATAATTAGGGTTTGTAATCAATTGCGTTAAATTAGGGTTTAAAATAGTAAAAGATGAAGGGAAGCCCTAATTGCAATAGAAACCCTAAAAGTGAATTAGAAACCCTAGGAAGCAAGCTAGGTTTAATGGATCTTGAGGACATGAATAATAAAGGGAATTATGTGATTATTTTAGGATCTTGTTGAAAATGCTTGCTTGCTTGGATTCTTATTTGCATGGATATTTTTGTTCAAATCATCAGATCAGGTATGTGGTTAATTATGAATAACCGCCTTAGTTTCTTGAGGATTTTTCGGATGGTTAATCGCATTGAATGCAAATTATCAGTTTGTATGTTCATACTTGCAAACTATAAAGTCACTATGATTATCACATTAAAAATAGAAGTATGTATTCTCGCACCTACGTGCCACCCTGATGGATGATGACAAAGGTCAGGCCCAGATGGGTAGACCAATGGACATCTTGAGTGGTGACCCCAGGCACCAAGCTTGGGAATGAGAAGGTGGCCTATGATATTGCATGACTAGTGGGCACCATGAGTGGTGACCCCCAGGCACCAAGCTTGGGATTGAGAAGGTGGCCTTAAGTCATTGGAAAAGGGCACCCTAAGGTGGGTAAGCCAGGGTTAGGGCAAAAGTGGTGGAGAATGTCATACTGAAAAGTGTAAATTGGCTTGTTAATTGATTTTATTGTGATTATTAAATTGTTAGCCATAATTGCAAGATTTTGGTTGTCCCCACATACCAGTATATTTCGATATACTGACCGACGTTTTGTTTGTCGGCGTTTTAGGAACAACAATTGAAAGAACAAACAATAAAGTGACACATTTTGGAAATAAGAAATAAAGTGCAAGGAGGATTAGATAGAATATTTCAAGCTCTGAATAGATAGATTTCAAAGTTTTCAAAGGTAAGTAAAGTTTTAATTTTATACCAAATTCCAGTTAGTTAGTAGAATTTCATAATTATTATTGATTATTTGTCGAACCTTTGATCCTGTTAATTGAATAACGGCTCTGACCTTCGGGTCTCCCTTAATTGGGGGTTACCGGGAGGTGGGGTCGTTACAATTGGTATCAGAGCACCATGAGTGGTGACCCAAAATTAATGTATCTACTGGAGCCTTGGGCAGTGGGCCCGGACGTTTACAAATGGTATCAGAGCCAATTCCCCTCCAGTAGGTGGGGCCCACATGGTCCTGTGGCATGCCAGTCTTTGATCCGTACGGTCCACGCATGTTGGAAAGGGCTATCTGAGTTGATGGAGCCGCCCATGCACTGGTAGTGTCCAGGCATGTTGGAAAGGGCTATCCAAGTTGATGGAGCCGCCCTTGCATTGGCAGCCGTGATCGGGAGCTGGGTGTACATGGGTCATTTGGGTCTGCACTGAAATGGGGAATCGATTATGAGGCCTTATAGTTGAGCTTTGATGAGGACGTCAAGAGTCTAAGTGGGGGATATTGTAACATCCCAGGATTTGAGGCCTTGGATAAAATGATCTTAAAAGGAATAATTGGACTACCCATATCACCAAGGTGCACCACCTTTTCCAGGAGCCCATCACTAAAGAACTCCATAGTTAAGTGTGCTCAGCTTGGAGTAGTACTAGGATGGGTGACCAGTCAGGAAGTTGATCCTGGCTTGCGCGTCAGTGTGGACAATGTGCATAGTTAAGGCTAGTGGTGGTCTGTGGGGCCAGTCGTCATTCCTGAAACTCTACTAGAGCCTTGGGCAGTGGGCCCGGACGTTTACAAGTAAATCTTAGATAGTCCTCGGTTTGAGATTGTTCTTGAACACCTAATCTCACTTAGGATGTAAGTGTATAATGTGTATTGGGTTTTCAGGAAAACTTCGATAGCATTTCCCCGTTTGTTCTCTAAGTACATATGTACTTGGAGAACAGTGGGGAAATGCTGCTGAAATTTTCTTGAAAACCCAAAACACATTATACACTTACTAGTGAGATTAGGTGTTCAAGAATGGGATAGGTGGTACACATTTATTATATATAAGAATGGAATAGTTCATTGAAGATCCTATAGATGAAGAAGAGTACTATGATAAGTATGATGACTCCAGTCCATTCTCAGTTGGGTTGCCAACACCACCAAATATTGAAGCTGGGGATCACAATTATTTATATGTTCACAGGGATCACAATGAAGGATTATTAATTGATAAAAGATCACAATATTAGAGGCATGAATGTTTATATTTTTTGTATGTTTTATTTTTCTGAATGTGAACTTTACAATGTGAATGTGGACTTTACAATGTGAATGTGGACTTTACGATGCGAATTACTTTAGAATGTGAATGTGAACTTTAAAATGTGAATTACTTTACAATGTGAATGTGAACTTAACAATGTGAATGTGTACTTTACAATGTGAACTTTACAATTAGTGTTACTTTACAATGTGAAATTTATAATTTGATTGTGAACTTTTAGATGGCTGAGCATTCCCATGATGACCATGTTGATGATCACCATGAGGGTGAGGATGTGCTTGCGCCGCCTGATAATGTAATTTTTAAGAATATATCCCTGAGGTTTCTATCAATATGTTCATTTATAATTATATCATGTAAGTGTGTTTTTTATCAAATTTTAGGTTGGTGATGTACCCCCTGAAGAAATTACAGCACTTGATGAGCATCAAAAGAAAATTGAGAAAGTGAGGGGCATCACAATGATGAACAAGTTAATACGGCAAAGGGGCAATGGAACCAAATTGGTTGTGGATTTTGATCATGCAGGAGATCCATATGGAGTGAACCGCAACTCATTTGTTTCATATCTTGGGGTTCTTACTCGCAGCCATTGTAGTCCTATCCTAGAATCCTAGCATAAAGTTCCTAAGGGGAAGAAAGACCACATATGGAAGGAACTATGTGTGAGTTATTATTATTTGTAATTATGTTTGTGTAGATTACTAATTTTTAGGATACTAGTTAATAGCAATTCTATTTAATTTGCAGAGCATATTTGATCTGGATAAAAAGTTGCATCGTAAATGTATGATGCAATGCTATGGGAGGGTCCTAAGGAACTATAGGACCAATCTCACTCGAGATTACATACATGATGCTGATAAGAGGTTCTTGATTGATTTACAATTCTAGACATTGATCACTATTACACTAACTCTACACTAATAATTTTTTTGTATTCTCTTTAAAAAATAAATTTAGGCAGAAGTAAGCCACACAGCAATGGAACTACCTAGACCCCAAAGACTGGGAGGCATTTGTTACCCAAAGAAAAACATATGAATTCAATGTATTAAGCGCCACTCCCAATTTAATTAATGCCTAGTTAGTTAGCACATTGATTTGGTTAGTAACACTAAGGGTTAATCCTAACTAACTAGGCTATCAGCGATGCTCAACGAGCAAGGCGTGCACTGAATGTGCATGACCACACAATGGGTCCAAGAGGATATGCAGGCATTCACCAAAGACTACATGCTGAGTCTGCTCAGTCTACTGCTACTTAGGAGACTGTAGAGTCCTCTACTACTGCTCCTGCACCTCTACCTCACCATGTTATGTTGATAGTTGGGAGGAAAAACAAGAAGGGAGACATACCGAAGCCCGCAACTGCTGAGGAGGCTTCAAAAATGGTAAAAATCAACTCTTAGAGCAATCGATCGATATTAATTATTGTTATGTTTACTCACTAATTTTTGTTTATGGTGATTAGAGGGAGTTGCACGAGCATAGGAAGGAAGGCAAGTTCATCCCTCAGGGCATAAGGGATGAACTGACAGTTTCTCTGGGTAACCTAGAGCATCCTGAACGTGTTAGGGGTGCATGCACTAGTGTGGGCATCAAAGCATTCTTTGGGCCATCCCAGCATAAACATGTCCCAAAAGTGGGACTTTCACAAGCTGAGGTAACCTATTCTCTTATTTTAGAATGTTATTGCGAAAGGGAATTCAATAATCAGAAGCTAGTGTTTCTTTTATCCATGTATAGATAGATTCATTAATTAATAGGAAAGTCGAGGAAGTACTTGATGAGAGACTCCATGAAGCAATTAGTAAGTGGCAGACATCTTAGACTGCCACTCAGACAGTACCTGTGGTAGGCCTCTCTTCTCCTACTGCTCATACTGCCGAGGTTGGGAGTAATCCTATAGACCTACCACCTAGAACGTCCTCTGTAAGTATTTTTATGACATAATAGCTAGTCTATTCAAGATGATATGTTTGTGTATATATGCATATAAAATTCTTTATGTAAATTTGTAGGGGTTGAAGCCATGTCGATTAAAAAGTCAAGTATATCGTTGCAGAGGTGTCAGCTTACCCACCCCTTAAAGGGTGCATGTTTCATAGGTATCCAGTACCAGATGGTGTGGTACGTGTGAGCCTGATGCATGTATTCCCCGACTAGACAAATCTTACACTGCCTCATGCACACCCATATGCTAAAACACTTGGTGAGGCAGTAGGCGGAGTGATACTGTGGCCCGAAGCAGATGTCCTCTATACTAATATTGTATGATAAATTTCCATTACTTTAATTTGTTAGTGTGTATATATGAGTCAATTGATCTGAAATTATATATACATGTCAAAAAGACAAGACCCGCTACATCTCAGCGTCCACCTCCTCGACTACCAAGTTGGCTTCCAAGGGACCTACACGCCTCGATAGGTCCTAATTGTAGGGGTGTGGCAGTATGGATCGGCGAACATGATACAAATTGCCCTATAATTGTTACTATTCTTGAGGATGTTGTAGGTAAATCATATGATAACAATCTATTTATACAAGTTTAGCATACGTATTAATGCATACGTAATATAAGTTTTGCATACGTACGTATTAATGCATAGGTATTAATGCAGATTAATCATACAAAAACAAGATATTTTTACAAGATATTTTGGAGTTATTTAGTTATCAATGGTTGAACACATCTATGATAGAGCTGTGGATATGGTGAGATCTTGTTTATACATCCATATACCTTGTTTTATATATGGTGATCTGGTTTGTTATATATTAATGCATATGTAATACATGTTTTGCAGCCACTTATACAAGATATGTACAGATTTTGGGTTTTCCAATGTGGGATTTTTGGTTCCATCTTTGATTAGTATTGTAGATGTAGACCCATATTCAGTTACTTCATACTACTGTGATGCTTTTCAATATTTTGGTAAAAATAATAAGACGGTGATAATAGCTCCATTCAATGTCAAGTAAGTTTACTTTGCTTATAATTTGGACTTAAGCAAATTATATTTTTATTGTGGATTTTGAGTTATTAATTTTCTACTTTCTTACCTGTAGTGGTAAGAATTGGGAGTTACTAGTTATTGTCCCCAAGATGTTCATTGTCTAATATCTAGATCCTGTGGGGAATGAGTTAGATACATTATATGGACCTGCAATTAAAAGGCCATTATTCTCGTAAAAAATATTTCATGTTTTTATATTTGTTAACATATGTTACTACATTACTATTTAATTATGCAATTTAATGGGTTACATTAACATATGTAGGGCTTTACAAGAGTACAAAAAAGCTGGAGGAAAGGTCCCCAGGAAAAAGGATCTGTCACTAATTTGGGGGAATGTGAAAGTAATTTCCTGACTCCAATGTATATATTATTTATGTGAATTGTGCTTATTTGTATTTTTGAATATTTTGTATGTTTCAATTTATAGTGTGCTACACAAGACAATGGTTGGGCATGTGCCTACTATGTGATGTTATTTATGGACCTAATAATCAAATATGTCGTAATGAAAATCGATAAGATACAGCAGGTATTATACATAGTCTCATTAGATAATATGAAATATATCAATCTTATTATATATTATTAATTATATATATACGTCATTCTCTTTGCAGGTCTTTAAAACTGTTGACTTCAGCACATGTGGAAAGAGTTTCGATGTACATGCTCCCTATACGAGAGATGAATTAGATGTTGTAAGAGAAGAATGGGCAAAAGCCCTACAAAGAGTGGGAATTTTCAGATATAATTTTATTGACAATGATGACAGTGATGAATAAAGAATTACTTTGTTCTCATAATTATTTTTGTCTGAATGTGAATGAATTTTTATGAATTGTCATATGTGTGTGAAGATGATCAATACATAAATGTTTCTATATGTGTCTGAATGTGAAAAGAGATGAAATGAATGGAAATGCAAGTTGCTACTGGTTTCTACATGTGTGTGATGAAAAAATAATATGAATTAAATGTGCTTATACATGTGTGTGAATCACATATATATAATATTGTCCATCTTCTTAATTTTGCAGGTTTGTGGCATGTTGTTGGCTGATATCAATGTATGTCGTAAACCTGCAGTTCAGAACTGAACTGCATGTTCTCATCTTGCTGACCAGCCATACAGTAGGCCTACAAACTGATATGAAAAAAAATCATAACATAGGTGTCGGTTATTTGAACAAAATCGACACCAAAGACATATGACGGTAGTTTTTGACAAAAAAATCAACATCTATGTGTCCAGGAACCACGGTCGTGCAGGGAAGCACGGCCGTGGTGGCAGGCAGGGGATATGGCGTCAGTTATTAGCACAAAACTGACGTCGGTTCAGCTGGGAAGCACGACCATATGGCCAGGAACCACGGCCATGCTGAGAACCACGGCCGTGCTGGGAACCACAGCTGTGGTAGCAGGCAGGGGATATGGTGTCGGTTATTAGCACAAAACTAATGTCGGTTCAGCTGATATGGCATCAGTTTTCATCAAAAAACTAATGCCTATAGTCCCTTTGCTTGCGTGTTTTCAGTGGCAGGAAGCGTTTTGGCATCGGTTGGGAACCGACACCAAAGGGGTCCACCTTTAGCGGTGCCCACTTGGGTGTCACTTGGAAACTGACACTAAAGCCCTTAATTAACCGACGCTAAAGGCATGTTCTGTAGTAGTGAATATTCTTGAAGACATGTCAATTAATAATTGCCAATGGAGTTCTTAATGGAGCATACAACCTTCTTCCT
The DNA here is from genome assembly GCA_963693085.1 of Alisma plantago-aquatica. NCBI lineage: Eukaryota > Viridiplantae > Streptophyta > Magnoliopsida > Alismatales > Alismataceae > Alisma > Alisma plantago-aquatica. The sequence goes on from OY856413.1 coordinate 344,498,589, forward strand.
CAAGCTCTATTTTTGGAAATCAAGCTGCCAGAGTAATTTGCGATGCATGTGGAGCAACAGGACACACTCCTTCTTCATTTTTTGCCTCACCATCATGATTTGAAGAGATATCAGAGCTCAACAACAATGTCAACTACAATTTCATACAGCAACAACAACATTTGCAACCCAAGCGGAGTTTGGTTTCCATGCTTGAGACCTTTGTCTCAACTCAAATTCAGCAAAATCGTGAGCTTCATCAACAAAGGGAGCTACTAAAGGATGCTATTTCACAACTTTCTTCTAAGGTGTATGGAATTGTCACTCACACTAGGATGTTGGAGAATCAAATTGTTCAATTAGATCTTGCCAATCAAAAAGAACCTTATGGTTCCTTGCCTAACAAACTAAAGATGAATTCAAAGAAAACATTCACGTCAATTACCTTGAGGAGTGGGGTTGATATAAGAGAATCTTCTTCACCATCAAAGTCAACATCATATGAAGGTGTTGAATCCAGTGTAAGCAATGATAATGAAGCTCAAAAGAAGAAATATGCACATTCTCTATGGGATGATTCTTCAAGCAAGATAAATGTCATTTTTCCACAATGCCTTGTCACATTTCTTGGTGATGAGAAAATTCTCTTGAAATTTGATTCTAGTTATTTTAAAGAAGAGAATGAAGGGACAAACAACATTGTTGTCCAGAAGACTATTCCTATTGCAAATCATAAGCTTACACCTTTGTCCCAAATAAAAACTAGACTAACAAAGAGGTGTATATCTATGGTGCAATAATTACCAGCCTCAAATCAAAACACATGTCCTCCACCTTAACAACTCCTCCGTGATGAGGTCGTCAGTTTCTATTCTCTTTGTTTTATTTATACAGTGAGGGCACTACAGATTTCATGCTTAGGGGGAGCAATCAGCCGATAGTTGTAGTTTTCTATTTGTTTTTCTTATCCATTTCTATTTTTATTTCCTAGCTAAGTAAAAACACTATTCATGACCATGATGATCTTTTTTTGTTTGGCTAGAAATTGAATATGTTCTAGATAAACCATGCATTCATTGAGACAATAGTTGAAGAACCCTAGCATGCACATCCAACAATTTTATGAAGACAATAGGACAATCACTCATGTTTCCATGATATTTTTGCACTAGCATTTTTTTCATTTTTCTCACTCTTATCTCAATGCATGTAATGGTTCAAATGCTTTGGATTAATCAACTTTATATCCTTGTGTACCATTTTTTATTATTTTTCCAAATCTTTAGGGTGTTATCCACCAACCTTGTGATGAAAATGTTTGAAAATAAAAGAATTCTAGGTTTTGAATCACCTATCTGCATGACCCTTCTACTCTTTGAAGATATGACTAGCGTAGGACTATGAGGTTCCAAAGAGGGACCCGAATCATGTTTAAAAAGGGATATTTGTTTGCTCAAAATAAAAAAATCTACATCCCTACAAAAGATGGCTAAGTCTCCGACGTAATCCCCAACCCAATGAAGGTAGGGAATTATGTTAGAAAGAGGGTTAATAAACCCCAAATGGCATTCCAAGTGTGCATAAGCCTACATTAGCAGTGGAGTATCATACCCAAAGTTATTAATTTTAAAATCTTAATGTTTATGAAGGAGTCATTGCAGATTTGCTAATGTCAATCTGGAATTTCAATTTTATTCATCCTTATAATCATAATGTTTTCGTCACATATTCACTACATTTTTGGCCTTGTCATCATAACTCTATTCATTGCTATCTTGTTGGTTTTTCCAAAGAAATTTGACCACATTTTTAACTTTACTTCTAATTTTTAGTGATTGAAATGAATTTATATCTAGTTGTAATATCATGACAACGATTAGCATGTTATGATTGAATTCTTCCATCTCATTAAATAGATATATGTGTCGTGTTATTTCTTCATTTATGTATCTATGTTTCTTTTTGCTTGAGGACAAGCAATGGTTTAAGCTTAGGGGGATTTGATGTGTGTATTTGATATCATCTTTTGGACCACTATTGATTGAATTTCCAAATCATTTTCACACAATAATCACTCTTAACCATGCTAGATTTTCCACTTCATTATTATCTTTACTTGTTCTATGGTTTGAATTGTAGATACCACATTTCGGCATCAAAATGGGGTGAAAACACCATCATATCATCCATTAACACATTCCCCAATCATCTACACATTCAGAAAACCAATGTTGTTGAAACTGACAGTGACACATTGTGTCTAGAAAAGTATACATCGTGTCTAACGCAGACACGCCGTGTCCAAAAAATGACACCTCGTGTCCCAATCCAAAACTAAAATCCAAGAACTCCCTAAATTGTAGAAACACATCATGTCATTTAAAGACACGATGTGTGACTTTCCAAAACTTGTTCATAACTCCCTAAACTATAGCAACATGTCATATTATCCAAACAACACATCGTGTCATCATCAATCAAGGTAGTTTGGCTTCATTTATCACGTCGAACACGTCGTGTTGGCCATCCAACACTCTGTGTCACCTGCAGATTTCACTCAAACGCAAATGTTACTGCCCCACTTTTATATATATGACCCCAAGCCGTCTTAGGAAAATTATCACCACATATTTTGGACCATTAGGATGGGGACTCAAGCAAAGAACATGGAGGATAAGTGGAGGCATCCAAGGTGAGAAAAGGTGGTTTCTTGGGAGGAAAACTTCTTCTTCCTTCTTCTCCAACAATTGTAGTAAGGATCTCCACTGTTCTCTTCTCTCCACTTTGGCGGGAAGATTTTTGGAGAGTTTCCAACAGCAAGAATGGATTTGTGACTCCTTAAGAGGATTTACAACTCTATATTACTTCTTTCACAGACATCCAAGTTTATTTTCTTCTATTATGATGTCTAACACTACTTTCTACGACTTCTATATACTTTCTACAGCCATGGACAAATAGATCTCTTTTTCTTAGGCATGGGGGAGTAACTCCCATGTCATAACATTGTTGAACATGGACTTTATATATGATGCTAGTTGTTTTGTTGTTCTAAGGTTCATCGGTGTTTAATTCTTCTTACATGCTTTGTAGTCCACTTTGTATGTTTGATATCTTCTCTTTGTATTATCTGGGAAGATATGCATAAGAGTAATAAGATATGCTTTAGCTACACTACCTTGATTAGGGGAGTGGTTGGGATGTGTAAGGGAGTAAAGGTTTGTAGTGCTAATCTTAATATATCCATAGGAGTGGAATACAAGTTAGGACTATTCTACACTACCAGGAGATGGGTGTAGGATACAAACCTCCCTTGTGTCATTTTTAGCATTGTTGATCCTTGTAGTTCTTCATGTTACGATATAGATGTGAAACCTTATTATCAAGAATCCCCGATCCAATTTGATCCTTAATACATGATTTATATTCTAGTTCATTTTCTTTTGATTGGTTAGTTAACTAAACAAAACCTCTCATGTTAAATAGATCTAGATTGTTGAAGTTTAATACTCTTGTGCCTAATAATACCTTGCTCCTTGGATGACCTTGATAATACTACACGTACCTGTATACTTGCGGGGTAGATTTTGAGTTTATAAATATTAAAACTTGCACACACATTAATATCTATGCTTAGGCTTAATCCACAGGTCAGTTGATAGGTTTGAGGTGAATCGACTAATTCATCTGTAACAAAATTCCTCTTGATTCTCAAGATTTTATGCCTCTTTTTTCATTGTGTTGGTCTACTGGGTGGCCAGTCGACCAATTTGTTTCCATTGGGATCAATCCAATTTGTTCTTATGAGTCATCCGACTAAAGATGCTAGTAGACCGATAGGAAATTCTAGAATGCTGAGATATGCACATGAAGCCTCCTTGATCTTCTAATTCGTAGAGTATTTTTGGGGTTTCTTGATCTTGGGTTGTTTTCCTAAATGAGAAAATCTAAGTAAAACACCAATTTATGAGATAAAAGCAAAAGTAAAGCAATTAAATCCTAAATTTGGGAAATAACAACATAATGCCCCTAAGAAACAATCTAAAAGATGCAATATTACCACCAGCTAGGACAATGTCTTTTACTTACGTGGAGGATCTCACATATTAATTACATGTCTATTCAAATACCAAAAAAAACCTATTTCTTACCATCCACAATTATAAATACCCAAGTCAACCTCCAATTTAAAGGGGTCAGACTCCTTACAATCCACCCCTTAGTAATTTATGTGACCCAAAGAAAAAATCAAGGCAGCTACACTACTTCTCTATAACATTGTTGTTGCCCACCATCCATATTGATTACTTCCACTCTGATATATCTCTTGGATGAAGGAGAAAAAGGAGAGAGGATTTTTGTCTTTTTTGTGGAGATCGTTGGATATGCTTTTACAAAAATGAAGATCTATTTCCAGAGATCACTACACTTATTTCTCTTCTTTCTCTTCATCTTCTTTGACATGAATCTTTTATTTTCTTCTTCTTCTTGTATATGTGTCTTTCTCATGAACATTAGATAGTATTTCCCTTTGTTGGGGCACAATAAGTAGCCATGATTCTTGTATTTCATTTGATTGTTATCTAGCTTATCTCTTATGGAAGTTTAGATTGTTGTTTGGTTCTTTATTGTGTGTTCTTTGAATTGATCACTCAAGTTACATGTTTAGTATAATCCTAGAAATAGAAATCACAAGATCTACGATTATATTGTGGATTGCATGTGTTGTACCACGTATGAGTTCATGGATTCTCTAGGATGATCAGTTCATGATCCTTGGATAACGAGACCTCGAGCCCACAAAGAAATTGATCCTTGTGCAATATATCCTAAAAGTTTATAGATTCACATGGTCATGATCTAAAAAATAATAATTGAGAAGATGTAATGATTAGATGATCGCATAGGCGGTAGTGGTGAATTCCATATGCCCTTCTATCTTCAATTCTTGATTATTTTGTCTTTTTACCATTATTTTCATTCCCTTGCATTTAGTTTGATTATCAATCAACCAACCATTTCTAAACATTGATCTCGAGCTCTTGGATTAAATATTGATTTCTTAATAAAGTTATCTATTGGTTTTGACCTTATGATCTATATTGTAATAAGATTTTCATGCTTACAGATGAGTAGTATTGAATGTAGAATGGGATATACTTGGGGTTATTAGCCTTGGGATAATTTCACATATAGTAAAACTACACATCAAATTGTCGTTATTAGGGACAACATGATAGCTTTTAAATCCAATAGTCAAGATTGATTTAGAATTTTGTTCTTTTGGAAATATTGAAAATCTTCTTGAACATAATTTTCATTTAATTGCATTTGATTAAAATTCTCTTTTGGTGTGATAGATAACCTCCATAGTTTTCAGGCATCATATTAAATGGAGTGGTTGGTATTGCATATGTTTCATGTTGATTGTGTGGTTACTATAATCATACATCATTAGAGTGTCTTAACATGTTTACATAGATTACAACGTCATTATGTAAGATCATCAATGAGTGTGACGTCGTGTTTCTTATCATGGAGGAACCATGCTACAAAAATCAATATCATAATATGGGAGGCTACAATCAACAATATTTTGGGGGCTTTAGTAGAGATCCTTATTATGAAAACTAATTAGAGGATAGATTCAACGTCCTAGATAAGATCCTAGTTGATGAGAAATGATTCTAGTTGAGAAAGTAGTTGAGGAAAATAAAATAGAGGCATGTATGGTGCAATTGAAGGAACAATGTCCTTACAATCTGAGGTTTTTGACACTCAACTAGAAAGTTTCCTAGATTAGATGAAACAATCACCAATCATGATCAATAACAAGGATGATATTGATTTAGTGGTAGACTTGAATAATGAGGAAGTGGATCCAGGATCACATGTATACTTGCACTCCATTGTTCTCCACAATGGGGATATTGAAATGACAATACAAAAGAAGATCGTAGGAGACTGACTTTTTCACAACAATGCAACCCCATGCTCAATAACCCATAATGCTTGTAGTTGTAATTTTAGACGTTGACAATGATTGTTCAACTTTATTTGAGACCGTACTGCCTATTGAACCACCAACCTTCAATACATACTCGGTGGATTCTATTGAAGAGGCACTTCCTCAACAAGAGCCTTACACTCCATCACAATCCATTTCTATCCCATAAACAAATGTTTTATATGGGAAGCCACCACCTCTATAAAAAGTCCACATGCCCCCACTATTTGACTATGACAATGATATTCCCATTCTAGATCCTCCTAAACCCACAAATGACTTGGGTACAGATTGCATGGAGGAACTTGAGTAGCATATTGAACCGACAATGAGCCCCACTGCCCTCATTGACCTTAATGTTGATTGATTGACTTTTCAAGTGGATACACAAGCATATAAAAGTATTTATCATGTTGATTTTACTATTGAGATAAGTTGCATGTTGGCACCACTACTTCTACATACAGACTCAGGTGATGAGCGAAAACTTGAGCCAGATCCTCCACTTAACCCTACATAGTTGGAATTACATATAGTGGTTTCTTCACCCACTAACTTAGCCTTAGAAAAAAGGGTAGTCCACCGCCATTCTTCTTGGATGAGCTTCTCAAAAGACCCCATATATTCACTAATCCTATTATGTGCATTTTCTTTCTGATCCACTCACATATATTGCACTTCCTCTACTGATGGTGGAGTATTTGTGGATCTTACTAAAAGGATTACGAGGTGAAAACGATTTTATTGCAATTGTTTAAAAATCCTCTTTGAGTTACCAAGTCCACCCAATAGTTTGTAACTATGACACTTTTTACTCAAGGTCATAACCATTGTCCACATTCCCTTTAGTTGGGCCTTCTTTGAGTTGTCAGGACTATCTAGATGAACCCCACAAAATTTTCCCCTATATTTTGAATTTAGTATTTTCTCTGGGGTGAGAAAATTTGCAAGTTCGAGATAGAGGTTGGGTGGTTTGTATCTCTTTGGACCCACTCCTATCTTCTTTGATTTATGCTTTTTAATTTAGAATGTTTTAGTTCATGTACACTTAACATTTAGCATAAATTCTAGCATTTTTTAGAATGAATCTTTTTTTAATAACTAAAGCCATTGTCTAGCTAGGTTAGATCAAATTTTTCAATTTGCATTCATGCATGTTCGCATCATTCAACTCCCCTTATTTGAACAAAGCCATAAAAGGACTATCTTTTAAAATTAACCAATTGCTAAAAATGACCCTTTGTGGCCTATGAATCTACAAAATCATGTTTTTTTTGGAAATGATGGCAAGTATTGGAGGAACTGAGAGGGAACAATTGCATCCTTCTTCTAATTGACAAGTGAAAAAAATTGTATTAAATTGCCACTCAGTCTCTCATCAGATCTCTATTTGAGTGTAGTGTGGCAAGGAGAACAACCCGATGAAGTAAATTATAAATGAAGTTGCATTTTAATTCGACTCATTTACTATAATTTTTCCTCCACCTTCAAACCTTCCATCCATCAAAAGAAATAAAAGCAACAAAATTGTTCTAAACTCAAAGTTTGGGGTGGCACATGTCCTTCTCTTTCTGTACTCTTCATCCAAACTCCTTGCTATGTAATAGAGGTGTAGCTCTAAAACTAAATAAAATATGCCAATGTGCACATAAAATAAATAATTACTAAGATATATGTATTAATGTAAATAAAATGCAATTTCAATTCAAATAGAGGAGAAATTTGCACTTTCCTTCTAGATGTGCATACATTTCCTTTTCTACCTATGGGCATAATAATTCTTCAACATTTATCATTTTCTTAACATACACCAACATTAGATCATATCCATATTTGTTGTTCTGTGGGTTTCTCCTAACTCACACAAAACTCTTAGACATAGTTGATGATGGGGATGGTGTCAAGGAAGTTTATTTTGGTAATAAAATCAAAAAGGAAGATATAGATAGATGTGTTTCATGATCTCCAAAAATTGGTATCTTGGCCATATTTGATGGAAAGGAAAATTTTACAATGCTAGGATGAGGCAATCACAAGGGTCCAAAGTATTAATTGGTGATTGGATTTTCTATTACTTGAGAATGAGAAACATTTAAATTTGGGGTATTTTGATGAATAAATATTCATGATGTTTTATTTACACTTTTAGACAATTTTTAATTCTAACATAGTATTTCATCTCGTGATTTAATTCATGTAGACAATCTATGGAATGTTTTGGTTAACTTCAAATTTTTACTACTTTGGACATGTTTTTAAAACTTCCATTAACACAAGTAAATTGCTTTTTTGTAGGAAATTTTGCAGACTCAATTAGCACATCTCGTGGATTTTTGTTCTTGCATGAAATTATCACATTAAGTCAAGTAAAAAGTAACCATGAAATATATTCTTTTGACAAAGTTTCAAGTCAACAACTAAAGCAAGTCAATTAAATACTTAACCAATAATCTTGACCCACCTGACAAAGGCAATCAGGGACCCAACAATCAAAGCATGTCAAGGATAGTAATGCAAAGGAGTCAAGGAGTTTGAGTGGTTGCAATATATATTAATTTTAATCAAAGACAATACAACATTGTTCTCTATTGCCTATTGAGGAAAACACATGGCAATCAATGTTGTAAAGGCGATTCCTTTGAGTGGGTACAAAGCAATCGAGGCAACAAGTAAAAGTACATCGAAGTGATATATTCAAGTAAATATTCCACAAATCAATCAAGAGCCTCCCTGCATTTGCCTCAGTTCACATTGTTTTTTATTTCCAAAATTATTCCCTTTCTCTCCTTAATTTCTTGTCCCATGACTCTTCCATTCCCACATCTCTCTCTCCATGTTAATATCTTACATGTAATCTTTCTCTCCTCACTACTTTCTCTCTTCTGTAATTCATTCACTCACAATTCTAGACTCCTTGACCACGAAAAAAGAGGAGATCGACCTGCATGCAACAAATTTGTGTTTGACATGCATGCAACAAAGTTTCAATCGGCATGCATGAAAGTCAATTGATCGACAAGAGCAATAGCAAAGTCAATCGAAAATGGGATAATCAACCATGATGCTTGGACCAACAACGAGGATGATGGCATTTACTTATGTGGAGGGACCCATGTATCAATTACCTGACTATTCAAATACCGAGCAACAACCCTATTTCTGTGCAATCACAACTATAAGTACCGAAGGCATCTGTCACTTTGAAGGGGTTAGACTTCTTGTGATCCACCAATTAGCAATCTCTATGACCCAAGAAAAAAGCAAGGAAGCCATACTGCTCCCCCACAACACTGTTGTTGTTGACCATTTGAGTCGATTACTCTAAAGACATGCTATTACATAAGTGAATATCTACTGCTAGAGATCATTGGCCTTATTTCTCTCTATCTTTTTTGAATTACTCTCTCTTCTTATTCTTGTATTTGTGTCATTTCCATGAACATGAGCGAGTAGTTCCCTTTTCTAGGGAATGGGGAGTAACCATGATGCCTATATTTCATTTGGATGTTATCAAGATTGTCTCTCTATGGAAGTTTAGATCGCTATTCATTTATTGACTATTCTTTGACTTGGTCACTCAATTTACATGTTTAATACAATACTAGACGTAGAGATCACAAAATCTAGGATTATATTATCAATCGGACATGTTGAACCCTAGACAAGATCACATAACATATTCTCTAGGATGACCAGTTTATGATTTTTGGGTATGAGACCTCAAGACCATGGAAAGCTCGATCCTTGTGAAATCAATACAATGAAAGGGTATATATTCACATGGTCCTAACCTAAAAAGTTGTATTAAGTAAGTATAATGATTGGTGGTGGTCTTGAAATCCATATACCCTGATGTCTTTAATTCTTTATCAATTCATCCCCTTACCATTCTTTTCTACATTTAATTTAATCATAAATCAACTAATCATTTCTGAATCATTGATCTTGACCTCTTAGATTTAATAATGATTTCTTAATAAAGTTGTATGTTGAGTTCGAAACTATAAGATATATTCCAATAATATTTACACACTTGAGGGAGAGTAGTATTTCATGTAGAAACAAGATAAACTCGGGGTTTATTGCCTTGGGATAATTTCTCGTGTAGAAAAACTACACATCAATAGGATATCATGTGGATCATCAATTATAGATTAAAAAAGAAGGTGTTCAAATGGTTAGGAAGGAGCAACTTCTTTTATCAAGCAATTACATAAGGCTTGGGGAGCCTCACTTGCTAATGCACCATTTAGAGATAGTAAAATGGCACATGTCTGGCTTTTGAAGCTAGAAGCTTAACATATCCATTGGGAAGCTCAACTAGGGGAATGGTAGTGTTGCATTGTAGTGTGTGAGCATTTTATGCAAAGGTGATGGGAAGATGAAGATCACACTATGGGCCTAAATCCTTATGGGTGATTGTGATGAAACTTGCATCGATCCATGATTGCGACACTGAAGACTGTGAAGAGGAGAACTCAAAAATATTTGCAATAGAAGTTGATGATGACATCTTTCTGAAGTGGTATGACATGATTCCAAACACCAATGGAGGATCTATCCTCACCTCATAGAGATAAATATGATGATCAATGATTTTTCCACTATTGAACTTTGTCTCCTGGTGGAGGTCAATGGTGTAGCGTGTAATCTAGGGAAGTGGTGTAGTAGAACTAGGGACATGAATTTCCTTCAAGGTACTTAGTTGCTACCAAGGAGTATCAGAGGCCCTATTCAACATGAAAGAGATGACTTACTATTGATCAAGATCTTCTAGCCAAATTCATTGCTAGAACACGGTAGATAGATTCTTAAGTTTTGTTCTTTTTCAGCGTCGTTACTTATACTATGTTTGTACGTGGTGTGTGGGTTTAGGTGACTTGGGCTAGTTTTTTTTGTATGTCCTAGTGTTAGGGGTGTTTAACCCTCTGATGTTACTTCTTTTTGTTGTTTTTCCTATTGGGGGGAGGTCAAAGATGAATACATACCTCACATTGAAAATAAAAAGCTTGATGAATGACAATAGTTTAATCATGATGTATTTAACTTATCTAGATATGGTAAACATTCTGGACTCAAATATCTTATGTCAACTTTGTGTTCCAAGTTATGTTCCAACCAGTCCTTGCCATACATCTACCCCCAAAATCCACCCCTAGAAAACTAATTGAGTATTCCTACGATAGAGACTAAATGCAACACATCTAGAACAACAATCTCAAAATAGGGAATTCAGACCCAAACATTCTTTGGATGCAAATAATTAGGGTTTTGCAAGTGAAAACCCTAGTTGCATGAGATTAGGGTTTTAAATATATTTTAAAATGAATGAATGCATGATTTTAGATGCAAATAAAACCCTAAACCTAATTAACTTGATGAAGGGAGTAAGATGAATTGTTTTTAAAAAAATATATAAAAAATTCATAAAATTATTGGAAAATATACCATTATTTTGAAGAGATAAAATATTAATTTTACATTATATCACTCTACAAAACTAAATTTATGTTGTAGCTTTTGTAGAATGCACAGAGTTTTTATGGGAAAACTAGGTCGACCATGCAAATCAGGTCGAGATCAGAACCCGCCTGACTAACCATTTACGAAAAATAAAAAAAATATCTAAAAGTTTTTAGAAACAAGTTTCCCTAAGAACGTGTGTAACACCCCTTTTTCAATTTAGCCATCTAATTAGGTTGTACTTGGATGATTACATGCTTAAATAGATTAATCATTGTTTAAGTTTGATTAATGATGGTAGTCTAATTATGATGTTTTAAATCTAATGAATAATTCTAAGTACACCTTTATTTTGAATAGTTAGGGTTTGAGAAGTGTAAACCCTAGTTGGCCAACATTAGAGTTTTGGTAGCATATGAATACAAATTTGATAAATACAATGGTCTAGTAAATAATTTTTGGTATTTCATATATGATTATAATTTAGGTTAATTTGCATATAATTTACATAGCTCAAATATAAATATTGTTAAAAGATATCAGAATTTTTGAATGTTTATGACTTATTTGTGTCCTAGTTTCCCCAAGACAAACTCAGTCGACCATGCTTTCATGTCAATATATAGCAATTTAGTATTCAATTTCTATGTGTTTATTTGTGAATTTAAATGAGCTGAAATTTTAATGGTAACTTGTTAACTCAATTTAAGACAATATTTCAAATTTTCATAGCTTTTGGATGATGGTGGGTTGATCTAGAGAGCGGTGTCATTTCAGTTTCTTATTAGTATCAACTCGGTCGACCAACCAGGCTGAATAAATAATAAAGAAGTCTAAAAATAGTTTTTAGACTTGTTTGTATATGTTTTAAGCACTTCATTGGCCTATATCATCCTAAAACACAAGTAGATCCTATACCCCATGGTTTGTATCCAAGATACAAAATTCTATAGAGAGAGAAATATTATGATTTTGAAGAAGTTAATCATTAAAAATGTTAATTTATGGTTTTTTCTTCCCACATCTTGCAAATTCATGTAAGTTTATCAATCCTAGATAGGTTTATATGGTCAATATTCTCTCCTATGTCTGAGTTTTTTTCATTTCCTCATTTGAATCAAAATCATATCAAATCACTCTCTTTTTTCTCTTTATTTCTTTCCTATTTTCTTTTCTAGGATCTCTAAGTTGAAGAGAGCAAGAAATGAGTTTGATTCTCGCAAGCAGGTTGGATTTCTAGATATTCATATTATATGGTAATTTTTGAAGGTGCTTGGAACCTTATGTGAATTTTATATCCCTATAAAGATCTTTAGACACATTGAAAGCCTAATCCTATCCGGCTAAGATAATCAAAATCCTTGTTGTTAACCATATGTAAGTGAGTATTCAGTTAGGGAGACTTTGGGGAAACAAATGATATTGATTTATATTGTTTCTCATTGACTTCTTTTTTAATCTTGATTTATTGTTTCAAGTTTTACAAAAAAATTGTATGGACAAAAAACTATGTTGTTTCATAGGAGTATTTCTAAAAATCAGCCCAATGTCTGATATGCTTAAAATTTGAGGTGACAAGTATGGAATCATGTTTTAAGTCAATAAGAATGAGTTTGCCCATTGTATTTGTATATCTTTTATAGATTACATATGGAATTTACATAAGGGTCAATATGAGTGTTGGAAATGGTGGTCTCCCTTGTATAGGGTTAGTTTTTCTAGATTAAATCAAATGAGCCAATGTGTCGATGAATACTTATAATTGACAGATGAATTATATGAAAATAGATACTAGGATTTCAATGTGTGTGAATATCCCTAATGACATTTTGTACACCACTATGAGGTTAGTGAATAATAAGGTTTTTATTATGTAATGAACTAATTTGACCTTTTAAAAACCCTAGAAATCAGTATTAAGTTATGTATGAGAGATAAAGGTTGAATTTGTATATAATCTTATAAATGTGGAGAAATGCTAAAATTTAAGTGTCATTACTTCAAATGAAGGTGACAAGTATTATTAATAAATATCTAATCCTAATGCATGTATTTTAATATAATTTGTGGAATATTGAGCATACCCCACATGAATGTGAGTTATTTATACAAGTCAACTAATGATGAGTTTAGAAGATTACTAGAGATTAAGGAGTAAGAAAATATAAGTCTAATATGTGGTATTTCCTAAGTTGAGAGTTCTAAAAACAATAGAAGGACTGGATTTATCAACCAAAAAACCATTATAAGTGAAATGACATGGTACATGTATCTAGATGCAATATAAGAAATGGACAAAGGTGAACTGAATTGTGATGATAAGTAATGAATAAAATATTAATAAAATAAGTATGAGGAAGTCTTTTATCTATTTACTTTAAGTAAATCATGGTTTTCCTGAATAGAGTGGAATACACTAAAATAATACCATAAGGGATTTCATTGAGGGAAAAACTTTATGCATTAAGTAAATTTAAATGATTTAATCCAAGATAGTAATGAACAGGAAATGAAAGGAATTGAGAATAATGAATATGAAATGAAGGGAAAATGATAAAAATTAGTAGATGGATCTAACAACCTAACTCTAACCCTAACATGATTAACTACATGATACTAGTTAATAATGATCTCAAATGAGGGATTAAAGAATGCTTATAAGAATCATTTAATTCAATTATGATACGAGGTTCAAGGATGTGAATTGATTTAAAAGAATGTGTTTTTAGATCATATTTGTCTATTTTACTACTTGTATTCTAAGAATAGTCTACTATGTTGGATTTCAAATGAGATCAAATATGTGCCAAATAGTAATCCTAAATGAAGAATGGTAGATAGTATAAGAGGACTGATAAATGTGATATTCATGTTAATGCATTGAGATTTATTCATAACTATAAAAATCAAATATAATAAGTATATGTTGTATGATAAGCCTTCTATGAGCATGATGAATGATACAATATGTCTATATGCTTATATTGATGCTAGTTATAATGTCTCTTTGAATATGTACAAAAAATTGTGATATGAAATGAATGGATAGGAAATATGTTGGGATCAAATTAACATGCAATGATCATACTTACAAAACCCTATTTATAGTAAATTTTGAATAATGAGATGATGTCTCAGGATAATATCCATTGATGATAACTTATATGAAATGATGTGGAATTGGAAAGAAACATATATGTTGCAAATCAAAGATTGTTGTGTTTCTTCTTTTAGTCATTGTCTTTCTTGTTAACCCTACTCTAATTTATGGCATTCTAGTTGATCGAGAACATACACATATGATAAATGATGATATGATTTCTTTTAAATATGAGTAAATGGATTACATAACAAGTAAAATGATGACACGTCTAGTCAGGTGCCCTAAACACGATGAGCTTCCCTCGAGGTCCATACTAGGGAAATAAAGCGGATCTCCTTGTAGTACTCAGAAAATTATTAGAAGGATTTTAGAGTGGACCGAGACCTTAAGGTTAGACCATCAGGATTTTGGAGTGAGTTACATGACGTGATTCTAGGCCTAAATCCTTACTATGAAAGTCTATGTCCATGAGGAATAGACTAATGAAATGCAAACTGTAAAACATGTGAAATATGATGATATGTCATATTCCATGATGATACATGATATTTAGTTATGTTGGTTCCTATCTTGTCTATCCGAGATGAGGATGTGATATTCTTTAGGTAACACTGTGGTTGACCAGAGTCTATTGTTGATAGATTAGGGTGGTCAGATAAATCCTAAGATAGTGATGGTGAGTCATTGACATGAGAATCGGGTGTGGTGACTTCTACTTGGTGAGGTACAAGTCAAGTAGTTTCAGGGAAAATGAATAAATTTGAGTTGAAAGTTTGTTACATACCTTTTTCTTCTATATGATAGTCATGATATTGTCGAATATGTTTGTTGATGTGTAAGTTAATCATTCTTTCATAGAGATAATTTGTTTCCATATTATTATTTGTCTACATTGAAATTTGATCTTAAATATTAACAAAAAGTTGATGTTGGGATTTAAAATCTACTATGATTAAGATTTGGATTTACTTTAGAAGACATGTATTATGTATACTTCAGCTTCAGGACTGTAGGATGTGTTCCTGGTCTAGGTGGTGGGTGTCACGAAGTTGATGTTACACCAATGTCTTGATTCCAATTGTTTAGATGTTGACTTGTTACTACTATGATTGGATTCTCATTTTGAAGTAATTAACATGTACTAGTTTGTTCATAGACATGCTCTTAAAGATGTTTTAAAGTTGGAATAGGCCTAACTTAATACCTAATTTGATTGATTAGATTATTTTCATAAACTAGACTTGACTAAATGCTAGATCTATATGTTAGACACTTCAATATTTGTAAGTTTCTTTTAAGTTCATTAACTTAATATGATATTAATGCATGTACTCATCTTGAGTGGGGGTATGCACTCACTAGGGCTCTATATGAGCCTCATGAGGTTGTTTAAAATGTTTCTAGGTATAATGTTATTCAGTAGAGGATTCGTAATAAAGTATATGTGTATAGAATAATATAGATTAGAATGTCTTTGTACTCTCTCTTTCTCAGGATGGGTAGTATGTAGAATTGCTCTTTCATGTACATGTAACTGATGTACACTAAATTGTATATGAGAAATAAGATTTGATTCTAATTTTGATGGATTTGTATAAGATTTGTGATGGCATGAGACTGGTTTCTGAGGTTTAATGAGAAAGGAAAAGGAAAATTTATATGTATTTTTTTATACTTTGTTAATTGTGTTTGTCAATAATTAGTTGTATAGTTTCATATGTTGGGTTTAGAGTTAGGATTTTCTATAATGGTTAGCATTTATGCTGATCAAAAGAGAGGTTCTGACAACGTAAATGAGTATATGTGAAACTATCTTGACCCAAGCACTTCTTTGTTCAATATTTCACTCTAGTGTCCCAAATGCCTCCGAAAAGAAGGGGATTTTTTGGGATTGAAGTTCTTGGAGTTATCAAAGCTTTTCTAGGGTTTCACCCTCCAAGGTTGGTGGATTCATGTAAGATATAACTCGATATATTTTTGTGTCTTTTATCTCCTATGTATAGAAGTTGACATCCTTCTTCTTTGAATTGAAATGATAACAAATCAACTTCTTTTTCTATTCTTTCTCTTCTTTCTTCTTGTTTAAGGTTATTGAGTTGATAGGAGAAAGAAGGGGGTTGGCTACTTGAAATTTGAATTGAACTAATGATTGTTAGTATGTGGTACGAAATTTGGGTGCTTCAAACTTGAGGTGAGTGGTTAGATCCCTCTTGATCTATCTAATATATTTAAAGTTTAATTCTATCTAACTTATGGTCAATAGATTCATGCTTGTAGTTATAAGATATTGAATAATGGATTGGGAAATAATAGGGGAATTTAATACCTCTTGTTTCATATTAATTCCTAATTGTTCATAATTGTTTAGTTCATGATATGTAGATTTAAATTTTACTAAAATTGATGGTGAAAGAATTACATTGCCTTATTCTAACATTGCCACTTAGCTTAAATGAGCAAGATGCTCGAAAATTTAGTGGAAATGTATAAATGTATTTGAATTGAATAAGCATGAACTAGATATGGTTCGATAGTTTTTATTAATGGTCTATGATGAATCTAAATATGGTAGTGTATGAGGGGTGATATAAATGTTTTAAATAAAGATAAACCTATTTAGGGTTGATGATAGAGGATTGACTCATTTAGTTAATGACTTGATTTATGTTTGTAACAAAAGGATTGTACATCATTGGAATGAAAATTATTGTGTTGTGAATAACCCTAGTAAATATTAATCCAACCTAATGAGGTTAGTGGATGATGTGGTGTTTGTGATGATGTACAAAAATGTCATGAACTAAGTTGATTTATTGAAATCCTAAAAATTCACTTGGAATGAGAATGAGAGATAAAGCCTTAATTTGCATATAAATTTCAAATGGGGATGATTTTCTTGATTAAGTATTATTAGTTCAACTAATGGTAATAGGTTGCATCAACACTACATAACCCCTTTGTATTCATTATAGCATAATTTAGGGATTATGGAGTAAATCTCATGTAAATGTTAGTCTTTTACACAAATCACATAATATTGAATTGAGAGGGTAATTAAGTATTAAGGAGTAAGTAGGAATAGCTCTAATTTGTTGTACCTCCTAGATTGAGTTGTTTTACAAACAATGATGGATTTGAATTAGAAGGAGACATTGTGTAGTGAAGTGAGAATGATTGATTTCTCAAACACTAATTAATTAGAAATGAAGAAAGTTAAGAGTATTGGATTTAAAATAAAGGGAAAAATAAAAGAAGTTAACTTGATGGATCTAAGCACCTAATCCTATAGCTTTATAAGGAATGTTAAAATTGAGTACCAAAATGTCAAAGAAACTCAAATATCATGGAATCCAAAATGCAAGAAAGTAAATGGAAAGAAGTAAACTTAATTGGGATGATAAGTAATGGGTAATTACCAATGAAACAAGTATGGGAAAATGTGTATTGTTTTATTAAAAATATGTTAGGTTCAAAAAACTGAAGGAAATGCGCTTAAATTAAATTATGATGGATTTGAATGAGAAAGAAATGTTATGTACTAAATAAATTTAGAGTGATTGATTTCATGAGTACAAACTAATATGAAATGAAACAAGTTAAGAGTATTGGATCTAAAATATAGGGAAAACCAAGAAGTTAACATGGTGGAGCTAAGAACCTAACCCTTACCCAAATCAAAATATGATGAGTAAAATAATAGTAAAGAATTATTTAGCGATGGAGTATTAGACATAGGTAGTTGAATACATATAGCTTTAGCTAGAAGCGGGAAAAATCAAGGTTCTTGATGGAAAGCTATTAACGCTTGGTATGAAATATTAAATGCTAATACAATTGCTTATCCTATGAGAAAACACTAAAAATATGAGGAAAACGAATATGTAATAAATGTTGTGTTTTATAGTGAAACTAATTTGGATATAATTAGTAAGAAATTTGAACTAAGATTGGCAATCAGGACTCTGAAACAACATGTTCACTAAGTGAACCGAACGGCTCATATCGGTGAACCGACTGATGTAGGTTGTGAACCGACCGCTTGGTTGATCAATATGATTGGATCAAGGATTGATGTTGATGCCAAGTTGTGCATTAATCGAATATTAATTACAATACAATTATGGTTGGGAAACATTATGAAATGATCGATTCAAGAGTTGGACCAATTGGCTCATATGTGAACTGACAGGTTCAACGTTCGCATGTTCTGGAAAATTCATAAAAAAACGTCTCTTTGACTCCCGCTTAGATTAGAAGTCTTGACCCTAAACCTACTATAAATAGATGATTTCTAAAGACACAACAATAAGGTATAACAATTTTTGTCTTCTCACAATTGTGGTAATATGAGAACTAGAGCAAGTTCTACCTGTCAAAGGGAGGAAACAAGGGAGAGACAATTGGTAGAGCAAGATGACACTAGCATGTTGACTAGAAGGGAGAAATTGTTTTTTTCTATTCATCGAGAATGACAAGAGTTCCCAATGGTCCTTATAGCTGAGGAGGTTATTGCCACCTTCTAGGAGGAAGAAGACAACTGCCATTCATGGTGATCAACTAGGAGGTTGTTACCAATGACATCTAAGTGTAACTTGAAGAGCACTACAGCAAGGCATTGTGTTGGACTTGCTCCAGGACCAGGTATAAACCTTGCAACTCTCTTTCACATTACATAGTTGTTGACATGATCTACTGTTTAAAGGGGAACATGGTAGTATTAAAAAAATTACGCTACCATATCTGATGCCATATTTCCCTAAAGTGGTATCAAAGACACGTCAATTTACTATGTTTTGGGATTTAATCGTTGTGATTGGATTTCTATTTTATCACTTATTTTATCAAATACGATGTGAATACTTAAAATGATTAATGTGTATATCTGATTAAACACCACATACTATCCCAACTTATATATATATATATATATATATGCAATTTTCATGTGTCACCTAAAATTAGTTTTGATGGTGGATGTTAGCATAGTTATGGCCAATAATCCCTAGATTTTTATGCGTGGTTGGATGGTTTTTATTCATGTTTTATATCTCAGTTTGCATATCGGGCCTCTCTCATGATCACCTTTTTCATATATAAAAGTATTACTTCTTTCCTTCCTATGCTCCCCTTGAATGTAACTCGAGGTTTCTCTATTATCATGTAATATGTTAAATAAGATTATGATATTTTAAATCCTTGTTATGGAAAAGAAGGCACTCAACACCAGACAAACTGCTCATTTCTGGAGACGAATCGAGTGGTTGGAGGATCGAGGAGGCTAGATGACAGGAAGAGCCAAACTGATTGGCTAGTGGCCCAACCAATCAAGTGGAGGTGTCCATACATTGTTTGGACATGATACCAGAAGATTAATCTGAGAAACCAACTGACCGACCAGGAGACCAACTGATCTGTTCAAGAGTTGAACCGGTCATCCCAAACTAGTTCCAACATAGGTCTTCATCAACAAGAGGTTGTTGAATGCGATATGGACTTTAGGTGGTAGTAATTCCTTGTGGCTCCAAGGAATTCCAATAGTATGTCCATAGAAATCACTTGTGTTCTATAATCGCATGTTTTCATTTGTAGGATATAGAATGTATATGATACATACTATAAGTATGTGGTGATTGGATATGTATATATATAAATATAAAATCTCTCAATAAAATATTAAGTCTTAGACGCTTTCCATAAGAAGCACACATCAAAAGCTTGATCGACTATGGGTGGGCACGCCAAGTGTGGTGTGTTATCTATCTTGTGGAAGTCTGATGGTAGTCAAGTGGTCCTGCCAAGCAGGGTACATTACTATTATGTTGGTTTTTGGGCCAAGCTTAACTAGGTGACCTTAATGAGATTAAGTACCTAAAAGCATGCAAATGACTATGGAAAAGAGTTGTGCATACCATCTATCCAAGAATTACATAAGATGAAATTGACAAAAGTTGCCACCTTAATGATTGATTATGGACATTGGCGTTGGTCGGGTAATAACTCAATTGTTTTGGGTCTTGGATCACTAGAAGGTTGTACGTGGAAATCTTCTGAATTGGTAGTGTGGGCTATCAATTTGAACAAAATAGTGGGAGCGATAATTAATTGAAGGCCCAGTGAATATCATCAATATTATTAAATCAAATCAAAAGTGTTTTAGCAATATAAAATTTTTATTCTTGTAGATATAAATGGAAAACACACAACCATTATGATCGGTCCTTGAGAAGGAAAATCTAAACGAGATAAACTTCCATAACTAGTTCAAGACTTTGAGAAGTGTTCTCTATGTCCCTGAAACACCAGTGCCAATGGAACACACTCCATATTCTCCTAAGGCTAAAATCGATGCTTACTTGAAGCATGTCAATGATGTCATAGACATTAAGAACCTTATGATGTGATGTATGAAGTATGAGTTGCATAAACAACATGATAAGCAAGAAAGGTATAATGTCTTAAAGGTGTTGTTTGAGTGCAAAATGATAGAGTTAGATCCAGTAGGGCAACGTGTACTCAATATTATTGGGCATATGGAGCATCTAGAGAGACTGGTATTTCTTTTAGGTCAAGAGTTGGCCATCATATGATCTTGCAATCATTCCCTAAATCATATAGCCAGTTTATCGTGTGTTATCACTTGAGTAACATGGCTAAACTACTGTCTGAGTTTCTTGACATGTTGATAAATGTTGAAGCACAAATGAAGAAGAACAAACCCGTGATGGTGATTAGTGAAATAGAGTCCAAGGACAAAGGCAAGTCCAAGAAGTGTTATGAGGCTAAGCTGAAGTCCAAGTTTTCTACACTCAAAATAATGAGACGGTTAAGGAAACTAAGGAAGATGAAGTAAGGGATAGAGATCTCTACTTATCATATATATGTAATTGAGATTAACTTCACTGCTTCTTCATTTGGGTACTTAATACTAGATGAGGATCGCACATTTGCTCAAATGTGAAGGATCTGAAAAGATGTAGACCTTTGAAGAAAGGTGAGTTTGAACTGTGCACTGCTAATGGAGCAAGAGTCGTTGCCAGAGCAGTTGGAACTTATGAGTTATTTCTTCCAAGTGGGCTTATAATAGACTTGGAGAACTACTATTATGTACCTACCATCAATAGGAACATCATATTTGTATCATGTTTGGACAAGAACATATTCAAATATCTAATAAAGAATGGTCGATGTTATATTAGTAAAGATGGGATCGTTTGTGGCAGTGCACCAATGTCTTATGGTCTATAATTGATAGATCTTGAGACAAGTGTGTATAACGTAAATACCAAAAGACAAAAACTCGATAACTCAAACCAAACATACCTTTGGCATTGTTGTCTAAGGCATATAAATGAGAAACACAACTCCAAATCAATAAAGATGGTTATATGGACTCTTTTTATTTTGAATCGTTAGGGACATGTGAGTCTTGTTTGTTGAGAAAGATGGAAAAGACTCCCTTGATTGGAAATAATGAGAGAGCTAGTGATCCATTAGGACTCATGCATAGTGATGTATGTAGCCCATTTAGAACAAATGTTAGAGGTGGTTATCAATACTTCATTACCTTTACTAATGATTTTAGTAGGTATGGTTATGTTTACATGATGAAATATAAGTCAGAAACCCTTAAAACGTTCAAGGATTTCATGAATGAAGTACAGAAACAACTTGGTAAAAGTATTAAGGCACTTCATTCTGATCAAGGTAGAGAATACTTAAGCCAAGAGTTTGAGGACCTTCTATGAGCTTGTAGTATCGTATCACAATGGACTCCACCTGGAACATCACAACACAATGGTGTATCAAAAAGAAGGAATCACACATTACTTGATATGGTATGATCTATGATGAATTTTTCTGATCTTTTGATTTCCTTTTGGGGTTATGCTCTAGAAACTATAGCATTTACACTTAACCATGTACCATCTAAATCGAGTCAAAAGACACCATATGAGATATGGACTAGGAAGCATCTTAAAAATGTCTTTTATGAGGGTTTGGGGATGTGAAGCTTGTGTCAAGAAATTGTTTCTTGAAAAGCTTGGCCCTAGATCAGATAAATGTCATTTTGTTGGATATCCAAAGAATCCAAGGGATACTACTTGTATAACCCAACTGACAACAAAGTGTTTGTTGCCAGAGATGTTGCATTCTTAGAAAAGGAATTTATTTCCAAAGGAATCAGTGGGAGAGAAGTAGAACTCAAAGAAATTTCATACCAACAAGAAAGCATTGAACATATAGAGGTACATCAGGAACATAGAGAGTCACCAACCGTTGTATAATCTTAAATTCCTCATGTAACACAGGAACCTCACAGATCTAGTAGGACGCACCTTGAGCTAGATAGATTTGATTATCTTCTAACTCAAGAAGGTGATGAGTCGATCATTGATGATGAGCCAACTACCTACCTAGAAGCGGTTAAGGGACCCTAATCTAATAAATAGCTTGAGGACATGATATATGAGATGGAATCCATGCATACTGACAAGGTATGGACCTTGGTGGATCCACCTGAAGGGGTAAAACCATAGGGTGCAAGTGGTTCTTCAAGAAGAAGACCGACATGGATTGTAATGTACAAACCTATAAGGGCATATTGGTTGAAAAAGGTTTTAAACAAATTCAAGGTGTTGACTATGATGAAACATTTTCACCAATTGCCATGGTTAAGTCCATCAGGATTATGCTTGCCATTACATCTTACTATGACTATGAGATTTGGCATATGGATGTTAAAACTGCATTCCTTAAAGAGGATCTTCTTGAGGATGTGTACATGACACAACATGAGGGTTTATAGTTCCAAAGGATGCAAATAAAGTATGTAAGCTACAAAGGTCAATCTATGGATTGAAGTGAGCATCTCGGAGCTAGAATCTTCAATTTGACAAAATAGTCAAAGATTTTGGATTTAGTCAAAATGAAGATGAACCATGTGTTTATAAGAAGGTTAGTGAGAGCATAATTATATTCCTCATATTGTATTAGATGGCATACTATTGATGGGGAATGACATTCCTACTTTATAGATGGTAAAGACCAAGCTAGAAAATACATTATCTATGAAGGACTGAGGGAAAGCATCATATGTCTTAGGAATCAAGATCTATACAGATAGATCTAGAAGGCTTCTTGCACTAAGTCAGAGCACATGCATTGACAAAGTGTTAAAGAGGTTCAACATGGAGAACCCAAAGAGAGGAAACTGACCCATGTCTCATGGTGTTACTATCTCTCTAGCTCAATGTCCTAATTCTTTTGAAGAAAGGGAGCACATGAGCAAGATTCCATATGCATCATCAATTGGATCTATCTTGTACACAGTGTTATGTACTCATCTAGATGTCTCATATGCCTTGAGCATGATGGGTAGATATCAGTTTGATACTGGTGAGGCTCACTAGACTACTATGAAGAACATACTTAAGTACTTGATAAAAACTAAGGATCAGTTCCTTATCTACGGCAGAGAGGAAGAGTTGGTGGTAAGGGGTTACACTGATGCAAGCTTCCAAATTGACAAAGATGACTATAGATCACAATCATGATTTGCATTTTTCCTAAACAAGAGAGATGTAAGCTGGAAAATTTCCATTCAAGAGATAGTTGCAGATTCTATAATAGAGGATGAGTATATTATTGCATCCAATATAGTAAAGGAGGTTGTTTGGATTAAG
This sequence comes from Alisma plantago-aquatica, assembly GCA_963693085.1. Classification (NCBI taxonomy): domain Eukaryota; kingdom Viridiplantae; phylum Streptophyta; class Magnoliopsida; order Alismatales; family Alismataceae; genus Alisma; species Alisma plantago-aquatica. The sequence goes on from OY856413.1 coordinate 344,522,824, forward strand.
AAGTCCATTTCTGAACTTGGGGTAGTTCCAAGCATCATCCATGCAATTGAGCTATATTGTGACAATAATGGAGCTATTGTACAAGCTAATGAACCCATATCACATCAGCGCTCCAAGTATATACAGAGGTGGTTTCATCCCATATGAGAGATATTATAGTGAGGAGATGTGAAGGTTTGTAGAGTACCAACTGAAAGTAATGTGGCTGACCCTTAACAAAAGCACTTTCACAACAGAAGCTTGAAGGCCATGTTAGATCACTTGATTAAGTTCATGGGTGATTGGCTCTAAGTGAAACTGGGAATCTATTGTTATGTATGCCCAGAGAGCCAATCATATGATGATTGTAATGGCATATCTTGTAAATGATTTGATTAATAATAAAGGCAATCTTTCATTTTATTTTATTTTATTTTATTTTATTATGAGATAATGATATTACATAATAAATGTCTAAAGAATGATATTAATCAATGATGTATGTCTTCAGGATGACGACCTTAACAATGAGATCATATGGATGGTTAAGAGTATATACATCCTTGTTATGTCCCTAGTCGATTATTATTGTGGAAGGCTAATAGGCAACAATGACACATAAGACCAGAATGTGTGTTGGTTGATGAAAGGATCTCATTAATCATGATATGTGATATCAAGCCAAACACATAGATACTTGTTAGAGAATAGTGTATCAGATAGACCCACCTTGAGAGGGATGCATGGAAACCATGATCGGTAGTTGGAATCATCTCTCATAGTGACGATGGTAATTGAGGTTCCTAGACCTAAAGTGACTACACCTGTTGCATTTTGTTCTATGTACTTTGACATCATCTATCGTGACCTTGAATAAGGTTTGCCATAAAGGTGGTGCTTGAGTGCATTGTGACACATGGGGATGACTGTGATTGATGCATATAAGATTTGTCCGTCCTGCATGAGTATGATATAATGGTCACTTGATAAGCAAGATTGAGAAATGTATGGCCATGCTCGTGTGAATAAATATGTGATATCGAGCTTACATATATCTCAGATAGTCTGCTCTTGTTCAAGAAACATGGACTAAACATTGAAGAGGATGATGATTCCATGCCTCGAGTTCAATATGGATATCAGTGACAAAGGAACTGTATGATCACTATAAAACCAATCACAAATTGTAGGTTGAAGTTGTTCTCCAACTTTTCAATTACTTGTCTAGAAATGGTGTCTTGCTAGAAACCACTCATTTCTTGTGATGTCATAATTTAGTTATGGACATTCACTACCAATGTAACTTGGAACCTATAGGGTCACACACATAGCATACACCTGGAATAGGAGTTTATTCATGAATGATAATTAAAGTGATTACTAAAATGATAGGTATTCAATTTAAACAACAATGGTTGGGAATTGACTAACTGGACTGTGAACCGACTGGTTCAAGTGTTGAATTGACCAATTCAAGTGTCAGGTCAATTTGAACCAACATTAGCATCAAGACTCTGAAATGAGCCGTTCACTAAGTGAACCGATCAGCTCACGTCTATGAACCGATCGATTTAGGTTATGAACTGACTGGTTGGTTGATCACTATAACTAGGGATTGTTGTTGGACTTTCTCAAAGACTAGGTATAAATCTTGAAACCCTCTTTCCCATTACATAATTGTTGATGCAATCTACTATTTAAAGTGGAATATGGCAGTAAAAAAATGTCCACTTCCATATCTGATGCCATATTTACCTATAGAGGATTATGAGAAAGATTTCTACGTCGTGAACCTAGACCTTGAAGGTTATACTACCTAAATTTAGGGGGTTCATACTTTTGAATTATGACCATAAATCCTCTATTGTCAAAGTCTATTCCCATAAGGATTATACTTCGATGACATGTAAATTGTACATTAATATTTTGGCATGAGATATTATGTAATGTTTGTACCTATCATGTGTACCTGAGATGAGGCATGATGGTAGAGATGTTTAATGCCCTACTTTAGCCTCTTTATCCAACCCTATGGTGGACCAGGGTCTATTAGATCTATCTTAGGAAGGCCAACTAAATTTTAAGATATTTATGGTGAGTCATTGACATGAGAATTAGGCATGGAGACTTCTACTTGGTGAGGTATCAATCGTGTAGTTTCAAGGAAAATAAATAAAAAATGGTAAGTTGTGTAGAAAATGAGATGAGTGTATGTTATATTCCATTGTACCTAACTAATAAATTTGTTGTTATTGAATATGTTTCTTATATGTATAGATCGATTATTCTTCTATAATAAGATAAGTTGTTGTTTTATTTTTGTATGCCTAGTATGAAATCTAATTAGTAAATTTTATATTACAATTAAACTTCGATATCTAGCCAATGATTTATTTAAATTTAGTTATTTTATAATGGGGTTTAGTTTTTATTTGAATAGTTGTTTTAGTAGACTTGCCTTTTGTTCAGGTCTTCTGGATATGTCTCACCTCTGACTTATGGAGTTCCATGGAGATTGTTAACATGTATGCATTTGATTAAATTCTTTTTTGATGTATTTGATTTACAGACATAAACTAGAAGTATTCAATGCTAGAACTATCTATTAGACTTGTAAGATAAATCTTTTAGTTTCCTTTAAGTTGAACATATATAATATATTGATGATACATGTTGGTTAGCTCGAATTGGAGGTTTTCATTCATTGTGTCTCTATACGAGTCTTGAGTGTTTGTTGCACGTGTATTTAAGTATAATAAAATCCACCATAGGGGTTGTGATAAAGGAGATATAAATAGAATAATTAAGATTAGAATGTCCAAGTGGTCTTACTTTTCTAGGTGGTGTGTATATCAAAATCATTTTTTCATGTATATGTAATTTGATGTATACATATGAGTAATAAGATTTGACTATTGTCTTTAACAAAATCAAATGTTGTTGGTTGATAAATGAAAATATGGATCTTTGTGTACTATGGAATTTGTTTATGAGGTTTTATGAAAACAAAAAAATACATTTGTTTCTTGTATATTGTTATGATCATGTTTGTCCAGAATATGATATTTGTTTCTTAACTAAGGTTTAAGGATTCTCAGTAAATGTTGACATTTATGCTAATCAAATTGGAGGTCCTTACATAACTTGAGAGTCTTTATATTGCATCTATATGCTAGTAAGCTTCTTTATGACTAGTCTTCACTCTAGAAATATACATGGTCCTCTATCTTGTATGGGATTACCTGGAATCTGCCAACCACACCTTCTCTTGTGACATAAACCTTCATAAACTAGGACACTTCATAGTACCTACAATAACACAAATATTAGATACAACCAAGATTTTGTCCTACATTTTCGGCGTCATACCCGATCAAAAAAACATCATATGCCTTAGCCTACTGGCACATTTGGTTGGAAATAACCAATAATTATTGGATTATGTATGTACTACTCCAAAGAAAAGGTTGATATAATTAGTGTTGATCTTTCGTAATGCCTACCTATAACTTCCTCACTTATCACAGGCTAATCCACAAAAGTATCCTACACAAGATTCCAAACTTGTGAGTATCCAGACAGTCTGCCATCTCAACAACCCCAACAAGAATCAAGAAGAATGATAGTGATGAATCTTCTTACTTGTGGCCTTCCAACACTCTTTATGATCATTGTTGATACATCACAAGTCTTCTGATGAACGTATGGTTATCAACGAGTAATGGTAAACTTGTTTATCCTTTACCCATACCATGTAAGGAAAGGGCAAGGGTAAAGAATTTTTTTACCCTTTACCCCTTACCCACTACCCTTAACATGCTACCTTAGTGGGTAAAGATGAGGATAAGTCATTACCCACACCCTCTAACATGCCACCCACCAATATTTATGTATACTATATTAAATACATAGTCGTTGTGTTTTTAACTCTATGAATTATTCAATATTATGTGGTCATCATTTAATACATCACATGATATTCTTATCTACTTCTTATGGATTTAATTTGGTCTTGTACACAATACCATTTTGGAGGTGTCAGACACAAATGTCTGAAATAACAAAATTTTATAGTTTATGCATAATTTTGTTTCTTTTTGTGGTGTTTTCTCCTTCTTCTGGGACTTATTTGATAGGGTATGATACAAAAACTAAAATTGTAAGACATTGGGATATATAATAACAAGATTTTATCATTAATGCACCATTTTATACATACTTTTTGCACTCTTGTCTACTTCATTTGTGCTTAATTAATTTTATATAAAACAATTTTTTTGGAGATAGAAGATATGTATATTTGTAACAATAACTTCTTATGACATTTTGTCATTTAATATCATTTTGTGTAGATGTCTTTTCCATTTGGGGGCAATCTATTTGTTCATATACAAATATTGAGGGTACTACTAGTATATGCAACAATCGTGCATAGATAATATATTTTCGACACAACACAAACTATGTGTATAATGTTGTAGAAGATTACTAAGAATCATTTTGAATAGTTAATATAGGCCTGTCAAATGGGTGGGTGGGTTGTGTTTGGATTGAGTCATTGCAGGTGTAGGGCCTGTGGGTGTGGGTCAAAAAGAATCACTTGTAAATGGGTCAATCAAAAATAAATTCAAACCTGACCCATCAGATTGTGGATCACCCACGGATGCCCGTTTAAAATGTGTTCAGTAAAAAATAATTTACAAGTTGCTACTTTAATGCTAAATGAAGACAATTTTGTAGTTTTTTGTGTAAAATATAGCACACAAACAACCGACTCCTATACATTGTTTCTATTAAACAAAAAAAGTTTGTTGTTATTTTTTGCAATCATTCAATTACATACTTTTTTAGGTTAAATTCTCTAATGTATACTTAAATATCTCTAATGTATGATTATGCTCGATAAACTAGTGTTGATAAACTAGTGTTACTAACTTGTAGTACAATTCCATATTATGTTTGACAGAGTAATTAGATAATGTAGTAAATATGGATTTGATTTCCCCCAATGTCTATCTATTAGAACTCCTTAATGATTAATGGGCGGTAGTATATTATGATATTAATTTTAAGTAATAGTAGATCATTATATTTATTTTTGTATAATTAATTTAGTTAAGCTAGTCACTCATAGGTGCCCGCAAACCACTAGGGGTATGAGTTTGGATAGTTTTCAACGGGTGGCAAATTTCATCATCCAAACCCGACTTAAACGGGTCGACACAAGGGTGCCTGCGGATTTCGACTCAATTTGACAAATCTAAGTTAATAGTCATTCTAGAGCATCTTGGTATTTCAACTTTATATATATATATATATATATATATATATATATATATATATATATATATATATATATATATATATATATATATATATATATATATATATATATATTAGGTGGACCATTATTGTTAAATTAACACAATTTTAGAAGACATATAAATTCCCCACCTTACCCTTACCCTCACCCTCACCATTTATCATGTGGGTAAGAGGGTAAGAGTAAGGAGAGAGTACAAATATTGATGGAGTGGGGAATTACATATACTCTCACCTGACACACTTGGTGGGTAAGGATAAGGGTAAGCCCTTGCCTTCCCATACCCTCCCCATTGAAAGTCTTACATGAACCAATTTTTTTTCTATCTCTTCATTTGTGTGTGTGTGGGGGGGGGGGGGGGGGGGGACTAGTTACCTTCTGTTGGAGGCCTTGTTTAAGGGAACTCCCCCTCCCACAGCTGAGAAAACTACCGCCCATATGGAACATGTTTATGATCCTACAGAGTTCCCAGCTTGTGCCCCTTAGAGATTATATATACTCAGTTGTTACCTTGTGCCTCTACCTTACCGCTATCCTCCTTTACCATGTCAAGCTGTAGAAGGCTCTCCGCTTCACTGTGATATAGCCTCCCTATTTGATATATTATATGCTATGTTTATCATCAAAATTAAAATCTTATGGACGCTAGATTGCGGTTCTCGTCGAACCTATCCGACGGATAATCGAAACCTGACAGAATCACATCCCTTCCAAGAGTGTGCGCACAGGTTCATTTAGCCAATTCACAACACTAACATCTACGTTGCAGCCAAACCTTTCTTCTTTCCCACTGTCGCAGCTTTCCATGCCATGGTGGTCAGCTGTTGCAGTTGTTGTTAGCAGGCTTCTCACCCCCCACCCGCCCCCCTCGCACCTTCGGTTGCTGATGTACAACGATAGCAGGTGCTGTTGGAGTGCTAGCCATAGCATTGTGCTGCACACCAAGGACAGCTCCACACCGGCGAAATGAATCTCTCACGGCTAGACTGCTACTTTAAATCTACAGCAACATAACTTGAATGTATCCACTTTCCCTCCTTATATACGCTCCCACAAATTTGAGGATCACTTTTTACATCTCCTAAATTGGCATGTCCATTTAGCAAATTGAAAACCCATACAATATGCAATCAATTATTTGTTAAAAATGTAAAATTTATGGACATGGTGCCCGAACGGCTAAACAGGCCGCAATATACCCCCAGACACAACCACCAAAGAGATGTAAGGTCAGCCGGTAGACGCGTGTTTCAGTTTATAATCAGTTGTCCCATTTCCAAGGATTTGAATTTTGTCATGACCCCTAGATCTATGGATGCAATATTTCAGAAGATTGACTTTATCATCTAAAAAGAGCTGACAGCGCAACTTGTTGTCCGTCTGCTTTCCATTTCACTATAGTTGTCCTAGCTTCTCATTCTAATAAATATTTTCGATGTTAGGTACACAGGTACAGTTACCCTACCCGTTTGCATCCCCATCTCCGAAACACAACTATATGGTTGGGTTTCTTTCAAAGAGTAAACAAATGAAATTGAAATAGGATTATATAAATCCGTCCTTGTGCTTTTGGTTTCAACCTAAGTAAGAAGGCCCTAGACGTGGTGTGATAGCTTTCATCAGAGTCGTTGACCGTCATTTTGCAACAGTAACTCTGAATTTTTTCACTCATTATCATTGACATTTATTCTTCGACGTTGCATGCTAAATCCAAAGTCGATATTTGGACATATGTTGCTACATGTTACATTTACAAGATGTGAAGAGCCTCACTTTCGGCCAAAGAATTTTACAGGTCAAGCAAAAATTACAAGAAGACTTTTCTCTTGGGAACGACAATGCTCCTCCGAAATACAGAACAGAATGGCACGTTATTTCACATTCTTTAGTTCCTAACGCAATTCAGATATACCACAACCAGACTGACAAAAATAACTAAAATGAGCTAGTATTTCAGAAATCTTCATCGACTCTGAAGACATAATTATCAACGCCATCCTGGAGGCTAGACATCACCGCTGCTTTCTGGTAATCTCCAACCCTCCTTTCGAAGAAATTTGCTTTTCCCCTGAAAAAGAGTGGACAGTTTAATTAGAAGAATGACAAGCTAGCCTGTGAAGGCATTTTTTTGACAGAAACCCTCTTGTCCAGACATGATTTTTCTCCATAATGTGAGGCAAAAAAACTGAATGCAGCAGGAAATCTGAAGTAATCGAAAATCACGTGCCAAACAAAAATTTTAGTAATTTATATCATCTACTTACTGCAAGGATATGAAGTCCATCCAATCAAAAGGATTTTCAACATTATATTTTCTCAGACAACCCAGGGAAACCTGAACACAGTATAAGAGTAGGCACAATCAATTTTCATCATAAGAGAATCAGTTTATATCAAGTGGCAAGCAAAAATGCGAAACTTACAAGTAAACGATCTGCTATGAACTTGATATATTGACTCATAAGGGTTGCATTCATCCCAATCAACGCGCAAGGAAGTGCATCACAAACAAAATCAGTTTCAATCTCAACAGCATCATGGACTATTTCATGCACCTTCTGCCAACCAAGAGGCTTGCGTAGCAAACTACAAGCAAACAAGTCAAAGTTTGGTCAATACCAAAGTACAAGCCACATATAAAAATTCGCCAGCATGACAATCTTTGAGTTCAATAGTAAACTAATAAGGAAATATTTATCTTGGATTTATCTACTCCACAAAAGTATGAAAAATTTACAAGTCAGAACAAGGAAGACTCTTTAACTTTTTATATATATTTGACGAAGTTTAACGTCAAAGAGCTGATAGCCTCCATTTTATTTCTTAGGGAAACTGCATCCAAGACAAAGTAAGGTTGGGATCTCAAGCATCCCTCTGAGGTAACTTTTGTACTTTGATATAAAGATGAACTGTCGTTGCCAAAAAATAAAGGTAATAAAAAGCTGTTGTTCTTTAGAAGTTCTCCCTAAGATGTTTCTAGATAGTGTTTTTGCATGTTGTACACTTAGATCTTGATGTATAATGCTATCCATATTTCAAAACTGCCTATGTGCAGATGTAGCCGGTCCCAAGCGCCAATAAAGCAGAGTTGGTAGTAATTGACAGCCAGCCATAAACGTTAATCACTCTTAATGTCACATGGATCCTTCTAGTTTATTTGCTGGTATCCCTATGTAGAAATGCTCTATCGGCTTCTGGTGTAGTGATAAGCAAGAGTGCTCAGATGTGACAAGAAAGAATTTCCACACCTCGGATGGATGTGGGCAAACAAGCTAATCCACAGCATCAGCCAGAGATATACTGAAAAACGTACAAAGGCTTCCACATCATTTTGGACAGAGGCAGGTAGCGACATTAGACCAAGACAAAAGATTACAGCTTATCGTGGAATATTGGTTCTTTAATAGAATTTTTTTGGAGATGGTAGATATCAAGATCACAAGAAAAGCCAATGTTTCTTGTTTGTAGCAAACTGAGTGGGCAGGGGAAAGAAGAGATTAGAGACATGGTACAAAATATGGGCACATGTATTGGTAAATATAGAAATGCGGGAATTGCTGTCAATAAGATGTTGAAGGGTGATGTCAAGATTACAAGGAATGCTGATGGAACTACACAATGAAGCTCGCTCTTGAGAAATATAAGAAAGAACACGAGAACTGGAGAGCATAGGGTTACACAATGAGTGTACCCTTATATTTATAATACTGGAACAATTACAGAGAGATCCAAATATAAAATAACAGAACACTAATAACAACACATATATTAACACTCCCCCTCAAGTTGGAGCATAGATGTCAATCATGCCCAACTTGTCCACCAGAGAGCTGAAGTGCTTTTTCGCCAGAAGCTTGGTGAATATATCAGCAAACTGGTCTTCAGAGCGAGTGAAAGGAGTGCAGATCTTGCCAGAAAGAATAGATTCACGGATGAAGTGGCAGTCGACCTCAATATGCTTGGTGCACTCATGATAGACAGGATTGTTAGCAATAAAAATAACACAGTGCATAGGTATAGCAAAAGAAGACTCAACACCGAAGTCTTTCAGAAGAGAGCGCATCCATAGGAGCTCACAGGCAGTATGGGCCATGGCCCTATATTCAGCTTCAACACTAGATCGGGCAACCACATTTTGTTTCTTGCTTCTCCACGTGACTAGATTACCTCCTACATAGGTGCAGTAGCCAGAAGTGGATTTCCTGTCAATTTTGCTTCCTGCATAGTCAAAATCAGAGTATCCTTCTAGAGAACAGTGTCCATTTTTCCTGTAATGAAGGCCCTTGCCAGGTGACTTTTTCAGATACCGCAAAATGTTGCATAGAGCATCCCAGTGACACTGTCTGGGTTTGTCTAAGTATCTGCTAAGAAGACCCACAGCAGTAGATGTCAGCTCTAGTCACAGTCAGATATATAATTTTGCCAATCAACCTCTTGTATTTTTTGTTATCAGCAAAAAGTGGAGAAGAATCATCATCCCAATTGACATTGGGATCTAGAGGAGTATCAGCTGATCGAGCCCCAAGCATTCCAATTTCCTGTAAAAGATCCAGGACATATTTTCTCTGAGATAAAACAAGAGCATTAGAAGTTCTAGATACCTCTATGCCCAGAAAATATCGTATTTTCCCCAAATCTTTAGTGGCAAAGTGCTTGCAGAGATGGGCTTTAGTTGTTTGAATAGAAATAGAATCACTACCAGAGAGTATGATATCATCAACATACACAATCAGTATCACAATACCAGAGGAAGTCTTCTTAGTAAAGACAGAATGATCCACTTGAGATCTCAGAAAATCAAAGGTAACCAAAATTTTGCTCAACTTATCAAACCAGGCACGAGGACTCTGTTTGAGTCCATAAATAGATTTCTTCAGCCTGCAGACTTTATGTGACTCCCCCTGAGCAACAAACCCAGGTGGTTGCTCCATATATACTTCCTCTTGCAAATCACCATATAAGAAGGCATTTTTAACATCTAATTGGAGTAGGGGCCAGTCAAGATTAACAGCAACAGATAGTAGAACTCTGACAGAATTAAGACGGGCAACAGGAGAAAAGGTTTCAAAGTAATCAATACCATAAGTTTGTGTATACCCTTTAGCAACCAAGCGTGCCTTCAGACGTTCTACCGTACCATCGGGTTGATATTTCACAGCATAAACCCATCTGCAGCCTACAGGCTTACACTGAGGAGGTGGATCCACCAACTCCCAAGTGTGTCTATCAGTAAGTGCAAACATCTCCTCCTTCATAGCAGTAGTCCAAGTTGTACTTTGCAAGGCATCATGTACAGTTTTCGGAATAGCAACAGCAGATAAGGCAGAAACAAAATTGCTAGCATGAACACCTAGGAAGCACGGACACTTCAAAACAAGTGTCGTACCCGTGTCCGACACGTATTGGACGCCCGTACTCCGTGGACACGCCTAAATACGTATTGGACACTTCTCCAGCCGTGTCCAACATTTTTTTTTGTTTTTTATAGGTGGACACGGCTTGGACACGGCCTGGACACGGCCAGGCCTATTTACAGCCCAAAACAGGCTTGCCTTTCCACTAACATAGTGACATAACTAGGCAGCTAAACATGTCTCTGATAGATCAAATCCAGCTCAGTTCGCAAGAGGGTGGCAGTTGTATCTTGCTGTTCTTATCACATATCTAAGTCCAGAGCAGCAACAACTGGCTCCCTATTCTTGTTTTTATATAATCTCTCGACTCATTCATCTATTCTTGGGCTTGGGGCCTCCCTCTAGTTCTGGAAAACTGATTAACTGAGGGAAACTATCAACCTTTATCCATTGTTTCCTTGTTCTATCAATGTTTCTATGTTTATCACTTTCTTGAATATCCAGTTGTGTATTTATATTAATTGCTGCTGTGTATCTAAATAAATTCCTTATGAACAGTCTCAAAATTTATATGACATCTACATTTACTGAGTACTAGGTATCGACTTAAAGACTCTTATGTATGTCTAATGGTCAATATTCCAAAATTTAGCAGTGGGGCACATCATGGGACTGAATCCATCAAGTGTATTCTTAGACTAGGCTACTGGAATTGCAAAAAATGCTTACTCTTTATTAAAATTTCCTATCTTTTTGTCTTTTGATTCTTTTAGACTTCAAAATACACAACTTCAGTTCTTGGGGTTTCTTTACATCATTTCATATGAGTCTCATCATACACATTAAAATCTTGAAATTGAATTCCACTTTTTCATGATTCAATATCTCTTATTTAATCTACCGGTCTCTCCTCTTCTTTTTAATTTTTATATCTCGTCATGTTTTGGGTATTACACATTGAATATGAATGGAAGTAAAATTGTCTTTTTTTAACTTGTATTTGACATAAAAATGAAAAGACCTCTTATATGGATAATTCTACTTCAATGTTTCAATGTTGTGGTTATACAATCGCCATTTGGTTTCATTTTTTAGCCTTATCTTAAATTAAGTTATATTGTCTAATTATCTATTTTTTTATTTCTTATGTGCGTGTTATATATATATATATATATATATATATAGTTTAATTTTAAAAAAAATGTCGTGTCCATAGCCGTGTCCGTGTCCTATGTTTTCTAAAATCGCCGTGTCCCGTGTCCGTGTCCACGGCCGTGTCCGTGTCCGCTTATGTGCTTCTTTGATGAACACTCAAATGTGCAGTAGATACATGGTTAGCAATATTGTGAGTAGTGCAGGAACGAGTACCTTTTCTAAGAGCAATAGGTACATCAAGATCAGAAATTACCTCAGGCGTGGCAGAACCTTCTGGAGGAGAAGATTGGTGTGAATGGAGGGGTTCTTGTTCAGGTTGAGTTCTGATCCTGCGCTGATAAACAATAAGAGGTGGCGTATGCGCAGGAGTAGATGTATCAGAATTATCAGAAATACAATCACTATTAATAGGCAGTGGAGTAGCAATGATATCAGACTGCAGACTATCTCCTTTAGTAGAGTAGTAGGGTGTATCCTCAAAAAAGACATCACTGCTCGTAAACCATCTTTTTGCAGTAGGGCTATAACACCTATACCCTTTCTGTGACGAGAATACCCCAAGAAAATACATTTTTCAGCATGTGGAGATAGTTTATCATAAGTAGGACCAAGCAATCTCACAAAGCATGTACAGCCAAAAATCCGAGGTACAGAAAACAAAGGTGTGTCAGGTTGCAGAACTTGTATAGGTACTTTATTTCCAATCACAGAAGAATGCATCTGATTTATTAAAAAGCTGCAGTCAAAATAGCTTCAGGCCAGAATAACCGAGGTACATTAGAATGCATCATAATAGTTCTAGCAGCCTCTAACAAGTGTCTATTCTTTCTTTCAGCAACTCCATTTTTGTTGGGGTATATATGCACAAGAGGCCTGATGTATAGTGCCAACAGATTTACAAAACAATTCAACATCTTTCTGAACAAACTCAAGTGCATTATCAGTTCGAAAAACTTTAACAGGCATAGCATATTGTGTTTTCATCTCAGCAAAAAAGAATTTAATAGTGGACCACTTCAGATCGACTTTTCATCAGAAATAACCAAGTGGCCCGAGAGACATCATCAATAAACAATAAAAAATATATGTTTCCAGACAGACTCGGGACATGACATGGACCTCATACATCAGCATGAACGAGATCAAAAATATTTTTACTACTAATCTGAGAACGTTTAGGATAAACAGCCCTAGTATGTTTCCCTAACTGACATGACTCGCACTGAAACCTGTGTGTTCCAACACCAGATACAATATGTCGCAGTTTCTCAGAAGATGGGTGCCCAAGTCTGTAGTGCCACTGTAATGCTGAAACTGAAGCAGATAAAACAGAAGCCACAGCAACCTTGTCCACTTTTGGCAGATCATCCAGATAATATAAGCCACCAGATCCTTCATGCCCCCCACCAATCTTCATCCTCGTGCGAAGGTCCTGAAAAACACACGAACCAGGTATAAATGTCAGGCTACATTTCAGGCTCCGCAATATTTTTCTAACAAATAATAAATTAAGTGGAAAACGGGGCACATATAAAGCAGATTTCAGAAGAAACTCAGAAACAATGTCTCCAACTCCAGAAACAGTAGACTTGGAGCCATCAGCAAGCATAACAGAGGAATGAGTAACTGGTCTAGATAGATTTCTAAATAAAGACCGATTCCCAAAAATATGAGAAGATGCGCCCGAATCTATAACCCATTTTGTATTACCAGCACTAGAGGATGGAGTATTAAGGAAGGCAGTGTCACAACCAGAGTAAGTCGCAGCATGGGCTCCACTGGTCGTAGTAGTAGAAGAGGAGCCAGTACGCTCAAGCAGCAGGCGCTCCACCTCAGCGCGAATGTAGTCAACAGTAGCAGTACCCGAGGTATCCGACTCAGCAGGCTGGGTAGCTATCTCAGAAGTAGTAGTATCGAAGGCCGCATTGGCCCACGCCGGTTTACCATATTTTTCCTAGCATTTTTCCTCTATATGGTTCGAATGGCCACAGAAAGTGCAAAAACGTTGTCTTGTCTGAGGACGCGCAGCAGTAGAAGACGCAGCAGTAGGAGCTCCACGTCCAGAAGAGGCTCACCCCCGTCTTGCACCAGGAGGAGGACGGTTGTCAGAGAACCGGCCACGACCACGATCACGACCACGACCAGACACGGCAGCAAGAGCAGTGGAGTCTCCAGAGTCAGTCGGCAATGCAGATGAGGAAGAAGGCAGGCGCTGAAATCACTGAAAGGCACTCTGCAGCGAGGGAAGTGGGTCACTCGCAAGGATCTGGTCAACAACACCAGCGTAGGACTCTGGCAAACCGCACAGGAACTGGACCAACTGCAGCTGATGACGATGACGCTGCATGGTGGCCAGATCAGTAGACAGTGGGTCAATCTAGTAAAGGCAGAGAAGTAATCTGAAATGTCCGACCCCGTGAACTGAAGACGACCAAGCTGCTTGGTGATGTCAAACACCTTCTTGGGGTTCTGGCTATGCAAATAGGTACTGGCAAGCTGATCCCACATCTGCTTCGTCGTAGGCAGATAGAGCAAGGTGACACTAATTTTCGGCTCACTGCTGTTGAGAATCCATGTCATCACCGTCGAGTCATCCCGGACCCAGTCATCGTAGGCCTTCACATCTTTGGAGTCAGCATTCGCATCAGGTTGTGTCGGAGCGTCACGGGTGAGATGGGAGTATTTTCCTTGAGATTTTGCATAAATCACCATGGAACATACCCAGTACTGGTAGTTGCGCCCATCAAGTTTCACAGTCGTAACTTGACGGCGCAAATCATCACCCGAGGACGCTATGAGGTAGTAGAAGACAGAGTCCCAGAAGCACAAAAACACAGCAAGGTAGGCACAAACAGGCAGTAGTAGGCTGCCTACGTTGTCAGGTAGGCAGCAGCAGGCACAGATTTACCGAAGGAGTGAACCTCTCACATACGGGCTACGCGGAAGCGCAGCAGGAAACCCGGTGGCACAAAGGCTTACATGGGCAGGTAGAAAAACAGTCCAAAGATGTCCCTCAACTACAGATCAAGCCACTGGACCCGAAGATGGGCTGTCCCGGCGGCTACAAGGCTCGACGGTACGCTACCCCGACGGCAAACTGGCACGGTGCCTCCCGACGACACGCGGCGCCCGGGGGCTGGAGCTCGGACCGGGGGCTGGTGGCGGCGGCGCAGCGCAGGCGGGGGGGGGGGGGGGGGGGGTGAGAAAGGAGAGAAGGGAGGGAGGGAGGGAACGAGCGGCGGCTGGATCTAGGCCTGCTCTGGTACCATGAGAAAGAACACGAGAACTGGAGAGCATAGGGTTACACAATGAGTGTACCCTTATATTTATAATACTGGAACAATTATAGAGAGGTCCAAATATAAAATAACAGAACAGTAATAACAACACAAATATTAACAAAATAATTGTTCATGTTAATAGTGCTTTATCTTTTCAAGTTGGCCTTAGTGAGAAGGCTAAGAAGAATTTTTGGGATAGCATGGATGCATTCATGTAAGAGATACCAATAGGGAAGAAGATCGTTATTGTGATTTAATGGTCGCAGGGAAAGAAACCATGTTTATGAGAGTACATGTTGGTTTGGCATATGGTAGTAGGAATAGAGAAGAATCGACTTTAATATAATTTTGACAAGTGCCCCTTCAAGAAAGAGATCCACATCTAACCATTATCATGAGTGGGCGTTGTTGTAGCCAAGCTAATTACTTCCTTATAAGATAGGTAGACTGAAAGATACACAATGATTGTAAAATAATACCTAGACAAGAACTTATCACCCGTGATTTTGGATATTAACATGAAGATCAACAAAAGTAAGCGCATATAAATCAAATGATGAAACCTTAAGAGTAGAAAACAAATGCCTAAAGTTATCAAGGCACCCGGACTTTGGATTTGAAGCTAACAGACAATAGAATAATATGCCAGATGAACTGGGTCTCCATAGAAAGACATGTGGAGGACAAATTACAAAATGTTATTGGGTGTCCACACAAAGACAGGACAAATTACAAAACATTATTATTGAAGAGTCTGATTAATTTTGTTAATTAAGTTATTTGAGTCTATTTGTATATGGGCCCAAGTGTGTCTTGGCCCATTAAGGCTTAGTATAAAGTTTGTACATTTCCCCCTTCTATATATAAGAGGGGGATTCCTCCAATCAAATATATCACACAACTTTCTTTAACTTTACAACATGGTATCAAAGCAGAGGTCCTAAAACCCTAATCTAAAGATCGAGAAAAAGACTTTCTTTCGGCTACAGGCGGCCACTGCCCCTTGGCTTGGCTGCCAGTAGGCATCTATTCCTCCAAGGAGGAAACAAAGCTATTACATAACCCACGCCACAATCTCCCTGCTTCCGTCCTCGACTACCCTCCATGCCGTCGTCTTCACCCCCCCCCACAACTGACCATGCCCTAGCCACACAACCCTCAAAACCGCTAACAGCAAACTTGTCGTCGCCCGTTGTACAACCCACTATTGCCTCCACCACATAATTTCCCTACCACCATCATCTTACCCCAACAAAACCACAACCGCCAACCATGATCCCGCCCTTAACCCCTGCCCTATCGCCGCTATCACCCACCCCCTACAATAGCTGCCTACAATTACCTGCTACTTGTTGCTTCATCTCCCCTAGCCACTAACCCTTTTCCCGCCTAATCTCACCGCCACGGATGGCCCTTGCATCAGCGGGACCAAAACCATAGCCAGGTCCCGCCACACTCGCATCAGTAGGAACAAAACCTGAGCCAAGTATCGCCGCACTCCACATCTGCAACACGAACTCCAAAAGCAACCCTAGTAACCACGTACTGATCCTGTATTGGTAGTATAGGAGACCGACGACTATCACTGAACTCGCGTATGCAAGGTACTACTATCCCAGCAAGGGAAAGCAATACTAGCAGGATGCCGCCCTTTTTCATTGAGTTCCTTTTCTACCATTGTTGAGTGCACCACTAAATAGCTTCTTTCTATGGGCACCGTTCATGGAGGAGGCAAACATTGTATAGCAGAAGGTTCAAGCAACCCATGGCGGATGGATGATCTTCCAGAGAATGTTTTGCCAGATAGACTTATACGGTGATCAATGCACTTCTTCAAAACACAACGGAGATTTGGTTGATTTTTTTCTTCTATTGAATAGCCTTAATGAAGATTTGTGTTCGATTTTACTTTGAAAAATCATTGTAGACCTTTTTTGGGGGGCTCTCTCCCCGAACCCCAGCGAGGGGCAGCCTCCCCTTGACTCTCGCTTACTGAGGGCAGCGGGACCTCCTAATTGGAAGACCACACCCCCACCCCCACCCACCCGACGGTGCTACGACCTATTATTCTGAAGCGTTTCTTTGTCATTGTCCACCCCAACCACTCTTGATTCTTCCGTGGTTGTTGAGTGGAATAAATAGAGGAGACGTGAGATGAAGAGAGAAAATTTTGTTCTATTTCTATCTATGAGGATTTTCTTCCTGCTCTATATATATTTTTGGATCTTTATGCAATTCTTGAAGAGTTGTGTACTTCTACTATTGAATTTTGCATCTTAAAGTTTTTGTGTTATATGCTTCTTGGAGAGCTTATTGTTTGGAGCTTCATGTTTGCTGCTTGCCAATTTAAGTTGATGGTTTTCTATCTGGCTACGTCACTTTCTACTTTTTGTTAATGCTTTATTTGCATGTTGATAGTGTTTGTTCCTACTGCATCGTTGACTTTCTTCTACTGTGATCCATCATTCTTTGGTATATATGTGCTTTGTTTGCACATTAATCTATTTGTGCTTTGTAAGCGCGTTGACTACTACTCTTGTGACCCAACACTCTCTGGGACTGTGATCCAGGACTCTCTGGAGTGGGAAGATAGCGAGTGTGATGAAGACTCTGACACCTTCTCATTGTTGTTTACTACTACTATAGATCTCATATCCTTTTAATCAAGAAGTTGCTGCTATCTGTTTGCGACCTGCACATGTGATATGCTTCAAATGTGATATGCTTGCATACTTGCTTTAGGTTATCTACTTGAGGTGAAGTATTTGAGTGATGAGTGCTTTATTGTAATCTTAAGGGGAAGACATATTTTTGTATGAGCTTGGCTTATCTTTGATTATGCTTCTATATTTTTAGTCTATCTCTCTGTTTGCAAGTTGACTTGGGATTCTCCCAAGCTTCAACTTGAGGGGGGTATTAGAGAGTTTAGTTAATTTAGTTAATTAAGTTATTTGAGTCTATCTGTATATGGGCCCAAGTGTGTCTTGGCCCATTAGGGTTTAGTCTAAAGTCTATACGCTTTCTCCTCCTGTATATAGGAGGGGGTTCGTCTAATAAAATATATTGCACGTCCTTTTACTTTACGACAGTTATGAAGCTTAAAATGGACATTTATACGAGCTTACCCAGATCTCTCAAGACAAAGTTACTGGCATCAAGAATGAAGTATTGCTTAAAGACAACAACATCAAGAATTAATAGAAAATCTACTTACATAATATATTTAATGGAGAATTGGAGATTCTTCAAAAAATGTCAAAAACATGTGCACTACGGATACAAGAGGTGTCCCTTATTGTTAAGGACTTACAAAAATGAAATGCATGTACTCAAACCCAACGTGGTTGAGCATGAGACTTAGATGATAATGTAAGAGAAAGATACATTCATTTCATGTAAAGAGTAGAAGTATACATGAAGGAGAAAAGGTTATATCAACAAGCATAGGATCTTTCTCCCTTGCCTTATCTTTGCCAAAGCGTATTCCTAGCAAATGAGTTTAGAGAGGGCTCTAAATAGAGATCAAATGGTAAAATGGAAGTGCAGGTGAGGTGACTTTCTTTCCATATATGGAACAAGAAGCCTCTAACACCCCCACTGACATACAAGATAGTTTTTTGTTTGTGATCTTCATAAGAAAGACAATTTTCTTTTGGAGGTTTCTTCTTTACTCGTAGATGAAAGCCATCTATGTCGATTGTTCAAAACCATCACATATAAGAGTGAAAAATTATTGGCAAACTATATTACGCAGCATCTTATGTGGATTGTTCACCTCCTTTCTTTTGCAAGATTTGGAACTTGTTCAGCACCCTCACAGTTGAAGAACAACAAAATTTAAGTTGCATGAATTGTAGTTTTTATTCTTAGGGTTCTACGTGCCCGACATGGCTCTTCCTTTTTATTGTAGATTTTTTTTTTTTTTTTTGGGGGGGGGGGGGGGGGTTAACGAGATACCGCATATAGTTATGCTATTTTGAAACCTCATGCCTCAACCTTAAACTTTAGAGCTATATATATTTTACTTGTTGAATCTAATATTTAGAACGTAATCTAGAAGTTTATCAGAACAATTTTGAGCTTATAATGTTCATGCATCATAAATGTAGTAGTAGCAATGTTGGATATGATATGAGAATATTCATGGAGGTTTTAATAATGGCGACAGAAATGGAGAGAAGATATTAGATTTTGTAGTAGCTTATAATATGATTTTGGCAAATAGACATTTCAAGAGAAGAGATCCTCATATGATTACTTTCAAGAGTGGGCGCAATTGTAGCCAAATTTATTACTTCCTTACAAGGCGACTAGATCAAAAAATTATGCAAGGATTGTAGAAGTGATCCCTAGCGAAGAACTCACCACCTAACATAGGTTGGTGGTTTGGATGTTAACACAAAGATCAACGAAGGTAAGCATAACAGAAGCCAAGATAGAAGGATTAAATGGTAGAATTTTAAAGGAGAAAAGACATTGAAATTTTAAGATAAACTTGACAAGGAGAGAACTTGGAACTTGGGAGTCTAATGTAAGCTCAATGTAGCAAAGTATGAGCTCTTGCATAATAAAAATTACCAATGAGATTTTGGGAAAGTCCAAAGGATGTGGGCCTCCGCAGAAAGAGATTGGGTGGTGGAATTATGAATTACAAAAGGCTACTAAAGTCAAAAGGGAGATCTATAGGGGGGTGCCCAAATCTAGAGATGATGCAACTTTTCAGAGATACAAACAAGTAAAGAAAGATGCAAAAGCCAGTTCAAGAGGCAATGTGGAGATACTTTGGTGAGATATATAAGAAGGTGGATATTAGAGAAGGAGAAAAAATATAATAATATAGAATGGCTCATAGAAGAGAAAGGAAAGGAAATGACTTTTAAGTAAAGTGCATCAAAAATGAAGATGGCCGTGTTAGTGAAGGATGATAATATAAAGAACCAATGCAGAAACTACTTCCATAAGCTTTCAAAGGAGATACTATGAATAATGTAAGAGAACAGGGTGACATGAAAGTAAAAGATATCACTTACACACGGCGAGTTTCACCATTTGAGGTAAAGATTGCTTTGAAAAGGATACAAATGAAAAAGGCATGCAGTCCATAAGATTTTCCCATTGATGTGTGGAAGAGTATGGGAAATGAAGGATTTATGTGGTTAACAAACTTCTTTAACAAGATTATGAAGACAAAAAAGATGTTAGATGTGTAAAGAAATAATTTTATAGTCCCGATCTACAAGAAAAAAGAATATGTTCAAAGTTGCACAAATTATAGAGGTATCGAGTTGATGATTCACACTATGAAGCTTTGGGAGAGGATGATTGATCAAAGACTAAGATCGATAATGCATATTTCAGAGAGACAGTTTTGATTTTATGCCAGAAAGATCAACAATTAATGTTATTTTTCTTATTAGGAGACTTATAGAGAAGTATAGAGAAAATAAAAGATCTTCATGTGGTTTTTATTTATCTGGAAAAGGCTTATGATCGAATATCCAGGGAAGTGTTATGGAGGGTTTTGCATAAAAAGAGTGTGCCATTCCAATACATGAACCTGATTAAAGACATGCATGATATCTCAACTGCAAGTGTTAGGACTCTTGAAGGAGAGACAATTACTTCTATCATCATTGGAGTATATCATGGATCGACACTCAACCCATATCTATTCGTTCTTGTTGTAGATGAGTTGACAAAGCATGTCCAAGATGATATCCCTCGGTGCATGTTATTTGTTGACGATATTGTGTGGATTAATGGAAGAAAAAAATATTGAATGATAAAGTTGAACTTTGGAGAAATGCATCAGAATCTAATGGATTTATGATCACTAGAAACAAAATTGAATATATGCATTGCTTTAGCCAATTTAGATTTGTGAATGGTTGGGTCAAGTTGGATGGAAAGGATGTACCAATATGTGTTAAGTTATGATTGTCATAGGATCATAGCATGTTGGTTGAAATTGAGGGCAACCGGGGTAGTATGTGACTGGAAGATTCCTCTCATATTAAAAAGCAAGTTCTATAGAACAACTATACAACCAACCATGCTATATGGCAGAGAGTGTTGGGTAGTGAAAAAACAAGGACTCAACAAGATGAATGTGGCGAAATGTGCATGATGAGATGGATGTGTGGGAAGACAAGAAAAATATTGTTTGAGGAATGACTATATCAGGAACAAAGTGGGGTTAGTGAGCATCGAGGACAAGTTGCATGAGGGTCGTCTAAGATGGCATGGACATGTGCATCGGAGATCGATAAATGCACCCTAATCAAGGTAATCAAGTCGAGCACAATTAAAAGAAGCAAATGCATACCTATATTAATTTGAGAAGAGCATATAAAGAGAGATTTCAAATCTTTACATCTTGATCAGATTATGATCCATAACATAGCTGATTGGAAAAAAAGGATCTATATAGTCGACCCCAACTATAACATCCCTGACCTGGGTTATGAATTAACCCTAGATGTTTTGTCTAATAAGGTTGAGTAGATTCTTAATCTTATCTTGGGAAAAGTAATTAGGCCTCATAAGAAACTTATGTTTCAATTTTGGTCCTATTTGAGCAATGTTGAAGCAATGTTTGCTTATTTTGGACTAAAGTGCAAATTACCCAAGTCGAGGGGTTAACTTGCAAATGTTGCATGATAAGATGTTCCTCTGATGTTAAGACATCATAAGAATGAATATGATGTAGTGGTATGGTTTTCACAAGCTTGGGCACTAAGATTAAGCTTGTAAAGCAATCCTTGTGCATTAAAACCTAGTTTTGGTGTAATGTGCAATTTACCCAAAACCTAGGGTTCAATATGCAAATTACCACTTCAATAAGGTCCCTAATGTTTCTTGGCATCAATTAGAGCAAATAAAATGAGAGGGGTGCCTCATTTGAATTAAGTTGGAGGAGAGAGAATCTTGATATTAAAATAATCAAGATTTAATCTTAAGTGAAACCCTAATTCAATTTAGGGCAAAAATGAATGTATTAATTAAAGGGCCTTCAACCAAAATGTTATTGGTTGATTTTGAATAAGGATGGACGTTCCTTTGCAAAGATAAGGAATGAAAATATCTTAAGTAGGTGAAATTCCACTCACCTTATTATAAGGAAAAGAATTTCCACTCAAAAAGATATATTAATATTATAATGGATTAAGGTGCTTATTTTCTTTTCCCTTAATCCATGGATAATGGAAGGGAGTTCGGTGGTTTTGAGTTGCCTTTGTACACAAGCAAACCAAGGAGGAAGAGGTGGTACTATTTTTGGGATTAAATGCATTTTTATAAGGCATATTCTCTCTCATCAATTTCTTTATAAAAGTGCCATTTCCAAGCCCAAACCAAGGCCTTTTTCGGATTTTCTTCTTCCCCTTGCTTGCAAAACCGACCAAGGAGCTAGGGAGGAGCAGGGAGCACGTCCCCAACCTGTGGGTAAGCCCTTGACCTTCGTTCTCCTTGATTTCATGGTGGAAATCGAAAATAAATTATGGATTCCTTCTTATTTCGATCTCCTCTTCAACCCTAGCCAACTTTTGCAATCAAAAGCTTGAGGACGAGCCTAGGGGGAGTTGCTAGAGCTTCATCCACCATTAATGGCGTGAGCTTGGAGCTTTGGAGTTCAATTGGAGGCGGGTTTTATAACTCAAACCCTTAAACATTGCTATTGCATCAATTCTCTATGCTTTGTTGATTGATTTCTTCAATTTGATACACTCTTATTTCTTTGCTGCAATTTCCATCAAGAACGGTTGTTGTTCTTGGTTGTTCGAAGGAAGGGGATGATGACATCATCCTAGATGCTTATCCAAAGAAAATTACCAAGCAAAACCGTTTTGATAGCTACTCCAAATCGTTTTAATTTGATTGGCTATGCGGTTTCAGCAAACCGTTTAAGGGCAAACGGTTTGAAACCGTTTGGGAGCAAACGGTTTCAAGACCGTTTGAGATGGTTGACCAAGCGTTGACCGTTTGGGAATTTTGTTCCTAATTATGTAGGCTGATAACCCTCCAAATTTGAGGGATTAACTCCAAAGGAATCGAGAGTTGAAGGCCAATCAATTAGGCAATCGAATTGAATTATGTGCTGATTTTCAACCTGATTAACTTGACCTGGTTGAGAAAACGGTTTCAAGACCGTTTGAGATGGTTGACCAAGCGTTGACCGTTTGGGATTCCTGTTCATAATTATGTTTATTAATAACCCTACAAATTTGAGGGATTAACTCCAAAGGAATCGTGAGTTGAAGCCTAATCAATTAGGGAAACCTAATTGGATTAAGTGCTGATTTTCAATCTGATTTAATTGAACTTTTTGGGCAAACGGTCTCAAGACCGTTTGAGTGCGTTGACCAAGGGTTGACCGTTTGGGATTACTGTTCCTAATGATGTGGTCTAATGACTCACCAAAATTGAGGGATTAACTCCCAAGGAATCGTGAGTTGAAGGCTAATCAATTAGGTAAACCCTAATTGAAAACAGTGCTGAAATTCCAATGAGTTAATTGAAGATTTTGGGTTGATTAGCCCAAACGGTTTCAAGACCGTTTGGGGATCACCCAAACGGTCTCAAGACCGTTTGGGGGTCACCCCAAGACCGTTTGGAGGTCTGGGGTCAAGTATAGTTGACCAATTGAAGGTCCAATGGTACTAATCATATTGCAATGTAGTGCTGATTTGTTGATCAACTTGATAGACCAATCCATGATGATTTTTCACTAAAATCCAAAGGTTGGATGGGCCAAACGGTCTCAAGACCGTTTGGAGCTCATCCAAACGGTCTCAAGACCGTTTGGTGGTCACCCAAGACCGTTTGGAGGTCTAGGGTTGAGTATGGTTAGGTGTTTGAAGGTCTAAAGGTACCAAGCTGTTATACAATGCAATGCTGATTTGGTGATCAATCCAATGATCCAAACCTTAATTGGATGGCTTGGATTTGAGTGATATGATGGGCAAACGGTCTCAAGACCGTTTGGGGTCAGGTCATACCCAATTTGGATAATGGTTCAATAGTTTCAAAGTAACCAATCTTGCATTGATGAGTGTTGTTGGATCTTCGATTCCAAACCCTAATTCAATTGAATCAAACCCTAATTGATGATCAATTGAGGGTCAATTGAGGGTCAAATCAGTTTAAGGTTGACCTATTAAACTCAATTGAAGTATGAGTATAGGTCCAATTGATGATTGGTTCCATGAATTCAATGATTGAAGGAATCAACATTGAAAACCCCAATTCAATTGGATACCTCATGTCATTGAAGGTCCAATTGATCAAACCTTTTTGGAAACCTAATGTAATTAGGTGAGAGATACCCTTAATGGTACTAATCAATAATGCATAACAAATGCATGGATCCAATATATGATTAGTAAACCCTAGTTGAGGGTGTATCCTTATGAACCCTGGTTGAGGGTGTATCCTTGTGAAACCCTAGTTGAGGGTGTATCCTTGTGAAACCCTAGTTGAGGGTGTATCCTTGTGAAACCCTAGTTGAGGGTGTATCCTTATAAACCCTGGTTGAGGGTGTATCCTTGTGAAACCCTAGTGGAGGGTGTATCATTGTGAACCCTGGTTGAGGGTGTATCCTTGTGAAACCCTAGTTGAGGGCGTATCATTGCGATTGTTTATAGGCAAATTTATAATAAAGTTATGCCTTAAACTAAGATAAGTCCATATCATGTGAGATAGCTGGACAATTCTACTGTGTGGCCTATGCATTATATGCTAAGGGTGAGTATTCTGTGATGGAATGTATTAAGAGGGGAAATACCTTAATACAAGATAAAGTTGGTTAACTCAAGAGGGTCTGAATTAATGAGAAATGGGGAACCCTAACCCTAATTTGGGGAAAAGGGAATGATAAGCCATGTTTGATAGTGAACCCTAATTCCTGGTTAAGGAATGATGGTGTTACTATTGTATCACATGATGTGATGAATATCTTGTATGACTGTTATCATGCCTAATAACCATGCAGGTATGATGAGATGATGAATATAGCCAAGTTTGGGCTGTGACATTTATATAATAAATGTTGATTGGCTTTTTGTGCGTTGATGTTGTTGTTGCTTAATAAAAGTAACAATGTGTACGGATTTTATGAACCATGTGAATAAGTTGTTGCCTAGTGAGAGGTGACAAGATGTGAATGGCCTTATGAACCATGTGAATAAGTTGTTGCCTAGTGAGAGGTGACAAGATGTGAATGGCCTTATGAACCATGTGAATAAGTTGTTGCCTAGTGAGAGGTGACAAGATGTGAATGGCCTTGTGAGCCATGTGAATAAGTTGTTGCCTAGTGAGAGGTGACAAGATATGAATGGCCTTGTGAGCCATGTGTGATGCTTGGGTAACAAGTATCATGTTTCTTTGTAGCATTTGTGTTAATAAGTTATGCTAGAGAACTTGGCTGATGTTACATTTCTGTTATATATCTATAGTTCATTGATGGTTATTCATATCTGTTGTATTCATTACAAGTAGATGGATGAACTATGAGTCTACCATGGGTAGATGCAATGCTCTTATTGAAAATGGAGATTATCTTATTCTATTCTATGAAGGATAATTTTGCCTATTAATGTAAAAGTAACCCCTGCTCAGTTTAATTTTATAATCTTCTATAACAATGTTTCTGGCGGAGAGTTATATCTCTCGCTGGGGCAATTTACAATTGTCTCACCCCCGTGGGAAACATTTTTAGGTATGCATGAAAGGCAAAGCAGAAACCCTAGAACAGGGAAAGAGCAGCAGCAACAGCAACAGCAGGGACAGCAATAAGATCTCAGGTGGAGATATTGTCTGTCTAGTCATATAGATAGTAGTCCTATGTGTCGTCTCTGTACTCTCAGGTCCTCGGAGTTTTTAGTCAGTGTTTTTGATATATCAGTCTGAGGTTTTGGCTTGATGCCTCGAGATTTGTATGCTGCCTGCATATATGTTTATAAGGCAGCTGATGATGTAGTCTCTGGAAAGAGATGGTACAGGATATGTACGTTTGAAACAGAATGTATATGATATACAATGGCATTTGTTGGAAAAGATTTCCTATGTGTGGATCTCTTTGCAAAAAGTTTTAATTTTTAGTGATTTTCGCTAATCCGCTGCTTGATGAACGCTTCCGCGTTAGTTAATCATGTTTTCGCGAGACGGTCATCACACCAACATGGTGGGAGTTAGTTTTTGACGATGATGATGACGATGACGATGACGATGACAATGACTATGATGACGATGAGGATGATGATTGTTCATGCATCAAGATATATAAGAGTTGCATGAATCGCAGCATACAAACAATTGAACTCCATACAAGCAGAAAAGAAACCCTATTTAAATTACTAAATACAATCTAGAATTTGGATTTGAAAATGCTTGTGAATGTGTTTTTACATAACGGTACAATCACAACCTGGTGTTAGTCGTAGAAAAATTTAAGGGACTATGGCTTTAAGGTTAACCAAAGATACTATCACAACAAAGACTCCTTCGAACACCGCCATTTAAACAAAATCCTCAAAGTCATTCTTTCAAAGACAAAATGGGAAAAGAATGCAAAAACTTTAATAAGACGTGCTGTTTTCTTTGTTTGAGGGAGGTATGTGTCTTATTATTTAATTGAAAAACTACAGTTTCTCTAATTTGCATGCATCACTATAAAGTCGAGTAGAAAAAAAAAAACAAAGCAACTTACTTCCTACATAACCATAACATTTACCAACGACGGATTAGTGGAAAATGTAAAATTTGATAATACCAACCCGTATAGAAGGCATGCAAAGTCACAATGGAGTCCTTCATCCCTTGAAATAAGCTCATTAGAAAAAGTCAATCCAGGCATAAGTCCCCGTTTTTTTAGCCAAAATATAGCACAGAAACTGCATAGAATAATAGGGTAACATCTTGTAGGTTAAGTGGTTTTTTGCTCAAAAAACTCATCCGTCAAAAGCCAGATTTCTACCTTCCAGAGAAGAAAATACCCTCGACACATGCAAATGCAACTAGTCTTTCTGCAAATGAATCAGAACTGCACATGAACAACATGAAGAAAAGAAAGTCAGGTGATCTTTTTGATGCTTAAAGCTGTGATATACAATAAAATGACAAAAAAGGGGTTGAAGGGCAACTTAAATGAAATTTATAGATAAATTTTATAAAAGAGGAAGTATGCAGTAACAACTCCTTAACGCATGTGCAATCAACAAGAAAAAGTATGTTAGTTACACAAATATAGGAAGCCACCTAGTAAGAATCCATCTTCTATGATTGTCAAGAGCATATCAATAACTACAGAAAATGCAAGTGAACTTCAGGAAAAAGTTAAAGAGTAGCGCCAGCATAAACAATGAATAATCCAGAACATATTATAGTAATTAATAAGTCACAACCCTAGAAAAAGTAGTCATCGCAAACCTCTACTTGATCCAGACCAGTGGTATGAGATTTTAATCAATCATTAAGTTCCTTGGTAAATATATTCCAAACCCAAAAGAGGGTACAAATAATACAAGTCACACACATAACATACGACTAACCCTAATTATTACCAAACCTAGAACCTTTATATTTAGGTAAGGTTTACAAAACACCCCAATTACTCCTTATATAAAGAGGGATATCTCTCAACTTTGGTTTATGAACATATACTAGAATCTAAATTTCCTTTTCTACTTTACTAAATAGACTGAGCTTATCATTCTTTTTGTCTCCCAATCTTCTAGTGTTCCTTCTCAAACCGTATTATGTGTATGCAAACAGTTGCACACCATAGGTTTAAAATTTTGTCTGTCTTTGGTAGGTCAACAAGGTCTCCTTCGGGGTTGTACATCCTCTATGTCTCTTTTTGTCTCCCAATCTTCTAGTGTTCCTCTCAAACCGTATTATGTGTACGCAAACAATTACACACCATAGGTTTAAAATCTTGTCTGTCTTTGGCGGGTCAAAAAGGTCTCCTATGGGGTTGTACATCCTCTATGACACATCTTCATTCGAGCTCTCCCCCATATATACTTCAGTATTTGCAGGTACCTAAGAGATGATTAGAAGATTGTTCATTAGCTCCACAAATGACACAGCTAGTGTTCACATTTGGAATCAATTTCTTAATCTTTAGCAAGGTTGGCAACATGTCTTTGTATGCTTTGAAGGAGATTTTGCTCCATCTCGGGTTGTGCAGTGTAGTCCACAGGTTGCTAGTACTCTTATCTTCTATCTAGATACAATGTCTGCAAGTATTCTACATATCTTTCTCGTTCATTCCATCTCTCCACTTTGGCCAGATGTCCACCATTCGTCTCCACATAGTGGAGTATCCCCATCTGGACTTTGGCTTTTCTGTTGTAGCTTGTACTGGTATCTCCCATACATCCATTTAGCCCAAGTGGACTCTCTCGTCAGTAGTTTCTTGATTCTTCTCATCGTGTAATAGTCTATCAGATCATTCAGAGGTTGTAGATTCAGTCCACCTTCATGAAGTTGGAAGGCTAGCCTAGACCAACTAGTCTGGTGTATGGCACTCCCCCAGATGAAATTTGACATCATAATTTCCATCCTATGTAAGACAACTTTCGGGATTTCACCTTGGGTCATCCAGTACCTGATGGCACTCATCACAACACTTTTAATCAAGACTAGTCACCTTGCCATAGCCATTTAGAACCCGGCCACTTGCTAATCATGTCTTTCAATCTGTCTAAGCATTCATGGAAGTGCTTCATCCTCAAATCCCCACCTGCCAGGGGATACCCTAGGTACTTGGTTGGCCATTTTCCATTCTGAAAACCTGCCACCTCCAGCAGCTCATCCATATCTTTACAAGAGGAGAGATATATATTAGATTTGTTGTCGTTAAGAATCATCTTGTCAAATTTGGAGCATTTCTCTTAGGTTATCCAATGTTATATTTCTCTTAGGTTAGCCAATGTCTTTCCTTCCTTCCACAAACACTAGGATATCATCAACAAACAGTTGATGCAACAAGACCTTAGTGTTCCTGATAGTATAGGTTTTACTCTCTTTCTTCATGACTTTCTTCTCAATCATTCTTGATAGGCCCTCCATGGCAATTGTAAGCAGTAGTGCTGACAGGGGTCACCCTATCTCAAGCAATTAGATATTGTGAATATGCTTTCAGATGTTTCGTTATTAGCAGTGAGAATGAGGGTGTAGATACACATTGTTTTATCATTTCAATCCATTTCTCACAGAAACCGAGACCTTCTTAACACTTCCATAGATATTACCAAACCTTGGTTATGTCAAGTTTAGCGCATGCTGGAAATGTGCTTCTCTTGACATTGAAGTTGAGGGTGAACTCCGCAGCCAGCATAGTGCAGTCTTCTATGTTTCTCCCTTTCACAAAAGCACCTTGGTTTGGGGCTATGAGCTTTGGCAAGATTGTAGCTAGGCGCTTAGTGAAGATCTTTGTTATGATCTTGTAAAACACTGAGCAACGGGTCATGGGCCTGAAGTCAGCAGGTGACGAAATGATTTCCTTCTTGGGTATAAGTGCTAAGAAGGCATAGTTAACTTGTTTTACCATGTTCCCCTCATTGAAGAATCAAATTATTGCTTCAATCAGTTGGTCTTTCAACGTGCCCCAAAATTATCTGTAGAAGAATCCGTTGAATCCATTTGGGCCTGGGATCTTGTCAGCGTCTATGCTCCAAACAACATTTTGCACTTCGTTTCATTAGGCAATCTGCATAGCATTGTTTTCTCCACCTCTGAGACATGGTTGCTCCAACTGAAATAAAGGTTACCCGGGTCATCTTGTTTTTTATTGTACAGACTTTCAAAGAAGGTAGTAGTTTGTTTGAAAATGCTTTCATTATCATCAACATAGTTCCCTTCCTCATAGTAAAGCTCAGTTATTGTGTTTACTGCTTCCCTCCTCTTGACTATCTCGTGGTACAGCTTTGTGTTACAGCTTCTCTTCTGCTTTCTGAAGAGAGTTGATTCTGTCAATGGTAATTTTCTCTGCCTCGATGAGTTCTTCATCAAGCGGGTTCCTTCTAAGGGCTTTAGTTATATCGTTGAGTTCCAACTTTTCCTTTGCTATAAGATTATGCAGATTTAAATACTTCTTTGACTAGCTTTTCAAGGCCAACTTCACATTCCTGAATCTTTGGTTGAAGTAGTATAGGGGGTTTCGATGAACTTCCTCCAACCAAGCTTTTGCAATGATTTCCTTGCAACATCATAAGTTCAAGAACCACAAAGGTCTATTATTCCTTATGAATTCTTTAAGATTCACCTGTAAGGCAGCATGATCAGAAAAACAAGATGTTAGTAGTTTAGTCTTCAATCCTGGGAATCGTTCAAGCCACTCATTGTTAGCCAGGATACTTCTAGTTTGTCTCATAACGCGGATCTTTGATACATGAGGTTCCTTGCAAAGACAACAGTCACCATTATGTGGAGACCGCCTTTATTAATATACCTGGTTGTTATCTGTTAATCATCCATGTTCAGGTTGTCTAGATTCCATGATTTCAGGTTCCACCCCACACACACTCTTCCATTGTGTTGTGTATATGGTTAGTGACCCATTTCCACCATGTGGGAAACAATATGCCCACTAAGTTCTTGCAATGACTTTTTATCTTGGTTTCAACCAAGCCTGCAATGGATGCTTATACTGACTAAGTTCTTTGTTGTACCTCCCTTCTCTTACATTGCTTGTACGAGCCACGTACATTGGACATAAAGAAGGTCATTGGGGACCTCTACTAGACGATCGAGTATTTTTGCGTCTTGAACACCTTAGTAGTTCCTCCAACTTCCTTGGGATCGTTACCCTTATCAGTATTACTGTTTTAATTCATAGTTTCTTCTTCGTCCTCCGAGTTACCTAGTTCCTCATATCTGTTATGAGTCTTGACCCCTTGACCATTATCTTCAGGCACATTCTTGTCAGAAGTTTTTTTCCTTTTGTTGATCATCACCCACTTTTGTTTTGGCTTCTCATTATCATGAAGAGTTTGTACCTCGTGTTCTAGTAGAAGGTGATCCTCTTCATTATGACCAAACACTTTACACACTAGACATTTTATGGGAACATGTTGGCACTGGATTTCCACTGCAATAGGGTCCTTCTTTGGTAGGTTGACCCAGATCTCCTTGGGAGGATCTTCATCTTCCTATAATTCGACCAAATCTTTGGCCTCACCCAACAAATCCTATTCTAGAGATCTGAGATCAACTCACAGTAATTTACCATCTCCTTAAGCAACTATTCCCATAACCTTTTTGGACCAGTTCCAACCAATGCTAGGGATTTGGATCCACAACATGGGACAGAACTTAGACCTACCCTTCTTCAAGTCATCGCTTGTGTGGTGATCTTTTACCACTGCCATCCGATCATCAAACCATCTTGGTCACATATTGATAACTGAGTTCTTATCTTCTTCATTCTTGAATCTTACCAGGATAAACTTTTTTGGCTTTGAATACAGGTCACACCCTCCTTTGGGATTCCGGATCCTACATATCAAGCCAAGATGTGGTAGTACTATGGCCTCTTCCCCATGGGGTATACTGAAACCATATGCTCCCATGTCTTCCCCATAGCATCATATGTCTCTTCATCAATGGTGACAAACCTCTTGCCTTCCTCTATCACTGGTGGTTTGTATTGATGCTTCACTTTGATTTGTCAATGCCGCCCGGAACTTGGGTCCATGATTTATTATCCTTCGAAGTGTTATCCGTCTCTATCTTTACAGTGAGTCCGTGGAAGGAGGAGAGGGGAGGGAGGACCTCCCCTCCACCGTGGACGGGGGTTAACCTCAGATCACCCTTGTGATCGTCAGAGCTATCCTAAACCCTAAGGGGTCGTTTGGGAGCTAAAACTTGAGATACATCTGCAATTGTGAAGACAGGCGATCGAGACTGCCGTCGTTCATCAGGGACAATTGGGCTATTCAAGGGCCTTCCTTGTTGACCCTGCCGCTGTATAGCCGTATAAGTATTGTTGCCATGACGAGAGATCAAGGATAGCCAGAAGTTTGCCACCTTGTTGTACCAGTCGTCGCGATCTTCCTCCTAGGTATAAGCTTGGTAGTGACGGGTGGTGTGGCACAGAGAAGACGGCGGAGATTCATATCTGGCTAGCGAGAGGCTTGCTGCTCCGAAGACGTTAGAACGTTTGAACACACGTCTCTTCGTTTTGCAAGGATCGAGAACTGATCAGAGCATGGCGAAGGAGGACGGATCATGAAGGTGTAAAAAGAGGAAAGTGAATCGCTAGGAGAGAGGAGTTGGGGGAGGGGTGAGATCGGGGGAAATAATTGTGGGCTCTGTGGGCTTTCTAAATTACGCCAATATTGGCGTGATTCCAAAAGCCGTAAATTTAACTTGGCCGAAATACTACATTCGGAATACAGGTAGTCGTCGACTACTGCAACAATGTCCAAACAATTTTTTTGTCAAAACGGCATTCTGACCGCCACCAATAAATACAATACCGCGTCCAAACGGCATGTTCAATCAGTAAGTTGTAGTTAAGAGTATGTGGATAGAAAATTATAAAAGAATCTAACATGAAATTTTGTTTATTAGCAAATAGCTGACCCCAAAAACAGCAGGCCCCATTAGACATTCTTAATCATATATCATAACAGTAACAATAGAGATATTCAAGAGACAACCATATATACTATACAACTTCTGTGTTACAAACTAGTAGCAACAGTTTGGAACCTACATTATTAATGATAAGAGTATATTTGTATTTAGTCCATTGGGTCTATTTGTAATATGTGCTCAAGTGTCTTGCCTCATTAGGGTTTTGTTTATGGCTACATGCTTCCTACTTCTGTATATAGGGAAGGCGTCTAGCCGTCTAGTAATTATACATAAGCGAATTTTACTCTCTCGTTTTCTACACTGTATCAAAACAATTGTTCTTGGGTCCCTAACCCTAAGATAGAAAAGGAGAGATAGCTCCCTAGCGGGTGGTTTTCGCCCCTTGGCTGCCCGCAAGGATGCCCAACCCCTGCTGCTTCTAGAAGTCTTTCCATAGAGAATTCTTTCCATAGAAACGTCTACATCTTAAAAAAATCTTTCATCTATGATATTGCTTCCTAGTTTTGGCCACCCCCTACTAGTGTCATCCAGTACAAAAAGCCACATTCACGACCATCTTTGCTGTAAAATGAGGTTTCATCCTCAAACCAAAGAGGCCGCTCTCACATGGCAAATCCTTTTCTCTAAAACAAAACATAAAATAATGCCACACAATACTCGTAGTCCATCACTTCTTCACGACTCCTTGAGTTCTCAAAATGAATTTCTCACTGATTGCTCCTCGATGATGAGCCTCCCCCGCAAGCTACCTACAGTTATAGCTTGATGACCTCCGCCCAAAAGACGCAATCTTGAGTTGACGAAAATGCTTCCCTTTTTTGGTTGGTTGGCCATGCTCCACTTCTTTCCTTTTAGTTGTGAAAAAATAACTTAAGCCAACCCACATCGCCCACTACTTCTTGTCTACTTCGCTCGTCAAGCAACATATCTTTTGTTGTCGGACTGTGTTACAAGATGTGGGTTCGCTTCATGGAATAGCTTCCGTAACCAGCATGTAACTACCATACTTGTCAAGGCGGCCAGTCGGTCACCTTTCCAGCTTGGGCGACCAGCCGATAGTCGTCAACCAGTCGACTAGTTGGTCGCCCAGTCATAGGTGTGATATTTACATAATATTGATCATCTACATATAGTTATATACAATAATTATATAAATCCACTAATGCAAGCATGTATCCAAGCATATAATAACCTAATGTCATAAAACACCTCAAGAATTTTAAATGAAGACTATTCAATGTATTCAAATAAAACAAAAATAATTAGATAGAGAAAAGTGATATACCATTATTAAATTTAGACTTTAAGTGCTTGTGGAATTGATGTAACTAAATTAAAACTTATTAATTGAACTAGTGTAGTGTGAATAAACTTCATGTTCATATCAAATCATAGCAAAAAACAAACACAAACATTTGAGATAGGGGATGAGGGGGATTAGAATAGCAAAAAAAAAAACCTTATCATTCTTGGCTACAGCCTAACTAAGTGGCCGCCCAGGCTTGGCTTGGGCCGACCAGTCGGTCTAGGTGGATGCCAAACTGAGGTCCAAATTTGGGCGGTAGGCTAGTCGAACCCCGCTCCAGTGACCAGCCGACTCAACAAGTATGGTAACTACAACCCTAAGTCGTGATGGTTTAGTAATTAGGAGAAATAATTCATTGATATAGAGTGGAAAAGTGAGGGAGGTGAATCAACACACTCCTATCAAGGAAGTCCTATCTGGATGCTTTTGCATTCAACCTAGACTTCCCTGAATCTGCCATAGGAAATTTGGAGCCGACATGTGTCGAGCCCATGGCCAGAAGCTTTGATATATCTCCTATGCTAGTTTCCTCCTTTATGGAGGAACCCAACTGTGAAGATGTGTTGTCCTTCAAAATGTCATTGAAATTAAAGTAGCAAGTCGTTTGACTTGCACAATGATTATGAAGATACCAAGGTATGTCATTGTCTTCTTCTTACATTATAGATGTTGCTCCACCACAACCATTGAATTATTCACTCTTATTCCGCATCACGACCTTCTTTTATCAATATATCCATATCAATTATTAATTGGATCCACTTTTGACATAGTCCATAATGCTAGGGCGGACGCAAAATATCCATTTATTTTTCTACTTGAATCTGTTTATTAATTTTTGTTGCTATCTATGAGGATCTTCATTCTGCTCTTCTATATGTGCCTTTTATAGAGCTTGGATTCTGAAGCTTGATTTTTCTATTATACATCTCGA
Source organism: Alisma plantago-aquatica (assembly GCA_963693085.1). Taxonomy (NCBI): domain Eukaryota; kingdom Viridiplantae; phylum Streptophyta; class Magnoliopsida; order Alismatales; family Alismataceae; genus Alisma; species Alisma plantago-aquatica. Next base: position 344,557,757 of record OY856413.1, read on the forward strand.
AGTTTGTTTACTTTCTATTGATTTGCGCAAGAGGTTCATTCCAAAAACATCGTCTATACTTCCATGTTGTTTGTGCCTTATACACATTGACTACTTAGCCTGTGTAGGCTTATTTGTGCCTTGTGATCAACTACTTTTCCAATGATCCAACACTCTACAGCTTGTCTGTTCTTTTGGCTCTTTGCTTGTCGGCTCTTTATATGCAAGCTGATTGTAATTCCTGTATGTGACCCAACACCCTCTGGACTGCGTCGTTAGCAACTGAGATGGAGACCAATACGCATGTTTGTTGCTATCTACTGCTCCATGTGTTACTCTGTTTAGTTTATCGACCATTCTACTATCTATTGTTATGTTGCTTTCTTCATGCAACTTGCTTTATTGCTATACACCTTAAGGAGAGTCTACCCTTCCACTATTTCTGCACTATTGCATGATCTGTTTAACGGGAAGTCAACTTATGTGATGCTACCTTGACACTATCTCATTCGAGGAGGATGAAGAAGTGCTTGAGTGTTCAATTTTGAGATTCAAGGGGAGTAACTTTTGTTTGGGCTGAGTATATCTTTTTTATATTTTGCATTTGTATGTTATGTTTGCATCTATCTTGCCAAGCTTGGAATGTGTTTCACCCATGCTTCGGCTTAAGGGGGGTGTCATAGTATATTAGCATTTAGTCTATTGTTTCTATTTGTACTACTGGCGCAAGTGTGTCTTAGCCTGTTAGGTCTTTGTTCAAGTGTATGATTCCCCCTTCTCCTATATATAGGAATGGGTTTACCTATCTTATAACAATATACATAAGGGAATTTTACCTACTCTTAGTTTGAACAATTAATGCTTCAACCTACTGACATAGGAATGCACATATTAGTATACAATAGTTTTGCAAAAAACATGACTACAAAAAACTTATAAGGGAAACATATACATCTAGTACAAATGAAAAGACTTCCCTAGTCTATCTTTGTCTCAAAGATGGGGTATTCTTACAATCTTCCTGCTAGGTCTTTGCTAGATTCTTCCTTTCCTAATCCCTAACATATCTGGTGTTTTCACGCACTCCCTTAGTCAATATATCGCACATAAATGTAAAAGGGACTAGTCAGTCCCAAGGACAATCACATAATCCATTATAAGACGAACATAAAAAGTGCACTTGCAAACAAGAGTTTTCAAGAGACGCCGGGAATAACACAATTAAGGACTGGTCAATCCTTAATTCTCTAAGTAAATATACATTAACATATATCTATAAGATTCAAGGGAAAATAATCAAACTATGTAAATATACATTAACATGTATCTATGATTCACTGAGTAAATATACATTAACATGTATTTATAATTCTTTGAGTAAATATACATTAACATGTATATTTAATTCTCTGAGTAAATATACATTAACCTTATATTTGTATTACAAACAAGAGAGAATAATCAAACTATGTAAATATATATTAACATGCATACTTGTCAAGGCGCTCGCCTAGGTGCGTCCCAGGGCTACGCCTAGGCGAGGATGCTTTATTTATAATGCTACAGTGACCTAGTTTTGTGGGTCTGGTTGTATATTCACTTATTTTAATGTTTGATATGGCTACACCAATGTTCAAACTTTAAAATTAATAGTGTTGCCTATTTTATGTGCCAAATATCACTTTTAATTGGATCTAATACTCTTTTTTGGGTTTGACTGGATCTAATACTCTTTTTTTGTTTGACTGGATCTAATACTCTTAGTACACATTTGATTTTTCTTAGTTTGCACCTTCAATTCAGATTGCATTAAGTAGCTATGCTATGAAGGATAGTGATTACATTGCTTAATACTTGTAGCTATGTATGACAATAAATATATATTAATTTGTTGATCACTCTCTTACATTCTTTATAATAATTCTTTTCGTGTCCTTGACATTATTGTCAATGATAATATATTAGAAATGTAATTGGTTATTTTTTCATACAATAAAATATATATATATGGGGAGATCGACCATAAATTTGTAGATAACTACATATATAACTATACAATGTGTGTATATGAGTGGGGAAAAACCATGACACATGTATATATACATAAAATATATACATAAATTATTTTTTTGAAAGGTCGCTTAGGCGACGCCTAGGCGCGCCTTGGCGCAAGGCGTCCAGCCCCAACGCCGTGTCGCCTTGCCACCTTAACAAGCATGTTACCACGTATCTATAGTAAGCTATGATTCAAGTTTGGTAATTCTCTGTGTTTTCTAATTTCTAGATTTATGTTACACTTTCAAATATGGAAAAATGTAGCTTGATGAAAACAATAAGGAATCCATATCCAATATTTTTCTATAGGTTAACAGTCAAATATATAAGTACTGCTATGTTTTGAGAATTTTCCAACACCCGGAGTAATTTATATGAATTCATCAAATAAAATAGGGAATTAATTAAGTATTTCAGAAATCATAAACAAATCAGCAAATATTATATATACAAGGGAAGAAATTAACAAAACTATTTAAACACTACACATTATCATAATACACCTCCAATAACAATTTGGCCGACATGTCATCTCACACGCTACTGCTTTCAACCTGACGCTCTATTGCTTTGATTTAGCAACACGCCCTATTCTGTGCTATGTATTACGATGTCAAAACACATCATGTTGTGTCGCGTCGTGCTGCCAAAAAAAGGCGACAGAGGAAGCCAAAGAAGCTTGGCAAATTTACAAAGGGGCTCAGTTCCATGAGGAAAATTGATGTCCAACCTCCCTAATGTTTGGGTGCTGGAAAAATGAGGGAATCGGCTGGTAGCAAGGTGGTTTCCATTGAGGCCGCGAGAGCTTAGTGGAGGTTTTAGAGGGGTGGAAATTCACAACTACACTAGAGTTTGATGGAGCTTTAGAAATGCGTAGGACACTATGCGGAGGTGTATATTTATTTATAGGATATCTAGCCTGAGTTGTCAAGGTGAAGAAGTGAGGGCATGATGGGAAGCAAGCTAGGCTCATTTTAATATCCCATCAAGTGGTTTTCTGGGTAAGTGACATTAGTATGAAGTCGTAGGGGAAAATAACGTGTGATTTGATGGAGAAATGAGGGAGAACGAGCTCGTCATATTTCTCCTCAAACCTACGTCGACGGTTGCCTCAAGGGTGAAGACAACGGCTCCCCTCCCTAAGATCTAGTCATTGGATCTCAAACGACAGCCACAGTGCCCGGAAACCAATAACCTAATGATTGCTATAGGGCGCCTCAAAGCTGCAAATGATTTCAAATTTGGACCATAGTTTAATCACGCCGCTTTACCATTTTACAAAAAAATATCAAGAGGTCTAGATGGTACTTTCTGATAATTCCAAAAGCACATGTTTACAGATGATCTCTACTGTTGAGATGTGGGACTGGACGAGTGATTAATGCAAAAAATAATTTTTTTGAGAAATTAAATGCCAAATAACATAAGGACCAAAAGAAATGTCAAAAACATATCAAGGTATTTTAAATAGAAAACTTCTATAATAATGCAAATGAGTTCTAAACAATATAACTACAAGGGGTTCAAGTGTAAATTAGTTTCATATAACAAATAATTATGCATAGATTAAATTGTACCTTCCAAACCCAAATCTCAGCATGTTACATAACATCGCGAAGCAGAGCAAGCTATCAATGACACCCTAACTCATTTGAATATTTTGGTAAGATTGTTCCACATGAATTTTCACACTCAAAGTCAGCAATACTACCATGCACAAGAGCTACTCCATCTACTCGGCACCAAAAGGAATCCACGACATTCACGCCCCAAACATTCCCTGCCTCCCTAATGCCTCCTCATCAAGGACAAGCAACAACATTTTGTGATGTGGCGGTCTATGAATTCTGACATCTTACCAAACAAATTGCCAATACATGGCCACTATCACTCAGAGTAAGCCCAAAGCCTCATAAAGGTGGGAGGAAGGAGTTGTGTTGTTGCATGAAAAAACATGCGGCATGTAAGCAAGATATAGGGTATGGTGGAGAGAAACAAAGGGGTGACAGCTAAAGTCGAGTGCATGCAACGAAAGATAGGTGAACAGGCGACGTTGATCATCAAGTTTGGGGAGGAGGATGAAATGGTGTGCTAAAAAGGAAGAAGATGGAGGTGCTTCAGAATCGGTCTATAGGTTGGAGAAGAGGACATGGGAATGCTATGAGGTGATGGCTAGGAGGAAAGAAGAGAATACGGATCTGGTCAGAGGGGTGAGTGCCGAGATAGAAAAGGTTAAGGTGGAGAATAGGAGGCCCAAGGATACAATGGCAGTCGTCGTTGCAGATGGTACCAAAACGTCAGAACAGAAGAAGAAAAGAAGCACTCCTTGTGCTTTAGAGTCACAAGATTCCAAACTAGATGAACGAATAGATAGTGTGCAATAGCAGTGCAATATGGTTAAATCCTTCTCTTATAAATATATTCCACGAGGCAAGTCTTGTGATGCAGACTTGCATCAAATGTCATGTTTAGCCCTATCTGTGTTGTCACAACATGATCCACTTATCTAGCAGACTGAGAATCTAGGCCAACCAAAGGAAGGAACACTTCCTTTATTCTTCTTATCCTTCGTGTATTAGTAGCAATTTTCCACATGGCCCACTGTCTCCTTTAGCCTTCTGTTTCCTAACTTGACACTCTTTGTCTTTGCATTCACCCTTTAATCGTAAGGTAGATGAGTTTCCCAAGCTTGTGTTTATATTGTTCAGATCAGAAAAAGACTCCCCTCGGATAGAATTTTGTTGTGATAGTCCGTAGCTGAAGAGATGGACTTGGGATTCAACATACTAGAATCCTTCAAGAGGTCAAGAGCGTACTTCCACTGAGAAAAATAAATGCCCTAAAGAGAACGTAGCACCTCGATGCCTAAGAAGTAGCAAAGTTGCCCAGATCCTTAGTATAAAAATATTACAGGAATGCATGTTTCGATGTTGAAATCTCATGGGCATCACTATTGGTGATAATGATATCATCAACATAAGGTCTGGAGAAACCCAGGCTAGCAAGAACTCCATTGAGTTTTGTGAACCACGTTTGTGGTGATTGCTTGGGGTCATACAAAGAGCGCTTGAGATGACAAACTCCTTGTGAAGAATCTCCCTGAGTACAAAAACCCAGAGGTTGTTGCATATACACTTCCTCTAAATCATCATGGAGGAAGGCATGTTTGAGGTCAAGATGGAACAAAGGCTAGTCCATGCGGGTGGCAAAGGATATTACAATCCTGACATAAGCAATGTGAGTGATCAGTAAAAAGGTCTCAAAGAGATTCAACCATATGTCTGGGTGAATCCTTTGGCAATAAGCTAAGCTTAAGTGGTTCCACTGATCCATTTGTATTAAATCGATAGAGAATATCCATCTACAATTGATAATATTTTTGTCTGGAGGAGGGACAAGATCCCAAGTCTCATTCTCACGTAACGCTATCATTTCCTCGAACATCGCAACTCTCTAACCAGGGTGTTGAAGGACCTCATGATAATTTTTTAGAATATGAATACAATCAAATTGTTGGGCAATAAATTTAGTAGTATATGAAATCTTAGATAGACACAGGTATTAGATGCAGGATGGCGAAGAGTTCAAGAGCGTATACCTTTGCGAAGAGCCATGGGGAGATGAGATAAATCCTCAGACATGAATATTGGTGTCGGGATATGTGCTAGTAGAGGAGGAATAATAAGAAAATGGGCGATAGGTCCATATCCTCTGTGACAGAAAGATCAAATTCAATGAACTCGATTTGAGGTTGAGGCGAAGAAGACGACAATGCAGAATCAAAGAACATATATGATTCATGACACGTAATGTCGACGGAGACATACATATGATGATTGCTTGGACTATAACAACGATAACCTTTCTGGAAGGTAGAATAGATAGAGGAAACCATTTTGATGGAGCGGAATCGAGTTTATTTGCTTTTGGATCAAAGTTATGCACAAAAATAGTACACCTAAAAACACACAAAGGAAGATGAAAAGTCGTTTGCATGGGAATAACAACTGAAAAAGGGTCTTGTCCCTAAGAATAGATGAAGGTTGTTGATTGATAAGGTAGAAGGTTGTGAGATCAGTCTTAGACCAATAGGACTTAGGCAATTTATCCTAAAACATAAGAGCAAGAGAGATGTCAAGCAAATAAAGATTTTTACATTCTACCACCCCATTTTGTTGTAGGGTGTGAACGTGGGAACGTTGATGGATGGCTCCAGTTCTAGAGCAAAACAAAGACACCTGAGCTAAGAGATACTCTAAACCATTGTTGGTTCAAAAAAATTTAATAGATTTGTTAGAGGTGAGACATACTCTAAACCATTGTCGGTTCGGAAAATTTTAATAAATTTATTGAATTGTGTTGAGATCATTTTATGAAAAATCTAAAAAATAGCAATCATCTCATCACGGGATTTTTACTGATATAACCAAGTCATGTGAGAAAAATCATCAATAAAGGTAATGAAATAACATAATCCATTAAAGCTAGTGGTTCGAAAAGAACCACAAAAGTCATTGTGAATAACATCAAAGATTGTTTTAGAACATATAATAGTTTTACTAGAAAAAAAACTCTTATGATGCTTCCCAAACTCACACGAGTCACATGAGAGACTTTTTTATCTAGATAAACAAGATCCCAAGGGATGACTGTAACCATGGTGTAGGACAGGACTTCTACGTGTCAACTTTAGGTATGGAAGTGGAAGTGTGTGGACACTTCTAACAAGTTTTGAGGAAGTTTGGGCGCAAACAGTGATAAACTTTGATGCCACTTTTTGAAGAAAATGATTAAAAGTGAAGGAAACTTTGATTGAAAACTTCTAATTATGTTATACCTCTATCTTATATATGCTAATTTAACACAAAAACATGATTCACGACTCTAGAGCCCTAGGTAGGTTGATAATACAAAGTGTTTCTTGCAAGGGTCAAATGTGCAATGCACATACAAATACAATTCACCATAAGTATTATATACAATATACAACCAAATAGTAGTTATAACACCCTCACTAGGAAAGAGTGGAAATAACAAAGGAGTTGATATTATAAGATGTGAAGAGGGTTGAGGGCAACACTTATACCTTATATGGCCTTTAGGGTACTAGTTAGGATTAATGTCCGGGACCATCTCAACTTCACCCCAACTTCGTCAACTTCGAGGAAACTTCGACAACTTTGAAGAAGTTGGGACTAAAATACACACAAATTCAAGTTCGATGAACACATTGAAACTTTGCCACAAAGTTGAGACGACCATGAAGTATTTGGTATTTAACTTTGCCTATAGTCGAATTTTGAAATTTCAGCGAAACTTCGTCAAAGTTATGTTCCATGACTGTAACGTTGGTGAAGTTGAAGAGGTGTGCTCACAAGAAGGGCAGAAGATGGAACACCATCACCAAAGTAATAAAGGTAATCGGCTCTAGAATTTGACTCAGTCGTCCCGAAAGTCGGAGAATCATGCATCACAAAACCATGGCTACCAAAAATGACGTTGCATGTAAGGACATCAATTAAGTTAGCAACAGACATGAAAATTTAAGGGAAAATGAGGAATATAGTGAACAAAATTGAGTTTGAGACTAGATCAGATATTAACACACCCACATTGTTGAAAAGTTTTAATGGACCCATCTGTCAGAGTGACAAATGAGGTAGTAATATGATGGTAAATGGAGGAAAGGAGGCGTCTCATGCCAGTCATATGTTGGATGGCCCTAGAGTCAACAATCTAGGAAGAGCTAAATGCAAGCATGGAGGCCCTGACATTACCTCAGTTGGAGGCAAGATGCGTCGAAGATGTCATAGCAGATTGTATGGTCAGAATCCCTACATCCGAAGTAACTCATTGAGAGTTTTGTAGATGTTGCTCATACTCAACTGAAGAGATGGTGACAGACAGATTGTCTGATCCTTGGGCAGCATGGCAGCACCAGTGCCACGACTGCGCCTGTTACAACCCCAATTTTTTTGGGTTCAATTGGTGAGAAATGTAATTTCACATATTAAAGATAATTGAACAAATAATAATATAATTTGTTTTGAATAAATGGATTTTGTTTACAATAGCCTTGATGATTGTGTTGTGGGCTTTATTGGCTATTGGGCCCAAATAACAAGAAAATTCAATTAGTAAATGAATAATTGAATATTTGAGAAAAGGAAAATATGGAAACCTCTAGAAGGGCACATCCAAAGAGGATTTCGTGCCTCTTGGGTTCCTTGGGTTCCAAGGAGTCCAAAGTTGCAAAGAAAAGGCAATAAGAAAAGAAAAGATTAATTAAGTATTTCTTTATTAAGAAAGAAATTGAAAATAATGATAAAATGTGGAAAATGAGTGGAAAGAGGCATAGATGAGATTTCTTGGTGTATTTTCGTATCCATGAGGTTGCTAATATTAAAAGGAATGCCAATGAGGAAAATAAAAGAGAAATAAAGAGAAAACCTCAAAAAGAGTTATTTTAATAAGAAATAAACATAATAATGAGGAAAAATGCATTTAGATGCATCTAGAAGGATAATGAGTGTCCAATAAAAAGGATTTCAAAATAATAGAGTTTCTTGGGATCCAAGGAGTCCCAATAAAGAGGAAAGAAAGAGAAAATACCAAAATTACAAAATAAGAGGATAATGTAATGCATTATTAATGAATTTTGTAGTATTGTTAAAAAGAAAGTATTTTCTAATAAAGGAAAATAGGATTTCGTGCAAATAGATTAAAAAGCAAGAACAAAGAGAATAAGAGGGATAATTTTTGAAATCCTAATATCAAAAGAAGAAGGAATATTAAAGAAATATGAGAAAGAGAGAGAGAACTAGCTTATTAATGAAGGAATCACATTCCTAATAGGAAAGGGGCATTGCTAATTCCTAGATGAGCACCGTAGGGCGCGGATACTCTCCCCTATATAAGGGGTAGAGCCCTTGGCCGAGTTCGGAGAGATCCCACGCATCCCTCTCTCCCCTCTTCTTGTTTCTTGCATGTAAAACCCTAACGAGGAAATAGTTCTACCCATAGAGCAACAAAGGATGGTTTCGTAGTCTTAATGAAGGCAGGGAGACTCCACGACAACTTAAGACCGATCGATTACCAACCCAGCCCCTTTGTCTTCGCGCATCTTCCACCGTAGGTCTGCAAAATCGCGGTGATTGCAGCAGCAATCAAGAACTGATCCCGCGCTTGAGTGGCTATCTTGACGACGACCAGCAGCACCCTCACGTGTGCAGAGGCACGGCGGAGGCTGAGGAACTGTCCTGGAGGTCGAAGAGGTCGAGGAGGAGTCGGAGCAGCGCCTAGGGCTGCAGGTCGACGGCTAGGGCGGCAGCAAGCCGCTGGCGCAAGGAAGGAGGAGGGCGGAGAGGCGTTTGACGGTCTTGCCCTCCGCGGGCTAAGGAGTTGTCCAACTTACCCAAGGGCAGTTTCGTCATTCAATTATAATTCCAAATCGGTGGGCGAGCAATTGCATGGGAACTTGGCGACGTGGCGATCTCTGATTGGTCGGAAGGTATTTTTCTTACAAATTTCATATCTAATAATCGGTAGCTCGGATGGATACGAATAAAATATGCTTTTTGCTCAGAAAAATGAGAGGAATTCAATAAAAATATGTTTAGAAACTAATTCATCTTGCAATTCAAAAAGTAGTCAACTTTAATGGATTAAGATTAAGAAACTCTACTTTGGGATGATTAATGTGATTAGTAGAGTTTAATGGGTGATTAAAGTTGATATTAACCTGTTAATTGTAAAAAGGAACATTAAGATCGAAAAGGATGAACTTTGCACGTAATTAGTTTAATTTAGAGATTATGTGCATAAACATGCTTGAAGTTTGAAAAGTACATAAAGTTATCATCTTTAATGAGTTAATTATTGAAAAACCCTTAGATTTGATGATAGTTGGTTTCAATGATGTTCTTTGGATAATTCAAGCCAATATTAACATGTTAATAAAAGTGAAAATAGGATCTAGAAAGATGATCTTTTTATATAATTGACTTAATTTAGGGTTCCATGTGCACGAATATGCATTAATGGGCTTGAAAATCCTAATTTAGGTGAATATGTCTTTTAATTGTTTTAATTGTTCAAATCCATGAGTAAATAGAGATATGACAATCCTAAGTTAATTTGAGTATAAAAGACTATTAAGATGGATAATTGAGCAATTAGGGTTTATACGAGTAGAAAAAGTATTTTAGGGTTTGTTAACCTAAAAGGGATAAAGTTTGAGAAATTGATCTAAGAAACCCTAATGAATACTAATGAAATCTTAATTTGGATTAGAAACCCTACAAAGTGAATCCAAGTCAATAAAGTAGATTCTTGATAAGTGTGTAGTAAATAGAGTACATATTCTTTTCAGGGATTATGTGATTGTTGAATTGCTTGCTTGGATTGCTTTCTTGGTTGGAATTGCCTAATGCTTGTGAAATCTTCAAATCAGGTATGTGGTTACGCTTATGATTAACCCGACTAGTTTTCCGAGGATTTGATCGACGTTTCCCTCATGGCTTGAAATAATTGTTGGATGCTTTTATTTCATGCAACTATAGAGTGACTATGACTATCACTATGAATATACATGTATAACTGGCTAGATCCGGGTCCACCTCTGGGGCTTGTAAAGGCTAAAAAGGGGTAACCTAGAGTAAGGTCTAGGTTATCGTGGGTTAGAAATTGGGCTCCCAAGTGTAGTGCCATGAGACCCATTAGCATGCCATGAGCTAAGGAGTGGGCTACTTACGAGTAGTGCCATGTGACTCAACCCTAGAAACTGGTTCACCTATAGGTGGGACCATGAGGGGTTTAATGGGGATCTACCATAAGGAAGGTAGTATCCGGGTCCACTGCAGGGATAGCACAGAGGATAGGGTACTCATGGATCGCGAAGTTATATTTAAAACGTAATCTTGTTTGTTAAATGGTAATTGGCTGCAGTACATTGTTATCATAGTTGCACGATTTTGTTTCCCCCACATACCAACTTCGGCTGACCGACGTTTTGTTTGTCGGCGTTTTAGGTGCAAAGCCAAAAGGACAAACAGTAAATCGTCATATTGTGAAATACATGAAGTAAAATACAAGGAGGATTAGTTAGAATAGAATCCATAAGTGGATAGAAGTTTAGAGATCCAAGTTTTCAAAAAGGTATGCAAAAGTTTATTTTCTTACAGTTTTCCTATTTAGTCTGTTAAAATTTGATAATTATTCTTGGTTAATTGTCGAACCTTTGATCCGGAAGTTATGGGTGCGGCTTCGACCTCTCGGTCTCCCTTAATTGGGGGTTATCGGGAGGTGGGGTCGTAACAGCGCCTATAGAGAAGAGTGTGCTTCTGATAGCACTTCTCCAGGTGGCCCAACTTGTTTCAGGAAGTGCATTTTGGCCTTGGGAGGACGTCCACATCCACAAGCAATGACAACTATGTCAGTTGTGATTCTGGTGGAGTGGAAGACAAGAGTCGAACATCAAACTGGTGAAGACAAGAGAAGACATCTTCCAGAGTGAGAAAGTCAAGCCAAGATGATGTTGCGGACTAGAGCATAGGCTGAATGAAGGCTGAAGAAAAAGAGAGACAGGATGTAACGTGGAAAAATCCTCCAAGGAGGCAAAAGCCACGGGAAGGCCCTAGCCGTCACACCGGCATAGGGTCGTTGTTTCTTTCTTATTATCAAAGATGGGGGGACTTATGACATTATATAGAGCAGCAAGGCTATATGGATCCAAGCCCAAGACCATTTACCAGTAAAAAAATAAAACATAAACTTAACACTCCCCCTCAAGTTGGGCATAGAGATCAAACATGCCCAACTTGCCAACAACATTTAGAAAAGTAGATTTGTTGACTCCCTTTGTAAAGATATCCGCCACTTGTTCTCCTGTTTGAACATTAAGGTAGACATGATTCTCCCGAATCAATCTTCTCTCTGATAAAATGTCGTTCAATCTCTACGTGCTTTGTGAGATCACGGAGAATAGGATTAGTTGTCAAATTAATAGCTGATTTGTTATCACAGTATAACATCACAGGGCCCAGAGGACATATTCCCATGTCTTTTAAGAGAATCTTCACCCACAAAATTCCAGTGACCCCTTGAGCCACAGCTCTGTATCCAACTTTAGCGCTTGATCTAGCAACTACATTTTATTTCATGCTTCTCCATATTATAAGATTTCCACCTAAGAAGACACAATATCATGAAGTTGATCTTCTGTCATCTTGGGATCCTGCCCAGTCAGCATCAGTGAAGCACTCGATCTTTAAGTCATTGCTTCTTGTAAATAAGATTTCCTTTCCTAGATTCCCTTTTAGATAGTGCTAGAATATGTTAAGTATCTTTTAGATGTACGTCTATAGGTGCATGCATAAATTGGCTCACAATATTCACAGCATATGTAATGTCGGGTCTAGTCAAAGTGAGGTATATTAGTTTCCCAACCAATCTTTGATACATGTTTTTACCTTCATCATCCATAGCAATCCCATCTTCAAGCATAACTTGTGATTTTCCTCTATAGGAGTCCCTGCGGGTTTGCATTCCATTTTCCTGTGTCTTTGAGAATGTCCAATACATATTTTCTTTGACAAATATTTACTCCAATTGTTGATTTTGCAATGTTCATGCCCAAGAAATACTTTAATTCACCCAGATCTTTTATCTCAAATTCTTTGGCTAGCTTTATCTTCAGGAGTTGTATTTCTTCATTGTCACTCCCTGTAATAATCATGTCAATAACATAATCTAGCATTAGAGTGGTGCTCTTTGAGGTCTTCTAAATGAACAATGTATGGTCTCCATTTCCTTGTTGGAACCCTAATTGATTCATAAAGGTGTTGAATCTCTCAAACCAAGCTCTCGGAGATTGTTTCAAAACATACAAAGCTTTCTTTAAGCTGCAACATTTTTCTGCCTCTTCATAATCAGCTGGTAGTTGCATAAAGACTTGTTCATTCAGGTCACCGTTAAGAAAAGTATTCTTAACATCAAGCTGATGCATTTTCCAGGAGAAATGAACAGAAATAGCAATGATAATTCTAACTGAGTTCATTTTTGTCACTGGAGAGAAGGTCTCAAAGTAATCAATGTCATATTTTGAGAAAAACCTCTTGCAACCCACCTAGCCTTGTATCTGTCGACAGTCCCATCAGCATTGTGCTTATTTGTGTAAACCCACTTGGATCCAACCAGATGAGCTCCTTTAGGAACGTCCACGATTTCCCAAGTCTGATTGTAGATTAGAGCAGTCATTTCTTCCTTCATGGCATGATCCCACTTTGTGTCTTTTAAGGCTTCATCAACTGTCCTGGGAATGGAAGAAATATCAAGAGAGACAAAGCAGTCAGAAAACATTTATAATTTGAACTCAATCATGAATAGGATGCATAACTCTGGATAGGATGCCTGGTGCAATCTCTTGTTCCTTTCCTAAGAGCGATCGGAAGATCTACCTCACCGTCCGTCTCACCTTCAATACCTAGTTCGGGAGGATTGGGATTGGGGTTGGGATTGGTATTGGTATTGCTGTCAACATTCTCAATGATGACTGGATTTCTGATCCTTCCTCTTTCATAAACTTGTCCAAACCTCTGTCCTTCATGAATCTTGTCTGAACGGTTGTCAACAGTATTAGTAAAGCATATTGGCTCCTCTACCGGACATGTTATTGCAGACTCCCCCCCCATAGAGGAACGGTACCCACAAAGAAAGGCACATTCTCATGAAACTTGACGTCTTTGGAAATATAGTATTTTTCAGTTGACACGGAGAAGCTGTAAAAGTAATTCATGTCCTCCCACTTTGACTTCAAGAGGCTATAAAAGTCAGTCACACTCAGTATCCCTTGCTGAAGAGTACAAATCTCCTTCTTAAGCTGATATATACATATGTCTTTTTTCTTCTGCCCAAACATATTGTTCAAAACATCCCACATTTCATAAGCAGTTTTCTTTTGCATAATCAAGGGTTGTATATCAGGAGCAACGGAATTGACTACCCAATATTTCACTTGGTTGTCTTCTAGATACCATTGATTCCATCCCTTGTCTTCACTTGCAGGAGCTTTCTTTGTCCCATTCACATACCCAATTCTTCCCCGGCCAGCTATTGTCATCTCAGCAGCAGCAACCCATAGGAGGTAATTGGAGCGATTCAACTTGGTGGTGGTGATTTGCATGGCTGGCATGTCACTGCATCTGAGGACTTCATAGAAGGAATTGGGAATACAAAACACAAGCTGACTGCAGCACAAAGTTGGAGATACAAAGGAAGGTCTTGCTTAGTACAGAAGGTAGTGCTACTGCAAAACAGCAACGTGCAGCAGCAAGTGATTTAGGTTGTTGGACAGCAAAAATGAGGGTTGCTGGACAGCAATCGGCAGTCCAAATTACCCAGCAAAAAAACTTAGGAAAAGGGACTGTTGCACAGCAATCAGGAGCCGAAAAACGCCCAGGAAGGGACCTGCCCGAAATTGTTGTCGCACTAGCAGGAATGGATATGCCCGCTGCTCGAAAGCACTGTAGCAGTAGTAGAAATCAAGCGCTCAGGCAGAAGCAACAAAGGAGAATCCTGCAGGCAATACGAAGGTGTAGCAACTCCGTCAGATGTACCGTAGCATGAGTGCAAATTCAATTTCTCCACAGCAACAAAAATGTCCAGGGAAGGCAGCATGCCAGTCGGATGCACTGTAGCATTAGTACAAATCGATTTCTCCACAGCGTCGAAAAACACCCAGGCGTATGCTGCGGAGGGTCTGAGCGGATTACTGTAGCAGTAGTACGAATCCTCAACCCGGTCAGCGTGTACACCAAACAAACACAACGGCTCTGATACCATGAAGAAAAAGAGAGACAAGATGTAACGTGGAAATATCCTCCAAGGAGAAGGTAAAAAACCACGGGAAGGCCCTAGCCGTCGCACCGGCATAGGGTTGTTGTTTCTTTCTCATTATCAAGGATGAGGGGACTTGCTACATTATATAGAGCAACAAAGCTATATGGATCCAAGCCCAAGATCCATTTAGCATCAGAAAAATAAAACATAAACTTAACAAAGGCCAATGAGAAATTCGACATTGATAAGATGAGTCCTCTCTTTGGTTAGATCTTCATAAGAGGCCGGCTGAAAATAGTATAGTTGTTGAGACAAGCTGATAATGGAAAGCCTTAAGTCATTTTTACTGCATGTAGTAACGCGGGCAGCGTCCCACAATACCTTAGCAGTTTTGTAAAACATGTATTTGGAGGTAATAGAAGGTTTTATGATGTTCAATAGCGAGTTTTTGACTTAGTTATGTTTCCATTTCCATTCAAGGGTATCATCAGTAGGTTATTCTATGAATTTCACCTTGTCTCTGGATTTCAAAATGATTTGGATAGAATTCATCAAGAGAAGGCACTTATCTCCATTCAATTTGATTATCTAGATAGGAGTATTGTCATGATAGACAAAGGTATGATGTGAATCTTTGTCATCATCCTTGCCTTCAGCCATTATGAAAAGTCACACTGGGAGGACAACAGTGGAGAAAGATATCAAACTTGTCACACCGATAGAACAATGATGGATAAGGATATCACAATAGTCACATCGGTAGAACAGCGGTGGATATGGGCAATCATGGTAAGATGCACAAAGAAAGAAATCCAGAAAGAAACACGGTCAAAGCACTATCACAGGAATAAGACATTGTGATAGGAAAGAAACAAAGGATCCTTAACAATTAAAGAAACTCACCCATGTACATCGAGATAATACATGGGGAGGAAGGTAAAGAAAGAGGGGTTTGAGGTTCTTACAACCTTATTTTTAGAAATGGATCCCTACATTGCCAAGATCAACACGCCATCGGTCAGATCCGGGGGGGTGACGGAGAAGAAGAGTACCAGTCGAATTCCCACGGAGGTTCCTACACCAGGAAGCACCCAATCAAGAGGCCATAGGTGCGACTCCAACGGGGACTATGACCTACAACTCTCCTACCAATAGACCAGGCACACTAGAGCAGATAATCCTCTAGAAAGAAGCAATAGGGGGTGCAGAGTGCATAAAACAACACCTGGTCAGAGCTAGGGGATCGACACCTTCCTGGACAACCGTCCAACGACTACACAGAGACGGGCTACCACACCGCAGCTAGCCGCATGGCGCACTGGAAGTGGCTAGCCCCTAGCATGCGACTTCCTACTACCACCGGGTGGCGCTTGTCGGCCACTGTGCATGGGGCGTGTGGGGAGCGATGAAGCAAGAGGGTTGCGCGGGGAGGGGGAAGAAGAAGAGAGAGAATAAGAAATGAAGAAGAAGAAGAAGAGGATGGTGTTGAGAGAGGAGAGGGGTTGGGGGCTACTCTCTAGAAATCCTAGGGTATAGACGACTGCTCTTATACCATGTGAAGAGAATTTCTTAATATTATGAGAGAATCAAGTTTACAGAGAGTCATATATATAGCTTTGTCTCAAGGTGTGATGTATCGGGGACACAACATAACATAAACTAAAGCAATGGTAATGGGCCTAAATAGAAGGAGCCTAATTAGCTAATACAAGAGATAATAAATAACATAAAATGTGACCGAAACTCCCAATTCTTCTCCAACCCATAAATCATATTCTACATGATCTTCCTCTCTAAAATACACACCTCACAATCCTCTCTAAGCCTTACGACGCAAATCACCTATTCACGCCACCTTTTGTTTTACATGCCCGACACCTGCAAAAAAATCTTTAATTTCTCAACCACAGGCTTAACCTCGCACGCCAACCATGTGTTATTACCATGCAACAAAACACTCACTTCATTACATGGAGGCCCTATATTGATAGCTCATCAAGTAGGATGTCAAACAATATGGACCACCACATTAGCTCCTCCACCAGGGTGTTGGCAAAGGGAAAATAACCACTAGCACCAGTTGTTGCTCCATGTGCTTTTCGTCCTTCCACACGAAGGACGTGTCAAAGTGGCATGAAAAAGTCTAGGGCGTGGACGACATGAATGCCCTCGATGACGAGCATGTAGAGTAGCTTATGCTCAAGGCACCATCATTGACTTCAAGTATGAGAATTCATGTAGAATAGTCTTTACCCATATATGCTTTATGTGGAATGTCTTACCCAAATTCATCTTAATAATTTTGTAGACTATTCCTTTCATTATTCTTATTTATGTATTTATTTTGGTCTCTTCTATATACAACATGCCCCACCGCAGCCTTACCAAACTCCTTTACACCAATTACCAACCAATTTTCCCACTAGGCCTTACGCTCTCTTCTCACTTCATCAATCCTAGATAGAGAATCTCCATGAGCTCTACCTCTCTCCTAAAACCATTTTTTCATACAGATATATATCAACACATAGACTATTTGTCATTTATGTAAATTTTCTTTCATCACTCATTCGTCATTAATTTTCAAATCTATTTTTCCCTTATTTACTACTAGAGTCAAGTAAGCTAAATTAACGACAACTTGAGATTAACTTTGATTGCATAAACATGCATTCTTTCTCACAATTTTAAAATCACTTTAAGTTTACTTTTAAATGATAAGATCAATCGTCTCTCATAAATAACATAATATATTACATACTTTAGAAATATGGCATTCCATCTTACCGGTTATGATTTGTAACATGCATGAGCATGCATGTATTTACTACTAGTATTACAAATTTCAAGTATCACTACGGACAAAAAAAATCAACAATATATAAAGGTTTGAAAGCTCAACCCAAACTTACAGTAAGTTGTGAGCCTCTGCTATTATGAGGTGTATCCTATGCCTCACAAAGCATCACATTTTGCAAATGAGTTTCTTTTTACTATTACAACAAAATCATTCATTACGAATAAAATATCCAAGAAAAACTTCATCAACTAAGCTGACACAAAAGAATATGAAAACATAAAATATAATACTAAAACAAGAAGTTGCAAACGGATAAAATATAATCTTATACCTCTGTATCCAATTCAATGCCCATTTTGCCTTCCTTTCTACACAAGGGATATTCTCTATTGCATTGAATAACCGCCTCTTCTCTTTCACATCTTTAATATATGTTTCCAATAGCAAACTATACATCTCTAAAATTCATTGAGGAAATAGGAAGCAATAAGTCAACTTTTAATTTCATAATCCTTCTGCAAAATCCCCAACACTTACAAGAAATTCTACCAGAGTGAATGTTCTCCATTGCAATTTGAAACCCATAAAAAGCACGTGCCTGCAAAAAATTCAAATCTTATGTAATCAAATTTTTTTAAGCTAGCTGTACTGATTTTATTAATATAATTCATGGAGAGAAACACATGCAATATATAACATTACACATGATATAACCATACAGTTTCAGTTTGAAGTTGGAAAATGTAAACAACTGAACAACAATATCAGTGTATGATATAAACAAACCTCGGGAATTTGAACATCTTTTAAGAATCTAGCTGCCAAATTTTCCAAAACGATGCCATCAGATGCAGCAAAGAATGCCAATACATGGCTAATAAAGTTCTTCTCTGACGATGAAAGACTTTCCCAATGTCGAGCATCATGTGAAAGGTCAACTTCTTCAGCTGAAAATCAGTCGCCAATACTTCAAATACGGAATTTGATGCTTAGACAAAAAGGCACTTATAGAAGATGAAAAGATTATGATAAGAGAGGTGTGATTCCAGTATAAGAGAAAGTTATATTATGTTAATGTCAATAAAAACTCAACAAATCGACATGCATCACAAACATTAAAAAAATTGAAGGCTCTGCACATATTTAGACACTAGGATTTCTGCACATAGCTTCCTCTTAAATGAAGGTTTTGCTATGCCACCCGATTAGGCTCCAATCATTCATTAACTGAATATGTCTTCTTAAAGTACAAAGAATATTCGAGGATTATGTGGGAAATTTGGACAATTCGGTAAAGATTCTATCAAATAACAGGGATTAATCCGGATAAAATTTGAACAATACAATATGTGTGTATATAAATATACATATACATATATGTATTACATACATGTATATATATGTATATAAGAATAGTATACATATATACATGTGACACATTATTCTATAATTTTATATACACACATGATTTGTATGTTAACTTTGTATTCCCAAACATCAAATATATTGCATGTTCTTATTCCTTGAAACTTGAAAGGAATAATTCTTGAAATTGGGGGATCATTTTGGAATATTTTGCCGAAATTTAGGAATAATTCATGTTTCTTGCGAAGTACTGGCGTAATATTTGCAGCATGAAAGATTCGCAATAATTCAAAAATTCAGCAAACTTTGTGACTAAGGTCATAAATAAAGTTATCTAAAGATTTTAGACCAAATACTTCAATGTTGTAAGAACAATATCATTTACTTCATACAGAATTAAATGGTAAAAATTCAGATTCTAGTAAGGATAACCAACACTAAGGAGTTGAAGCACACCCATAGATGCTAGTAGACACAGAAAGCCTAAGCCTAGACATGCAAATAAGATAATACATATCATTTATTTAAATATTTGCAAAAAAATCCAATAGGTTCCCTTTGATTTTTTTTTATACTGTTTTTATGATACGAGGAGGGAGTCCAAACCTATCGCAAGACATAGGACGAGGTTGTTGCTTTTTTTATGTTAGAGACAAAACATTATGTTCCAGAAAGTTGTTTGCAGATCGTACTGTGATACAATACCTTGTTAAATAGGTGGTTTAATGCATAGATCATGAAGGAAGAAATACATATGTACGAACAACGAAGATGATACATGGGTGAGTTACATTTAGGTTCTTCAAAAATATTGTAGTACAAATTTCATGACATTTAGCATGAAGAAGTTGAAGTATTCCTTTCAGAATGGGTTTTACTTCATAATAAGGAGACCTAGACAATGCGTCCATTTGCAAAATCAATTTCATTCATCTAATTCAACTCTGTTGCACAATACCCTGGGTTTATATATAAAAAAAATTCCTGGAAAGCCCTAATTGGTTTATTTCTGCTAATGGCCCATTTGATATCATAACTGTAACCAATTAATTAAAGAACTTGCAAGTAAATCCCAATAATTAGGTCCTATAACCAAACAATTGCATAATAAATCCTAGAACACGATAATTAGGACTAATTGGATGCGATATCGACTTCAGGAGTGGAACTTGTGCTGTATCAATAGCTCTTACTATACCAGACTGCTTTTACAGCAATAACCAAACAACATCTAACAGTACATCATTACAAAGACAAAAGGTCCCCTCGCTTAAGCATTCGAGCCCCGTTGAGTCATAGAAGGAGTCCGAAAACAGCATCATAAACCCGGGCAAAGCAAGTTGGATTAATGGATTGACGGATTACAATAGAGCAAGAATGTAAGCACTTGTTGCAAGGTGGTGGAAATGAAGGGTTCCCACACAAAAAGCAACCTCATAGAGATGATAGATTAGTGTAAATTATCAAAGAAAAAACGTTGTAAGGCGTCCACAGCACAATTCAAACCAAGAAACAGAACAATAGCGGCCAAACCAGTTTATTGAAACATGAAATCTGCTGCAGAACCAACCACGCTTTTCTATGAAAACCGGTCCCTATAGCAACAAAGGGGAGAAGAGAATTCAATGAATGGCACGCACCGGTCCAGAAGGAGGCTTCGGCCTTTTTATACATCTCCCACAACTGCTTGTACTTGATGGGGAACATACAGAACCTCTGGTTGTTCTCCTCCAATATCGGCTCTCCTTCCATTTCATCCCCCACCCTATCTCCATTCCCCTTCACGCACCCATCCACGTTGCCGTAAGAACCCATCTTCCTACTTCTCAGGCTCCCCTTGCAAAAATGCTGCTGCAGCTAGCCACCACTCTTATCCACTAACTTGCGAAACGGGGACTGCAGCGGGTGCAGCGCAGGGGCGTATGTATAGGTCGTAAAACCCCGGCAAAACCCTAAGAAGGGCGGTTGACCAGATATCGCCCTCAACCGTTCGTCTGTTTCTGGTTAGTTTTCCCCGGTGTGCGGTGATGGAGGTGACGCGTGAGTACTCCAGTACGCCGGCCTGGGGGGAAATGGACGCGCCAATTATAACCGACGCTGGGATGGCTACAGGGAGTCGTTGCGCAGGGAGAACCATCTTGTATAACCAAATGATGGACATACAACGATCACGGTAAGTACATTCTATTTGTAAATCTTTGGTGGGTTAAAAGTTATGCTATTTCTTTGGCGTCGTGTTGTTAGCGCTCCATTGACGTCTTTTTTTAATTTAATGATATTTGTCCTATCGTCATCGCAACTATTTAGCGTCGTCTACTTTCCAAGATTACAGTTAAGGGAGTAATATAAGACATTGTCTTTCATTTTCATGATCACCAATTTGGTGTGGTATTTTCGGGGTGTTGAAGTTCTTTTTTTAAGAGACATGTTCATACACATACTTTGACGTTTGTGGACTTCCCCAACGGCTTCAATATGGTTGAAGGGTCTAATATTTTTCGTGAAGTTCATTTCCACTCTCATAGTTGCATGTTGGGTTGAATTCTGCTATTCTATTTCTGCTCATCTTTACTTCGATCAGTGTGAGTCTATTTTTTCCTATGACGGGTTCCAACAAGGTGACTCGTTCGGGCCACTTCTTTGCTCATTAGCTCTTCATTCTTTGATTTTACAATTAAAGTATGTATGCCACTTTGACCTATTATCTTTCTACTTAGATGTTGGCACTGTCATCAATAACGTTGTTGAAGTACCTAAGTCTTTGTCTCTCTTCTAAGAATTGGGTCCAAATTTTAGAGTTCATCTCAATATAAGAAAAATAGAAATATTTTGACCTTTATACGACCCAAAGTAGCTTCAGGTTGTGATATAGTTCTTGTTGACATTTCTTGGCCTATTTGAGGTGTGAAGCTTCTTGGTGGTCCGGTTTTCAATGATCCTTGTTTTGCTTTGGATTTATTGAGAAAGTGTGTGGACAAATCTTTTACTATGATGGACATCATTGCCGCACTTAATGATCCATAGAGTGAACTTCTCTTCCTTAGTCATGTGTTGGAATGTCAAAATTTTATTATTATCTCTTTGTACAATCCACCAGATTTTGTATTTTCAACCTTGGAAGACTTTGATTTTGGACTTCTTCATTGTCTTTTATGCATTGTTGTTGGTGAAGGTTAAGATTTGGTGATCTACAATGGAATCTTGTCACACTACCTAAGCATCTTAGAGGATTGTGTATTACAACTGCCCAAGATGTGGGAAGCTATCATATGTTGCCCTCAGGTTCACACTACAAAGCTTTAAGACCATATTCTTTGTGAGGTTGTCCTATTCATGTTGATGGCACATTGGACACTACTTATGCTTCGATCTATGAGATTCTACCATCATTTTGTTGGTTCTAGTTTTCATGTACTACTTTTTCACCCCCAAGACAGTTTCTTTTGACAGACACCTACTACAATATGGTCTTCCAGCACTTCAAGGCATTAGAGTTGTCTCAATGACAAGGGTTTGTTTTGGATTTCTTATAGGCTGACTATACACAAGACTTTCTTCGTGTTATTCCTATTGATGGTCTTGGTTGAGCATCAAGCTATTCTACATTACCAGTTGATACTTCCTCTATATCCTGGTAGTAAATGTTGTCACCTTTGTCATTCTACAAAACTTCATTCCTCTGGTCACCAGTCGGTGCACTACTACATCCACCCAAGATTCAAGTTATGTCATGACATCATTCGATATGTCTTCTTTGAAATTAATTCTCATGGTGTGATAAAAGCCTTGAAAGAAGCTCCAGATGCCCTTTTAGGAACATGTCATGATGGCCTTCATGCCCAAACACCTATTGACATATTGTTATTTCATCGAACCAATGGAAACCACACATGTGTCTATTTTAATTATGTCTCTCAATAGACATATTTCAAATACAAGGCAGATTTAAGTGATGCATTGATTCTGTCACTTTTCAAATGTTATTTTCTAGCTCTTTAAGCACTAATTATCTCATTTAGATTTTTTTTCTTTGTTTTCTATTTATTAGCCTCTGAATCCATTATGCATCAATTATCACTCCTTTTTATCAAAATACTTCTTCTTATGATCATTTTCTCAAACTTATGTCGTTGTTCTTCTTATTTCAGGCAAAAAGAGTATTCATTGATCAACTCGGTGCCACTGACACCTTAGTCAATGATGTTGACACCTTACACCCAGGAGCATAATAAGGAGAAGAGAATTGGTGCTATCGAGCAACAACTTGATGACATCGAGATACATACTCGATGGTATCGAGTGAGGGTCCAGAGAGCATTGGGGATGTAAATTAATTATCTGGGTGCTATCGATAATGGTGTCGATGACACCGAATCTAGCATCCCGACTATTGGCTAAATTGGATATTAGGATACCCTTTGTTTTGATGATGAAAAACATTTCATACTTGTGGATCTAACATGCTACTTGAGTATTTCAGGGTTCAAGGAAATAAGGAGATCATACTAAGTGGATAATTGAAGATTAATACAAATTGAAGATCAATGACCTTAATTGTTTATATTTTTATGATTGCACTCAAATGTAAATACATGTACAAAGATATAATGTACAAGTACTTAGACATCATGTAAATCAAATGTTAGATCTTCTCTATCCACTTATAACCCTTAGTTAGGATCACCCTAGAGATTAAAGTCTTTATCATCCATTAGAACATGCACTTAATAGGTGGTTCAAAATTGTGAAATAATACCCATCCCGGTCGAGAAACTAGTCGACCGAGACACCCTCGGTCGAAGATATTGTTGACCAAGAACCACCTCGGTCGAGGACTTAGAGCATTGGTCAAAAACTTACATATTTTTGCTCTAAAATGTGTTTCAGTCGAGTATATGGTCGACTGACCCAACCTCGGTCCAAAGCATATGACCATTAGATCAAGTAGTTGGGAGTTGGGTGTTGGAAATAGATGTTGGTACACATTTGCATTCAACCCAGGTTTGTTCGAAGAAAATGTCGACCAAGACATTGTCGATCGACAAACTTGTCGACCGGATAGGGTTCTGGATTGTTCTTCCAAGCTCAAACAATTCAGCCATTGTTAGCCAACTACTTTCTACCTAATGGCTAGTTAAGCACTAAGAACACTCTAGAGACTCCCTAAAACGTCCCTAAACACTTGCAAACCATTCCTATAAATAGTAGAGGTCTTAGGACACCTAAAATACACAAGCTACACTTAAGCATCCATTCTAGTGAGCAACAAAGCTGAGTAACGCTTGTCATCTTGTTCTTAAAGCTCGAAGTTCATGTCCTATAGCCATAGCCTCTTAGCCACCATCCAAGAAACGTCCATCCTAAGTGGTTTGAGAGGTCTAACGCTTGATATAGGATCAAAGTCCAATACTCCATTGGTGTACTTCCTTTCTTCCAATCTCCATTCACATGTTATGCTATTTGTGCTCCTTGGCTACTCCAAGTTGTGGAGGTTGTCTGAGGGAGCTTCATTGAAGCTACTTCTTGGTGGAGAAGGCTGCTCCAAGGTTGCTTGAGGTTACTTCAAGAAGGCTGCTTCAAGGGACGTTGGTGCTACTTCTAGGTGAAGGCTATCTCAAGGTGGTGAGCTACTTCAAGGAGGAGAAGGCTGCTTTAAGGGCTTGAGGTTGATGCAAGAAGGTTGCTTCAAGGAGATTAAGGCTACTTCTAGGTGAAGTCTATTTCAAGGAAGGTGATTGTATTTTGTTGTAACATCCTTGAGAGGTATATAAAATAAATCACTTTCAAAATCCCAATTGGAGACAATTGGATAGTGGACGGACAACCTTTGATTCAAAGGTCGGAACCACTCTACATTGAAGTGTCTTCCCTGTTTCCTCCTCCTTCTTTGGTTTGAGTTTTTAATTGAACTTTAAAGTATAAAAAAGATCTATTAACCCCACCTATAGATCTTTCATTGACACCCATGAGAATCAACTCGGTGTCATTGATGTAACTATAAGTAGTACTGACAGACTAAAAATGAAGAAAAGGCCCACTGACTTAGTGCCATTGACACCCCGTCGGTGGTATTGGCCCAATGAAATTAATGCAGATATGAAATTAAGTTAGATCTAATGGTTGTGAATTGAGTGAAGTTCATGTCTCACTTATGACCTAAGGAGGGAGGTCATAGGAAGATCATCACATACATTGTGTACGTAGAACCAGAGGGAATGGAGACAAAGGAGATTGTCTCCAATTGGATGATTTGGACACTTCTTGAGGAAAAATATGTAGCTAGAAAGTTGTTGATCGTGGTGTGCATCAGAAGGGATCACCAAGTCGACTTCTCCATGAGTTTTTAAAATGTTTTACTCATCTTTCTCTTTTTTCATCTTCTTGTGGTTTGTGAAAAACCACTAGAGGGGGGGTGAATAGAGTTTTAAAGATATTTTAACAATTATTTATTTCAAACAACCAACCACAAGAATATTGGACAAGGGGACAAGGATTTAGAGTGGTTCCTACCTTAGCAAATACTAAGGTAGTCAGTCCACTACCCGGTTGCTTACCCAATCGGGATTTGAAAAGAATTTAATTTTATTACCTCACAAGGACTTTACATAAAATTACAATTCTCTCCCTAAACCCTTCAAGCAGCCTTCACCTAGAAGTAATCGCACCAACCTTGAAGCAGCCTTCACCTAGAAGTAATTGCACCAACCTTGAAGCAGCCTTCCTCCTGAAGTAGCTTCCCGTTGCAATAGCCTTCTTGAAGTAGCTTCCCGTTGTGATAGCCTTCTTGAAGTAGCTTGAAGTCCACCTTCTCCTCCGAGAAGAACCTTCTCCAATCTGCAGCCTCCAACCCTAGGAGTAGCAAGGAGAATACAAAGAATAAAAGGAATAAGAAGGAAAATAGAAATTACAACTTATCCTTTGAAGCACAAGGCTTGATTTGCCTATATCAAGCGTATTGATCTCCTAACCAATGAGTGTAGAAGTGTAAGTGCTGTGGAAAGGAGATGCTAGCCCATAGGACACGAAATTAGAGCAATGGGAATGAATAGCCAATGTTGGAATTGCTCTATTGCTCAAAACAGATTTCCAATGAGTATTCAAGCTCAAGTGTAGCACAAGTGTAGCTTAGGTGTATTTAGGTGTCCTAAGGCATGTCCTATTTATAGGAATGACCTACAAGTGCTTAAGGACGTTCTAGACACTTTCTAAGGGGTTCTAAGTGCTTAACTAGCCGTTAGGTATAAGTTAGGTGAATTAGTAATGGCTAGTTACTTTATTCTGCAGTTGCTGACAGAGTTCATCTCGGTCGAGAAATTGTCGACCAAGATACCTACTCGGTTGAAGTTTTGTCGACCGACAGGCTCTCTGGATCAAGTGTTAGCAACGTTCATTTCCAACTACCAACTACCTTGTCAGCTGTGTCTAACGACTACTTGGGTCTTTCTCGGTCGAGAAGTTTGTCGACCGAGAGTGTCTCGGTCGAGGAGTTTGTCGACCGAGATTGACCCTGTTTCAATCTTTCAATTAAGGCACTAAGTGTGAGTGTGCATATGTGACACTATTGAAGGGGATGACCTATCTAAGTGTGGTGATTGGCTAGGGAAGATCTAACGCTTGATTTACATGAAGTCTAAGTACTTGTACATTATATATTTGTACAAGTTTACAATTGATTACATTTCATGACATTTATAATCATTCAAGCATATAGATTCCCTAGAGCTTTGTCATCCACCTTATTCCTGCAACACTCAAGTAGCACGTTAGATCAACAAGAATGAAATGTTTGTCATCATCGAAACAAAGGGATTTATCATAATGTCCAATTTATCCAACAATCTCTCCCTTTTTGAAGATGACAAACATTTCCTAAATATGAAATAAGGAAATATAAAGCATGTGAGTTTCATACCTGAAGATTACCTTTTGTAGCCATTCTTGTTTTGCAAGTGAGTGTTGGCCATCAAGATGAAACTCATTTATATTTTTGATTTTATATTCTTTCTCCCCCTTTGTCATTTCAAAAAGATATCCACGTTGAATATTTTATATTTCTTCTCCCCCTTAATTTTATACGATACTCCCCCTTAAATAGATATTCTACATGGATTTAATATTATTTTTGTCTAATTTAGCCACAATTTGTTTCTCAATTATTTGCAAAGGATGTTAAGCCTTGAAATGATATGAGATTCCCTTAAGCTTATGATGAATGTATATTGATTTCTCATCTATCAAGGGATGTTAAGCCCTAAAAATCAAATGAAAATCCTTTAATCTTAGAGTACATAAAAATGCCTCCATCCAAATGCAAGGGATGTTAAGCCCTGATTTGTTTAGAGAGTTCCTTTAAGATATATCATTTTTATGAAATTCATAGATTTCTTCATAACCAAGAGTAAAAGTACTAAGGTCGTAACAAGCTCCAAATGATGTTTACAATGTTTTTGTAAGCTTCTTAATCAAATAATCAAATTTGTTTGTATGAGCTCCCCCTTAATCTTATAATTAAGATAATTTGAGGATTCTAAGGTCACAAATTGATTTTTAAGATTTGATTTTGACCTTTTATTAAAACTTCATGTTTTCAATATGATAAACACATTTTGAATCAAGATACTAAGATTAAGTGTAGTAAAATGATGTACGAATAAGCATTTTGTCAAGCTTATTTTAGGTCGACCTTGACTTCGACCATAGCGCCCCTTGGTCAAATTTCATTTCAACCAAGAGGCAAAATTGCAGATTTGAGTATTCATATGTGAAGCATATATAACTTAATTAGATATCAATTTTAAAGCATGTTAAGTGATACTCAATATGAAAACATCCTCTTAAAAATGAAAGCATGATTAATATCTCAAGTCTTCAAAAGATACCAATTGAGAGATAACATTGTGTTATAAGCATTCCAACAAATCATTTTGCTTGCCTATGTATCATCAAGGATCATTCATGCAATAATCATTTGGAGAATAAACCAAATTAATCTCATATAAGTTTTCAAGGATGATTTCCAGTCATTAATCACAAATAGATAGCAATTTGATCAATTACAAAAATAATTCAGCAATTTTACAGTAGACTGGACAATTTCTCGACCGAATGTTCACTCGGTCGACAGATTCTCGACCGACCAAGTTTCTGGAATATTTTCAGAACTGTTAATCGATTTCAAGCAAAAAGAGATTATGCAAATTAGAGCTCAATTGTGTTGAGATAAGACATTATGATATCAAGAATCAGTTTAGGTCAAATCTCAACTAGTTACTTTTAAGCTACTAAGTTTTAGGAATCCAAGCTAAAACATCATTTTTCTTCTTATATGGGCATGAAAATGAATAATGTCCAAGACGCATGCAATAATGACAACTAATAGAGTCAACTTCATTTCTCTTTCTAGGAATTGTGTTCCTAGGTACAAACATAATCTTAGTCTTGGATGCTTTAGCTCTTTTGGGTTTATTTCTCCTTGGATCATATCCTAACCCTCTTTTTCCATTATAACTGGAGGAAATTTTCAGAATATTTTCAAGCATGTCATTTCCTCTTAGCTCATTTACATTTCTTTATAACTTAGCAATATCATCCATCTTCTTGTTTATATCTTTCTTTGCTTGATCTAAATCAGATACTAGAGAGTTTCTTTCTTTGACAACCTCATCATAATCTAAATGTGAACATAGAACAGGTTGTTTCTGAAGATCATTCACTTGAGTTTGCAATTTTAACTTTTCTAAAGAAAGAAGATTGCAATTAGCTTCTACCGATTTTAATTTAAGATCATAATCTTCATTTGCCTTTTTGAGATCTTCATTTTCAGATGCAAAAGCAAGAAGTTTAGCATTTAAATCATCATTCACTTTATTTGATTTCTTAAGTTTCTTCTTGCACTCAATATATTTCTCATGAGTTTCTTGAAGACTAGCAATTAAATCTTCTTTTGGTAGATCAAAAAGACTTACCTCTTCTTCTTCTTCATTTGTTGCAGCAATGAGGCACTCTACTTCTTCTTTTCCATCATCACTATCATCACTTGAATCATCCCATGCACCTTGATATGCTCTTTCTTTCTTTTTGTGAGATGATTTCTTCCCTTTCTTGAGTTTTGGACAATCACCTTTCATGTGTCCCTTCTTACCACATTCAAAGTACCTGGAAGAAGAAACACTAGAAGTTTTATTAGTTTTAAAACTTTTATATTGCTTACCATTTACAATGAGAGTTTCTTCTTCACTATCATCTTCACTTGTGTCATGATTGTCTTTGGTTGATGCTTTGAATGCAATGTCCTTCTTTTTCCCTTGTTCACGTTCTCTCCTTTCTTCCTCTTCTAAAGTTGCCTCATGAGCTTCTAGATTGCCAATGAGTTGCTCCATTTTCAGTTTAGTGAGATCATTATCTTCTTCAATGGCTGCCACCTTGGGCTTGTATTTGGGAGGAAGTGATCGAAGTACCTTTGACACCTGATCTTCTTCAAGAAAAGTTTTTCCTAAGGCATTCAAACCATTAACAATAGAAGAGAATTTTGCAAACATTTCACAGATGGATTCATTCGGATCCATACGAAAGTGTTCAAACTTCTGTTTAAGCATACTAATCTTAGAATTCTTAACTTGAACCGTAACTTCGTAAGTTATGGACAGTCTATGCCATATTTCATAGGCTGTTTCACAATTTGATATTCTATTAAATTCTCCTACTGAAATTGAACAATAGAGAATACTTACAGCCTTTGCATTCATTTGAGCCGATTTTACCGTATTTGCATCCCACTCTGCATATTGCATTTGAGGAAGCTCGTATGGGGTTGACACCATCCTCCATAAGTCCCAACTTATGCCTTGAAAGTAGAACTGCATCCTTCTCTTCCAATATGTGTAGTTTGTTCCATCAAACACTGGAGGCCTAGCAATAAATGTCCCTTCAAGATTAAGGTTGTTGAGCACCCCGTCACCCATTCTTCAAGACCTTGTTAGGGTTCCTTGAAGCCTGCTCTGATACCAATTGAAAAACCACTAGAGGGGGGGTGAATAGAGTTTTAAAGATATTTTAACAATTATTTATTTCAAACAACCAACCACAAGAATATTGGACAAGGGGACAAGGATTTAGAGTGGTTCCTACCTTAGCAAATACTAAGGTAGTCAGTCCACTACCCGGTTGCTTACCCAACCGGAATTTGGAAAGAATTTAATTTTATTACCTCGCAAGGACTTTACATAAAATTACAATTCTCTCCCTAAACCCTTCAAGCAGCCTTCACCTAGAAGTAATCGCACCAACCTTGAAGCAGCCTTCACCTAGAAGTAATTTCACCAACCTTGAAGCAGCCTTCCTCCTGAAGTAGCTTCCCGTTGAAATAGCCTTCTTGAAGTAGCTTCCCGTTGCGATAGCCTTCTTGAAGTAGCTTGAAGTCCACCTTATCCTCCGAGAAGAACCTTCTCCAATCTGCAGCCTCCAACCCTAGGAGTAGCAAGGAGAATACAAAGAATAAAAGGAACAAGAAGGAAAATAGAAATTACAACTTATCCTTTGAAGCACAAGGCTTGATTTGCCTATATCAAGCGTATTGATCTCCTAACCAATGAGTGTAGAAGTGTAAGTGTTGTGGAAAGGAGATGCTAGCCCATAGGACACGAAATTAGAGCAATGGGAATGAATAGCCAATGTTGGAATTGCTCTATTGCTCAAAACAGATTTCCAATGAGTATTCAAGCTCAAGTGTAGCACAAGTGTAGCTTAGGTGTATTTAGGTGTCCTAAGGCATGTCCTATTTATAGGAATGACCTACAAGTGCTTAAGGACGTTCTAGACACTTTCTAAGGGGTTCTAAGTGCTTAACTAGCCATTAGGTATAAGTTAGGTGCATTAGTAACGGCTAGTTACTTTATTCTGCAGTTGCTGACAGAGTTCATCTCGGTCGAGAAATTGTCGACCGAGATACCTACTCGGTCGAAGTTTTGTCGACCGACAGGCTCTCTGGATCAAGTGTTATCAACGTTCATTTCCAACTACTAACTACCTTGTCAGCTGTGTCTAACGGCTACTTGGGTCTTTCTCGGTCGAGAAGTTTGTCGACCGAGAGTGTCTCGGTCGAGGAGTTTGTCGACCGAGATTGACCCTATTTCAATCTTTCAATTAAGGCACTAAGTGTGAGTGTGCATATGTGACACTATTGAAGGGGATGACCTATCTAAGTGTGGTGATTGGCTAGGGAAGATCTAACGCTTGATTTACATGAAGTCTAAGTACTTGTACATTATATATTTGTACAAGTTTACAATTGATTACATTTCATGACATTTATAATCATTCAAGCATATAGATTCCCTAGAGCTTTGTCATCCACCTTATTCCTGCAACACTCAAGTAGCACGTTAGATCAACAAGAATGAAATGTTTGTCATCATCGAAACAAAGGGATTTATCATAATGTCCAATTTGTCCAACAGTTCGATGACAAATATGCAGGGATAAAGCCTCTTTTCCCTAGGAACTGTGAGTAGCCTGGTGTATTATTATAATTGGATGTGATGATTCTATGATATAGTTTCCTTTTTGTTCTAAACTTGAATTTATGATATTGTTAATGATTTGCTTATGCCTAATTTACATAACCAAAATATTAGGTTTCTAATTGCTTTGAGAGAGGAATTAGAAGTTAGAGAAGACATAAGTTCACATAGCATATAATGTGTTTTAGGAGAGGGATAATAGCTATGAAAGAATAACTTAGAGGAAATTATTATTCATGTAAATTAAGTTAGAAAATTGCTATGGGAGTCAGGTTTGGCTTAATTTGGGTAGTGCATTATGCTACATGAGTGGGTAATGCTAGCTATGGGTCTTTAATTCAGAATAAGTGTGATTAATTATAGATGAAAGAGTTTAGTTGCAGTATATGTTGTGGTTAAACCACAAGTTCTTGGAAATCTATTAATTCTTTCTAACACCATTTTAATTCAATTTTCTCAATTCTTGTTCTTAATTAAATAAATTCACTCTCTCTTCAGCCTAGATGAGTAGGTTTTAGTTAGTAGTAGTTTTTGGTGAATGATTTCCTGAGTTTGACAACTCATGCCTCTTTGGGAATGTCCACTTGTGTTTTGTTGACTCAAGGTCAATTAGGTCAATGTTGACTCACGTCTAAATTGACTAAACCCTTGTTTTGATGATGACTAACCATTCCACATATTGGTGTCTAATGCTTCTACATTGAGTGATTTCAGATTAGGTTTAGACACACTCCAAATGCCCTAACTTGCACATATCAAATTGGAGAAAAGACAAGTCAAAATAGCTACAAGTGTGCAATTTGGGATCTCTATGTAAATGACCTTAGAATTGCTTTGTAACCACTTGTAATGATTGTATGACTTGTAATTAAGCTTAGAAAAATTATTGGGACACAAAAATCCATCATTTGTATAGTCAAACGAAAATTCCAAAATACCCATAACAGGGATTTTGTCGGCCGAATTCCAAACTCGGCCGATCCATATATTCTGGAATTTTTGTTGCAATCGGCCGAGTTACAAACTCATCTGATTCCCGTTCGGTCGAGTTTCTAGCTAGGAAACTCGGCCGGTCCACTGATCGGTCCAAGATGAAAGTCGACCGATCGGCCGAGTTTCTCCAAAGGAACTCGGCCGACAGTCTAGCTTTCAACCTTGTCTTTTAGTGGTTCGGCCGAGTTACCTTTATATAAACTCGGCCGATCAGACTGTATGAAAAAGTGCAGAAAAGTGATTCTAGCCGTTGTGGAGTTGCAACAAGTGAAAATAGATCCGTTGCAAGCCACAAAACGGCTAGTTTTCGTTCATAAGTGTTCCCAAAGGCTAAGAGGCATCCCCAGCTATAAATAGGACCCCTTGGGCTTCATTCCAAGGTTGAGCATTCACTATGAAGGTTCTTATTCTATAGTTGAGTGATCCTACAGCCTCCTCTCTCTCTAAGCTTAATCACTTGCTACATCCATTAGAGTGAGTAGGAAATCTATAAGAGAGATAGTCATATATGTATATCTTGTGAGGCTCTCACTTCCACCACCTCCCTTCTATCATTCCTATCTTGAAGATGAAGGTTCTCTCTCTTGTCCAAGAGAGGTGAAGAAGAACAAGGGAAGGAGTCCCTTGGTGAATATCAAGGCAGAAGACTTGGAGCTAGAGTGGGTAAGTCCTTGGAGAAGGCAGAAGACTCAAGCTCAAGTGGGTAAGACCTTGGTGGAAAGCTTCTCTGACTGAAGGTGAAGTCAAAGGCTGAAGATCCAAGAAGAGTGGGTAATTCTTACAAGGCTGAAGACTTGTGCTAGAGTGGGTAAGTCCTTGGAGAAGGCCGAAGACTCTTGCAAAGTGGGTAGGTCCTTGGTAAGGTTGAAGACTCTTTGTATTGGATAGGTAAGTCCTTTGTTGGTCATGTATTGTAAGTCTTATAAGTGAATATAAGAGTGCAATTATTTGAAGTCCTAGAGGTTGACCTCTCTAGGCAAGTGGACTGACACACTTCTAGTTTGAAGTGTGGAACCACTCTAAATAACTTGTCTAATTGGTGCATGTTCAATCTCTCTTATCCTTGCTATGCATGATTTAGTTGCACTCAAATTGCCTATTTAGCAACCTTATCTTGTCATATATTTTGAAGGTTTAATGAGTTTTGTTTAAGTGCTTTCAGCTCTATTCACCCCCCCTCTAGAGCACCTAATCACCCATCTAGGATCCAACATGTTTTACTCACACATTCTACATGTGTTAAATTTTTGGCACCGTTATGGAGGAATCAGCAAAAACAACACTATGAGTGTTTCAATCGTCCACTCTAGGCCATTTTTCTTTAATTTTTTTTCAGTTTTTCTTTGAGTTGAGATAAATCATTTCATTTTGTCATATCATCAATATTATGTATTCTTACAGTGAATGATAGCATTTATAGCTACTAATGCATAATCCATACTCAGACTACATATTACAGAGGCTCAACTCTTCCTTGTGTAGACCGAGAGGACATTTTGGCAAAGCACGTGAGTTTGGGCCTTCAATCTGAGAATCTCATCTAAAATCCTCTGTCACATATGTAAAACAAGAATAGGAGAGAGGCATATCGTAGAACGGTGATGATCAGGAGGATGATGTGTAGACTCAAATGAGGAATAAACAGTCTGGTAGAAAAATAAAGAGTCTTCGGTGAAAGCTCAATTGGGAACCTATCAAACCTCATCAATGAATGTAGGCAATTACAAGATTGACCTAACGTTCATAATTGTCACACCCTACTCAACAAAAAGGGATAACAAGAAGTGATATACTGGGATAAACTCAACCCTTTTAGTAGTGAAATCTTGCATAAAGAAATAAAAGTTTATTTGGAGACACCACCACGTTTTGTATGAAAAAATGAGGGAAAAGATAAAGCGCTCAATCCATGTTGTCAATCTGAGTGATTAACCATGATGGATTAAGAAGAAAATATAACATAAAGAAAAAATCCAAAGACTACGAGTGGGGAAAGATTTGCACCCCCATTTGACCCAGTAAACCAATATCAATTGTAGAAGAAAAGAGCAATTCAAGATGATTGCACTAAAGAAAGAAATATAAAAGATGATTTTTATTGGTGGGCAGTCTTTTAGGGCTGGAGACGACAATGTCCTTCTTGTTGCAACCCTAAAAGTCCTAATTTGTAGGTGCATTATGGTCCTATTCACCTCAGGAGAGATATCTCATTGGTGATTTGGACCGATGCATAGGATTTTAAAGGGTGATTGTGACACCCATCACACCAAACATGATTACTCAAAACAAAACATGCGATCAACTAATAATTAACCACATATCCATAAAATAAGGTATATTAAAACTGATTTAAACATTATTATCATGTCCAGAAAGCATTACATAAAGGTCCCACAACTTTTATATCAACACATACAATATCAGGTATTTACGTGCCTGTCCAATGGCATTGACCACAACCTGTATACAAAAGTGGTGTTCCACATGTGCATGCCATATACAAAACATTGAAATACTGCCAAAACCCATGTGTCAATATACATATCATTTTCAAAACATCTCATGCCCGGACCTAAGAGTACATGGATGACTCTAGGACTCTACTAACGACTAACCAACATTTTTCTTCTGCTGCTCTCCAAGTTGCTCTTCTTCAACACCATGATCTTGACCACGTCGCTAACAACCACCTAAAAAGATGTGTTGACCCATGAGGTGAGACCCATGTCCCAGCGAGAGATATAACTCTCAACCAACGATTATTGTTTACAACAGTAATACTATTAAATATGATGAGCAGATTCAGCTAAATAAGAATATTAAGTAGATCAAGCAAATTAAACATGTTAAGAAAGCTAAATGACTAAAATAGGTACAACATGACTAGCACAGTATATAAGGAAATAGATAAATCTATCACTTTGTATACAATTGATTTCTCTTACCGCATTACATAAAAACTAAACATTATAAGAAACAAGGCAAAGGTTAACATCCAATGTAAAGTGTGTTTAACCCTAAACCGATATACTACAATGTTGTGTTACATCTTTTATTAAGCCTTGAGGAGTTGAGGTATACCACTCAACTCCAATTGACCATTGCTAAGTTGAAATCAGTGCCATACAAGATATGTAGGAGAGTCAGAATCCTAAGATCTCATCCGCCCTCAGTCAGTACAAGTCTGCCACAATGACCACATAAGGTCAAGTTGCAAAATAGCCTAGCCCGCCCTTGGTATATAGGTCATGACACTAGTGAACAACCTAGTTCATCCTTAAAAAGGTCACGGTACTAGTGAAACTAGAGTATACAAAACCCAAACATCTAAGGTACAAGCGCAGCTATCCTCAATCACATCATATATAATGAACATCATCTGTGATACGGCCTCAACCGTTCTCCTGCCAAGGTATGACAGCAGGCATCCTTGTGAACATGCATATACTCAATAGTATACGATTTCGAGCTTCCACTAAAGGAGAACTTGTTTCACCATCCAACAAGTCTTGACACTGGAATGGACCTATGGCATAGGAAACTACATGATAAGGGTTTCACTTGATTATTTAAGTTCATTCATGTGTTTTTAAAGATGCATCAATCAAGTTATTAGCAAAACCTAAAAGAATTCTATAAAACATGGTGTATATTGTAACTTCAGAAGATATAAAACATATGAAGTATAAAGTTGATCCTAAAACTACAAGGTATTACTTCATCTCTATACATGAAGCCATACTCATCATCATGTCATCACATATTACAAATCATTGCCACATCATAATGAGGATAAGACCTCAAATAAGGCACAAAGCCATGACCAAGGTCATAACACCATCACATCATTCCATGCAAGAACATCACTATCTTTCCATGCCTCATCAAGGCCCTTCGTATTGTCACCATACAAGATATATATAAATATAAGTTTGGTACAACATGATTTAAGAACTATTATGTACACGTGACAACAAATTAGGGTTACAAAAACATAGAGAGAGAAAGTACATTTGTCATTATGATAGTCACATAAGAAGTTATGTGTCATCACCACTTACTTGTATTAGGGTTAGGTCTAGCATGATGAGTTGAATTTGCATTACCGATCAAAACTTTATAAAGAGCTTATGTTTGTATTCATTTGAAGGCAAAGGTAAGATTAATAGATCATGTGTAACCAAGAATCAACGAATTAGGGTTTCTAAACAACAATTAAAGGTAAACCCTAATTACCATTATCACTTCCAATCATGAGTGTATAACCATCATCAACACAAAGTCCACACAACATAAAAATCATGTAGGTTAGAAATATTCATAGACCCCTTAGGTCTGAAGTGTCATCGGTTGCTAAGAAAAGTGAAGGTTGGCGACCACAAAAGACCAGAGAAGTTGGCGATCGTTTGAAACTAGGTTCACTACCTTCATCGAATAAGAGGTTGGTCACCTTCAACGACCACTAGGGTAAGCAACATCATTGATCGAAGAAGACAATAGGCATGGAGACCAAAGAAAACATGGAGCTTTAGCAAGAGAAGAAGACATCAACCATAGTGACTACATATCACCATGATTCTTGGTGACCTTCAAGGAGGTAAAATTTCATCGATCACATAGAAAGGAATCAATCTTAGCGACCTACATGACATAAAAAATCATTGACCTCATAGATCAAACCCTGGCGACCATTAAGAGAGAGAAAAATTGGTGATCATGGAGAAACCAAAAACACATCGACCACTAAGACCAAAATAGGTTGGTCATCATTACAAATCCAAAAGATCATCAAGGTGTAAATCACGAGAAAAAGGTCAACTCCAAAACCCTAAATGGCAACCGTCATGAGAGAAAGCAAAACCATGATTTGTGAGAGAGTAAAGCCAACGTTTCCACAAACATGCATGCATCAAAACTTCCATCACCTAAGAAACTTTAAACACAAGAGTTACGGTTCATCCAAGAAGATTTAAATACTCACTATTATCATGTGAACATAAATCCTAGATACAAGATATCATCTTCCTACTTGGAACCACATTTGGAGCAAGTTTATGTACATGCAAGTTTGAAGTAAGCAATTACAGTGGAGAAAGTTATATAACTCACCTTCGAGTTGATGTAGAAACTCCAACAACAAGATAGCTTGAAGAAGAGGGGTAGGAACCCCAACTCGAGCACTTCTCTCAGTCAAGCTAGATCCACCTCCAATAGAGAAAGAAACCCTAGGTCAAGGAGCAAGAAAGAGAGCAAACCCTAGGTATAAAGGCAAAGCAAAGAAGTTCTTCAAGCTCTAATTCAAGCACTACCATGGAAAATCATGGACTCATCCAATAAGAGAAAGGAGAAGAGGGTAGAGCATGGAAAATGAAGGTGAAGAAAAAGAGATCCCACGTACCAAGACCAAGAAGAAGAACAAGCTAGCACCAAATGATCACAAGATGGGTAGCTTCAAACCCTAGCTCAACATGCAAGGTGGATCGGTCCAACTTTTTCTCTTTAGTGTCTTCTTCTCCAACAATCACCAAGGGGACGAGATCCAAGAGAAATCAAGGAATAACAGAGAGGAAACTAGGTGCATAAAGAGGTGAGATGCATGCAAGGAAAGGGGTATATGTATCATAGGGGTGGAGAGAGAGAAAGGAAGTTAGGTGTCTTGTTAAACATGCCACGTGTCCAAGGGATCTCATTCATGCAAGAACTACACTCATGCATGCAACTTGGGAATTCAAGAAAATGAAAACCATCAACCATACTAGGTCCAAAAAAACATAGCGACCGATGAAAAATCAAAACATAGCGACCCTCAACACATGCAAAAGTTGGCGACCGAAGGGAGATACCAAATTTCATCGACCGCTAAAATAGGATAGATCAAGGAAAACATCATCGACTGCCAAAACCACGGACTGTATAAAACTTAGCGACCTCTAACCCTAGATGACTCATCACTCAAGGTCAAAAATCAACCAGGGCATCCATGCAATCCCTAGTTCATAACACATGATGTCACCACTCAAACCAAGGTGTGACAAGGTGCCCTAAGGCAAAACTATATCCAACATGATGTCAAAACATGTGAGGCACAATAAGAATGTAACAAATTGCAAGAAAACATGTATAAGTGGGTAAATTGCAATTTGGTCCAAAACAAGCACATATAAGCAAAACTAGATCAAACAGTGTCTAAACTAGACTAGACTTAAAACTTAAGCCTGTGACATGACATAAAAGAACATCACCAGGTTATATTAATGTTTTAAGAATCTAATTATGCTAAACAAGCATGTTCAACCAAAAAGCAAGGTCGGGGGTCTTACAACCATAAACCCCTAACAAGGATTTCGCCCCTGAAATCCTACACGAACCAAGATGGAGACTTCCTATGCATCTCATCCTCTAACTCCTACATGGCTTCCTCCACACCACGGTGGTGCCACAAAACCTTAACTAAGACTATATCCTTCTTCTCCAACTTCTTCACTCTCATATCCAGGATCAACACAGGACCCTCAATGTAAGGACCATGACCTTCATTTTGGGCTTACCCTGTTTATTTTGCCTAAACCTTATGCTTGGTTGCTTGCTAATCACCTTTAGTGGTGATTAGGGTTTGCTTGTGTTTTGTTGAGAGTTGGAGGTGCTACTTGCAAAATAACGTAAGTTAGGGTTGAAGAGCAAGTTTGTCACCTTGAGAGATGTCTTTCTCTCTCTTTGCTTCCTCTAAGATGAGGAGGAAGGTTTGGGCTCATGCCTTGAGTTGTCTTGGGCTTTGTTGAGGCTCTGTTGGGCTTGGTTGAGCTTTGTTTGGACCTTGCCTTGCCTTGTTGGACCTTGTGTCAGGCAAGAGGGTTGTGTCGCCTAGGTGTGTGTGTGTGTTAGCCTTTGACCTCTTTCACCTTCTTACTTTGGTTGTGTCACCCTACCTTAGACAAGTAGCTATCCTTGGATGAGTGGGTGGCATGGAATGTGCATGTGGTTTACAAGGTGGCAAGATGTTGGACATGTGTCCCTAAGAGGGGTGACACCTTGCCTTGGTTCCCCTTTGGTCCTCATCTATATATGCCTTGCCTTTCTCTTCCTTAGAATCCCTTTTAGCTCTTTGTTGCTCCTCTCTTCCTTGGTGCACGATACACCTTCCCTTTGGTGTGTTTGGTGGCCGATACAGCTTGGTGGAGCAAGTTGGTGGCCGATCCTCTTCATGAAATCTTCTTCTTCTTCCTCTAGTTTGGTGGCCGAACCTTAAGTGGTGTGCCTTGGAGCTTTGGAGCTTGAAGAGTTTGCTTAAGGCGGGTTACATAACTTCTAACCCTAGCTATACTACCTTCTCTATGTTGCATGATTCATATATGTGGATGATCGGCCATTGCATGTTATGTTTCTCTGCAGGATCTGGATGCAAAAGTTATCTCATGTATGCTTTCCGCAATCAGTTTTAATTAACTCATGTTTTCGGTAATTTGTGGTTTATGGTGTTTCCGCACATTTTTGCGTGTCATCTCGCTGTCTGTGTGATGGCGGGGTGTCACATTCAACATGAGACACATCCTCCTATAACTCAACCTCCACTGGCTGCAATAATTGCTCGGTATTAGGGTGACACATCCTCAACATGGAGACATGAAAGATGTTATGCAACATGTGTAACTATGGTAGTAACTCCAACTTGTAAGCCACCTTCCCAACACGTGCCAAGATAGGGTAAGGTACCATATACCTAGGAGCCAACTTACCCTTCTTACCAGACCTCAACACGCCCTTCCAAGGGGAAACTTTGATATACACACAATTTACAACTTGGAACTCAAGCAGACTATGGCGGTTATCAACATACAACTTCTATCTATTTTGGGCATCTTTCAACTGTTGTTGTATCACTTTGATCTTCTTTGTAGTCTGTTGTACTAGCTCAGGACCCAAAAGCTAAACATAACCTATCTCATGCCAACAAAGCAGTGATCGACATTGTATCACATACAAGGCTTCATATGGTGACATGTCTATGCTCCTTTGATAGTTGTTGTTGTAGGCAAGCTCTATAAAACTTGGGTGTATATCCCAACTACCAAGAAACTGCAAAACACAAGCTCAACATATCTTCTAAAGCCCAAATGGTCTGCTCAGACCGACCATCTGTCTGTGGATGAAAGTTTGCACTAAACCTCAGTTGTATCCCTATGGATGCATGTAGATGTTCCCAAAAATAAATGGTAAATTGTGGACATCTGTCAAACACTATGCTAACTGGGATACCATGTAAATGGACTATCTCGTAAACATATATTTGTGCCAACTTCTTATTATATATGTTGTCTTGACTAGTAAGAAGCGAGTTGTTGGTCAACCTATCAACTATCCCCCAAATGGAATCACGACCTTTGGCTGTCCTAGGAAGACCAATCACAAAGTCCATTGTAATATGATTGCATTTCCATTGCTGTATTAGAAAAGGTTGTAACGTCCTTGCAAGCTTCTAATGTTCTGCCTTGACATGCTCACAAATGGGACACTTAGCAACGAACTCTGCCACATAATGCTTCAAACTACTCCACCATTATAGATCCTTCATGTTATGGTACATCTTGGGACTGTTAGGATGCATTGCGTACATCAAGGAATGAGCTTGCTCAAGAACCATCTTCCTCAAGCCTTCAACATATGGAACCATCATCCTATTGTGAAAGCAAACTGTCCTATCATCTGTCTCATGAAAATTGTCATACGTCTTACTGCCAAACTCTACCCAAATATTCTATATTTAGTATCATTCTATTGTGCATCTCTGATCTACCGCATCAAGGTAGGCTTCACCTACAACTTTGCTAAC
This sequence comes from Alisma plantago-aquatica, assembly GCA_963693085.1. Lineage (NCBI taxonomy): Eukaryota > Viridiplantae > Streptophyta > Magnoliopsida > Alismatales > Alismataceae > Alisma > Alisma plantago-aquatica. The sequence continues at coordinate 344,599,131 of OY856413.1, forward strand.
AAGCCTGCCAATAAGGTAACATGCAACTATACGTTCATCTGACAAAGAGACACCAACATGTCTTGGTTGTGGAACACCAAGGCATGCAATTGTGCCTTGTTTGTAAATGATGGTGAAGATGACTTCCTGCTCAAGGCATCTTCCACCACATTTTCCTTACATGGATGGTTGTCTATTTCATAGTCATAGTCCTTGATCAACTCCATCCATCTCCTATGTTGCATGTTCATATCCTTCTTCAGGAATATATACGGAAGGTTCTTGTAGTCGATGAAGATCTGACATTTCTCTCCATACAAATAGTGCCTCCAGATCTTCAAGGCATGGACTACAGTTGTAAGATCCATGTGTCGTGTAGTTCTCCTTGTGTTTCTGAAGTTCTCGTGAAGAAAAAAAATCATGTTCTTATCTTGCATCAACACACATCCCAAAATTGTTCTTCAATGCATGACAGAAGATGATGTAGCCTTTCCCTTGCTCTAGAAGAACACTCACACTTGTCATCCTAGACAAAAGGAACACCTTTCCTGGTCAATTTGGTTAGGAGTAACACCACATCACTGAAATTCTTGATGGATCTTCTGTAGTAGCATGTCAAGCCTAGGAAACTTCAGACTTCCATTGATGTCTTGGGCTATTCCCATTCCATCACTGATTGTACATTCTTCATGTCCACACAAACACCTTTACTAGATATTATGTGGCCTAGAAAAGATACCTCTATCAATCATAACTTGCACTTGCTGAACTTAACATATAACATGTGTTGTCTCAACAATGTCAACGCTTGGTGTAGATGATGCTCGTGATGCTGACTGTCTCTGGAGTATATCAATATATCATCTATGAACACAACCACAAAATGGTCTAGACACGGTCTAAATACCCTGTTCATCAAGTCCATTAAAGCTTCTGGTGTGTTGGTTAACCCAAATGGCATAACCACAAACTCATAGTGATCATACCTAGTCCTAAAAGCAGACTTGGGTATGTAATCCGCCTTGATCCTCAACCGGTGGTATCCTAACCTCAAATTTATGTTCGAGAACATAGTAGAACCTTACAACTGACCAAATAGAGTGTCTATCCTCAGTAACGGGTACTTGTTCTTGATCGTGAATTTGTTCAACTGCCGGTAATATGTGCACTACCTCATGAAAGAGTCCTTATTAACAAACAACATGGGATCACCCCAAGGGGACTTGCTCGATCTGATGAAACCCTTCCTTGACAACTCTTGAAGTTGCTTCTTCAACTCCTACATCTCTACTGGTGCCATCCTATAGGGTGACTGCGCTATAGGTTGTGTTCCAGGAATAAGATTAATCTCAAAATCAATCTCTTTAGGAGGGGGAACACCAGAGAACTTCTCAGGGAAGACATCCTTAAACTCTCACACTACTGGAATCTCTTAAATACGAGGAATCCTCACCTTAGCATCCACTACATGCGCCAATAAAGCCTCACACCCTTGTCTCATCGGCCTCTCTGTTGTCATAGCTGACACCAAGAACGTAGGAAGAATCTTCCAATCTCCTTGGAAGATCCATGAGACATCCTCATCATAGAACATCACCACCTTAGAACTACAGTCCAAAACAACCTTGTACTTCTCCAAATTATCCATCCCTAGTATCACATCAAATCCATACATGTCAAGTGGCATATGATCCACTTGAATGTTACGTCCTGAGAAAGAAAGAACTCAAGATGGAAACACCTCTTGTAACTCAGTGGAACCAACAAGAGGGGTTTCAAGCAAAAGGCTATAAGATCTACTACAAATAGGCATATGACAACTACTTATCACCTCTACAGTGAAAAAAGAGTGTGTTTCACCCGGGTCAACCAAAATAGATACAAAAATAGATAAAGATAAGTCAGAATGAAAAAGTTCCATCTGACTTATCATGATTCATGGATTGACCACTCCCTCTGGTTGATTCATAGTGTAGAATGTAGCCATTGCTTGTTGTCATCCATGCCCTCTGCTAACTAGTCCAGATGATCCTACCTGTGACACCTGGTCGCATCCTCTACCACCACCACTGATGAACTATTGTTGTTGGGAACCCCATTGACTCTGCCCCAGCTTCTGTGTCACTTCTTCATCCTTCACAGGGAAAAACCACTTGATATGCCCTACTTGTCCACACTTGTGACAAGTACTTTAATCATATTGTGGTCTATAGATCCATGTCACTAACATAGAAGATACACTTTGTACTCCTGTAGGCGAAAAACTACGACCTCTGCCCTTGGTCGGGGACCACTGTGACGACACTCCTGATCTGAGCTCAGAGAAAGCTGATCTCTGTTGTGACTTAAGTGATGAAAACCTTGGCTTCTTAAAGCCACCAAATGACTACCCCTGGAACTAAGTTGACATGTTCTTAGAGTTTACTTCACTCTTCTCTATAAAAGGTTGCTTAGTCTGCCTCACTAACTCTACAAAGGTAGAAAACCTCTCTATGTTCTCTAAAGAAGACATTGTCGTCAACAACTCTGTACTCGGGCCCTTCTCAAACCTATGTATCCTCTACTTATTTGTCACTACCATGTGAGGATAGAACCTCAAAAACCCCATAAAACTGGCCTCATACTCATTGATTGACATAAAGCACTGGTGTATCCTCTCAAACTATGTTATCTTCTCATTCAGGCACGTCTCCAGAAAGTAATGGCTCACAAACTCCCACTGAAACTCTTCCTAACCAACAACAACCCCAAGACTCTTCTCCTCCTCAATGGCTCATTAACGACCAACACTACCCTTCAATAGGTAAATAGCATGTTTCACCTTGTCCTCATCTGGGATGTTGAGGATCTTGAAAGCCTTCTAGCTCTGTCAACCACATATCTGCATCCGTCGAGTCTGTTGTATGCACATACTGGATGGCTCCAACACGTCTTAGCCGCTCAAATGTCTTCATGGAACCCTGAGATTCCGCATTAGAGACAACAACCCTAGATTGGGGTATGGGATCTCTATCTGCTATATATGTAATCGTGGCCATAAGTTGTCTAAACATGGACTGGAAAGTTGGATTGGCCATGGCTGCTAGGTCAAACTAAGGCATCGTAGGATGCTTCAGACCCGTCTCAAGCACTCCATCATATTGTGCCTGCCTCCTAGAGCCACCTCTTAGCACAACATAACTACTCTCTGTATGTTCTTCACTTTCTCCTCACATATCTACATAAGAAGAAGCTACGATCAAATATGTTTGATTAAGTAAGAGCAGACACTACCTAAGTCCTATGTCCATGTAGACTCAACGAACCTAAAGCTCTGATACCAACTTATCGGTGTGACACCCCGCCACACCAAACGAGATTACTCAAAACAAATAACACAATCAACTACTCATTTACTACATACCCAGAAAACAAGGTAAATTAAAACTGATTTAAACATTACTATCATGTCCAGAAAGCATTACATAAAGGTCCCACAACTTTTATATCAACACATACCATATCAGATATTTGCATGCTTGTCTAGTGGCATCAACCACAACATGTATACAAAAGAGGTGTTCCACATATACATGCCATACACAAAACATTGGCATACTACCAAAATCCACATGTCAATATACATATCATCTACAAAACATCCCAAGCCAGGACCTGAGAGTATAAGGATGGCTCTAGGACTCGACTAATGACTATCCAACCTTCTACTTCTACTGCTCTCCAAGCTTCTCTTCTTCAGCACCACGATCCTGGCCACGTTGTTGACGACCACCTAAAAAGATGTGATGACCCACAAGGTGAGACTCATGTCCCAGCAAGAGATATAACTCTCAACCAACAGTTATTGTTTACAACAATAATACTATTAAATAGGTTGAGCAGATGCAAGTGTAAGCAAATTAAGCAAATTAAATAGGTTAAGCAAGCTAAGTAACTAAAATAGGTACAACATGACTAGTACAATATATACGAAAACAGATAAGTCTATCACTTTCTATACAGTTGATTTCTCTTACCAAATCACATAAAAACTAAACATTATAAGAAACAAGGAAAAGGTTAGCATCCAATGTGAAGTGTGTCTAACCCTAAATAGATATATTGCACTGTTGTATTACATCTTTTATTAAGACCTGAGGAGTTGAGGTACACCACTCAACTCCAACTGACCACTGTTAAGTCGAAATCAGTGCCATACAAGATCTATAGGAGAGTCGGAATCCTAAGATCTCATCTGCCCTCAGTCAATATGAGTTCGGAACAGCAATACATAAGACCAAGCTACAAAACAACCAAGTCCACCCTTGGTATATAGGTCACTACACTAGTGAATGATCTAGTCCGTTCTAAAAAAGGTTAGAGTACTAGTGAAACCAGGGTATACAAAACCCAAACATCTAAGGTACACCCGCATCTGTCCTCAATCACATCATATATATTGAACATCATTTGAGATACAACCTTGACGATTCTCCTTCCAAGGTGTGACCACATTCATCCTTGTGAACATGCATATACTCAATGGTATATGACTCTGAGCTTCCACTAAAGGAGAACTTGTTTCACCATCTAGCAAGTCCTGACACTGGAATGGATCTATCTCACATTCAACTACATGATTAGGGTTTCACTTGATTAGTTAAGTTCATTCATGTGTTTTTAAAGATGAACCAATCAAGTTACAAGCAAACCCTAAAAGAATTCTACAAAATACAATGTATATTGCAAGTTTAGAAGATATAGAGTGTATGAAGTATAAAGTTGATCCCAAAACCATAGGGTACTACTTCGTCGCTATACATGAATCCATACCCATCATCATACCATCATAGGTTACAAATCCTTGGCACATCATAAAGAGGATAACACCTCAATTAAGGCACAAAGCCATGTCTAAGGTCATAAGACCATCACATCATTCCCTGCATGAACATCATTATCTTTCCATGCCTCATCAAGGCCCATCATATTATCACCATACAAGAAATATATAAGTTTGGTACAACATGATTTAAGAACTATTATGTACATGTGACAGCAAATTAGGGTTACAACAACCTAGAGAGAGAAAGTACATTCATCATCATGCTAGTCACACAAGAAGCTATGTGTCATTACCACTTACTTGTATTAGGGTTAAGTTGAGCATGATGAGTTGAATTAACATTACCAATCAACACTTTACAAAGTCCTCATGCACTACAAGAAAAACATGATTTAACTACAATTAATTTTCTTACATTTGAATTATATGTAGTCTAAACGCACTATTCCCTACATGTCACTTATATGTAAAGAAAACAAATATAGTTAAATGTATAGTACATGATTTAGCTATAATTCTGTGTACATTCATTTTCTCCCGCCATAAAAATCCACCATTCTAAATATTTGTTCACGCAATTATTTGGCACCGCGCTCCCCCATTGTTCAAACAATACGTTCCCTCCCATCAATATCTTTTTCCCCATTTTACTCTCATCTCCCTAAGTAGCATTTCCTCTGATTTGCAGACTGGCAGGGCCATGAGATGAAACCCCCAAAGTAGAACGTCGTCATACTGACAATTCTAAGGAGGGTGACCTTCTTCATGGTGGTGACCCAAGGGACCAGAATGCGTCCTAGATCTCGATAAGAATCATGGAGTTGGAGTACACAGTGTGTTGTTTACTAGGTCCTGGAACGTTGCCCATATCTTTAATATTGGGTTAAGGGATTAGGGCCCGTTGCCGTTTCGAGTGAGAGCATCCATGCGTGGCTGATCTTTGTGATTTGGGGGAAGCCAAGGATGCGGCACATTGTGGAGTAGAAGGACCTAACAGGTAGCACATAGGAGAGCCACCATATCTTGTCGAAGTTGGGGATCTAGTAGAGGAGAACTTGACTGCTGCCGAAGAGTATCATGCATGGTTTCTTGGGTCGCCACAGGGGTTGCGATGACCTTTTGAGTGGAAGTAACTTACCCACACCAGGAACTTGCAGTTTGTGTGATTGTTGATATGCCATCAGTAGGAAACACACACAAGAAGGGAATTTGCAGCAGCAGAAGGCAATGTGGACGACTGCACTTTTTATTGCGTGATAGATACAATTGCCTTGTTGATTACTACTCGATCATGATTACTGCCAAACGATGAAGATAAAGGTAACATAAATCATTTATGTTTGTCCTTGATTAATGGTTCGAATTCCTTTAGTATGTTGCATTTTTTCTTGAAGCCTTCCACCTGGGCCATCTAGTGAAGAAGGCAGAATGTCTCTAGTATATCGATGAAGGGGAGTAGGGAATGAAAATGAAATGTTAGGAACTCAACGTATATAATGCCCCTGATGTCACTAGAGATATGAGCATAGCATTTTGCAATATTGCAACAACAATTAGCATTAGTTACTGATCTTCACACTTATACTATGTACGAGTTCTGTGTCCGCCATAGAGGTGAACTCGACAAGAATTGTAGGAGAACATTTCAATTTCTAAACTGAATATATTGTCACTTATAAATCCATAGAATTGGAAGTGAAATCACCAAGTAACGCATTTGCTATCAGAACGATATGGCTAGTGCTGCATTTGATCTCCTTGAAAGCAGCCAAGCAAACATCCAGTGCAACAATGTTACCTGCCACGTCTATGCCTTCTGGGCGGCACCAAACAGAGACGAATCAGTAGACTCCAAGATATGCTAACTGGGAAATTGTTGCCCTACTGTCATATTACACATTTGATCTTAGTATTTCAGACTATTATAATGACATAAGCTACCAGCTCTTTTTATCCCAGAATTTAGGCAAGGCATGTGCCTCAGTCAGCCCATGTGTGGCTCCACAATTAACTCACATCAAGCTATTTTATGTGAGTATGGTATAACCAATGTTGGCATTGAAGAGGTCGAGATATTTGATCCATCCACACCACCTAACGCTACACACCCCTTGTGTTCATTCATCCACATCTAGCAACAGTAGAGCAGTGAATGAGAAAGAGCTAGATCACACATACAACCAAAATAATAAACAGAGCCCCCATGTTGCAGTTCCTTTATCCACCACCGAACCAACACAAATACAACCCAATTTTCAGCACCATACTTATCCAGCAGCACCTACCTCCATCCTCCCTTTCCCATTTCCACTTTTCCTTCTTTGCTGCTCCTTGTTTTTGCTTCCCCTCTGTATATTCCCAGTCTGGATATAGGCTGTTGGTGCTTAGTGTGGGTAGACCAGTGATGGTTTACATCCTACAATGTGGTTCCAAAGGCTCTGGCATGATTCCTACAACAGATGAAGGATATGAACCTGAAAATCGTGCATGGTAACTAGTAAAATCATGACTAGAGGGTTATATATACAACAATGATGATATCCTACCTAGAAATATATGCAACATTTAATTTTGATTGTTTGTTTATAAACATTGATGGTGGCAAAGCTAACCCATCTACTAATGTATATAGTATCCATCTAGTCCAATTTTTTTGTCTAGTACGGGAGAAGCTTTGCTCCTTGGCTTTGGAAATACAGGTCGTCCAGTCATTTTTCTTTATTGAATCAACCAATTATGAGTCTACTGATGCATCATGCCCCTTATATGAACTAATGGATACAGTTTCAGTGTGATTATCTCTCAGATATATTGTGATATGAATACTACATACATCTCCAACGACATTGAGTTATTGAAAAATATATATTTCTGTCAAAATGTTTATATGAGCAAGGTAAAAAATCTCTGTCTTTTTTACAGACAGTCATCTTGGTGGTTAATCTGATATGCCAGCTAGTCTGAAACATATGTCAAGTGTATTTTGTCTTAATGAATATTTGAGTTTATCAATCATCTCTCCGACCTCTTGTTAAATATGTAATAGAATATTGTTGCTTTGAGATTAGATGTAATTGAATCTTTTTATGACTACTTTATATCTATAAACCAGAACACTACAACTTATTTTCAGGACCCAAACAATACTATGTTTTTTGTCTCTTGTACATTTTGAATATGTTTATCTATCATTTCAATGATAACATGGCTGCTACTATCTTCAACATGTTCAATGTATCAAACCTCTCATACTTCAAGCTAAAAAGAGTAATATAATCATCACGTGGGAGAAATATGTTTTCTGATGTAGTTTTAGTAGGCAATTTGGATATGATAGAGGTTGGAGGTGACTTGGATGTGGGGATTAAGTAGAGGTAGGAGAAGTTTCACTAGCCTCTATTGTGTATGCTTCCCTCCCTCAAATCTATGGCTACCTAGCTACCTATTATCTCCCAGGCCGACATGGTTTCCTCCTTGCTAAAATCTTTTATCGCATCTGTTTGAATCTCTTATATGTATCTATTTTAGTACAATGTAAAGAGTATTAAATCCCATGCCTTTTCCTTCATTTGGAAACCACACTAGATAATGAAATCCAAATTAAGGGCTTAATATATAAATAAAATAGGTTCTCTAAAGAAAAAAGTGTACTGATCATGTTTTCAAAGAATTAACACAGTCTAAACACAGCTAATATTCCAAGCACGGGACAAGGAAAACCATCATTAGAAACCGTCAGATAACACCCATTAATCTATGCTCACACAGTTCTTCAAAACAAAAGAGCCAACAAGAATTAATATCAGGCATGCATCAGAAACATGTAAGTAGCGTTTGAATATAGGGACCTATGCCACAAGAGACATAAGGAATCCATATAGGGTTCATATATTTGTAGGTATACCATAATATTAAAGATCGATCCACAATAACCTGGGAAATACACTCATTTCTCTCCCTCCATATGTTACACATTATATCAGCACATGTAAATGTATCTTTGAACCATTTCCAGCAATGAATTCTATATGATGCTTCAAAAAAGAAATGGTTTTTAGAACTTAACTGAAGTACCAAAAAATCATGCTATTTGATCACTACACCAAACTGTGTCATGTACCTTCACTCTATCCATCTAATGCACACATGTTTTCTTACTTTAATTTATGATAATGGTTTATTTATTTTCGTACAGCTTGTGAAAACATCTAGCATACTGTTTCAAAATAGATTGGGACAACATGAAACTCATACGAGATTGTCCTTCGTGAACATCTAAAAGACATAAATGTGGCAAGATCTTTCAGTAGACATTAGAGAACACCTTGTCAGCAAGAATGGTTCAGGAGGACGCCAAGGTCTATTTCTTGCATTCCTATAAGCAGCAGGAGTGCTTAGTGATCTATTCCATACAAGTGTGTGGGACATAGTTATGTGGATACAAAGAAAATTTCGTAGCCCAGCAAAGATGGTAGATGGGTTGTTGCAAGGTGGCTGAATAGACTAAAGTCCGGATCTATTACAACCCTATCACATTCTAAAGGGAAAGTTCACCCGTAAAATATAAATATAACAAAGTAGGATGGGGGGGGGGAATCAGTGGCTTAAATAATTGTCTCAAACTTAGTTGACCAACTGATCAAACAACTTGTTTTGATGGCCACGATTTAAGTGTGAATGTAGATTGCACTATCTCTTGCATATAACAAAGGGAAATAGGCAGGTACCACCTTAGAAAACAAATGAATTCTCAGTTTTCCAAGCATACTCAAAAGTTAAAGGACTGAATCTGAACCAATCTTGACACCGTAGAGACAACATAAATCCATCTCATATTCTCAGCTATCCTTGTGGGAAGCTTAACTTAAAAGCATCCTCTGGTTATTATGTGCAACTATATAGGGCTTGTTCTATTGGCCTAATTCTAAAGGTACTACTTAGTCATTCTCATTACTTTTTTCACTCTAAACCATAATGAATATATGAATGCAAAGAACTACATTCTTCAGTAGCTAACGTATCAACATTTATCTATTTTCTGCAGTGCTGAATTAATATTTGTGGCCAAATTTTGGTGAAGTCGCTTAGGATTAAAAGTTTACAAGTATATATTCTAGGTGAAAAGACTTTTTGTAAGTCTGATGCAATGGTTGCTCACCATATATTAGAGTTTTTAATACCAATTATGGCCAACAACAGAAGTGTTCAAATAAACCTTATGTAGAAGTCTTAAGGAGAAAGTGATTAGGGCTCATATTGATTAAAAGGTGCAAGTCTGGCTTTTAATTGGGTCGAGGAGCTTGACCATGACATCTTGAGGAGGCAGGGATGCTTCAACACACTATTTTGATTTTTTGTGTGTAGCCCCAATTAGGTAGCCTCCTCAGATTTTCTTCTCACCTTTATTGTGGGTTCTTCATTGCTTCATGTGAGCTTCTCATTATTGTTGATGTTATTCCTTCTTGCCTGCATGTATGCTCAGTGCCTTCTTAATTTTCATGTGTGCATTCTTCATGGCTTCTAACACTGTTGATAGTAAGGAATGGGGTATCCATTATCAATACCATTTTGACAGCCATGAGTAAATTGTGTAATGCAGTTGTGATGGATCTCTTCCCTCATCTCTTTGGGGGGGCATTCATAAACATTTTAAATATTTACTCGCTGATCTTCTGCTGAATTCTAATGTGGAGATTAAGCATCTGTCAGAAAATAATGCTATCCTTAGAAAGATAGCTAAGTAATCTTGTCTATATATCATTCACAACATATATGAAACATGGTGTAGATGTCCACTAGGGATATCACTCACAACAACATGCAACAATTGTCTTCGTTAATTAGCTCAGATTGTAACAGTTTCTGAATCAACTCCCTAGAATAATCTGAATCTGTATAACTCTAAATACAATTTTGAATATATATAAAGATAGATCTTTCAAGCATTCTCTCTGTGGAAATGAGTTACTTGCTGAGTTCAAATAAAGTATGAAACATGGAGAATGGGTTCGTAACTTTGATAGTTATGGCTCTACAGATTGTTGCTTTTTCTTAATAGAGAGACATGTTCTGTAGCTGCTCTAGAAACCAGATCTTTGATGGTTATAGCTCTTCATATTGTTTAAGCTACTGGAAACCATTAAAGTATGTCTTCTAGAAATGTGTGCTTCGTTGTACCATAATCTCAATCAATTGACCATGAGGTATCCATAGCTACCAGTGAGCTTGAAAATTTTCATTTACCTAGATCTTCTGCAATTGGGTTTGTCAAGCTCAACATCTCATCAAGTAGTGGTGTGCAGGAGATTCAGAATGTCCAATTTGTACAAACTTGATGTACACCCCATTCATCAGGTAAGAACTTTCTCCATTATCCTTTACTATATATCCTTATGTTTTGTTTCAGATGATATTATTTGTATTTTACCTCAACTTACTTCAGTTTATTAGGGTCATCTGTGATTTAGCAAACTAGAAGTATTGTGGTTGTGCCTCTACAACTTCATCTTGCACACATCCTGTACACATCATATTAACATCTCATCCTGTACACATCACTTCACTTTCTAACTTTCGTCCAATATTTGCATGTGCTTGTGCCTCTACATTTGTGGTTGATGTTTGAACTAGAATTTGAATGTTTCGTATACTCAAGATCTGTCATGTTTCGTAGCTTCTAGGATGCCCCATGTATGCTCGGATGTATTCTGATATCAATGATAAACTGACATCATTCCCTTTAGATGAGCATGGTGGAAAAGAGATGACATTCAAGTTCGTCCTGTTGAACAATTGTCAAGAAGCATTTGAAGGTGTTGAGAGCTTGAGGACTAAAATAAGAAAAATGAATGATCCTATTCAAGAATTGGAGCTAGTTGACAAGGAAGGACTGTTGAAGCTTTGAACCCTTGGATATAGTCACCTCATAAGTGAGTTTTCTACAACATTATTGTCAACATGTATTCACTTAACATCCATTGATATTATATTGAAAACCTTTCAGTGTAATGGGAATTTGGAACTTGTATGTTCCAGTAAAAGGCCCTCAAATCAAGCCACATGAGAAGTTGGAGTGAGTTAAAGGTGATTTTACTTTTGCTTCAGCATTTGTGTACATATCATTATTAAGGTTTTGCTGCATCTTCTAAATCCTCGGATGGTCAGTCCTCCTGTGGTTCTTGATCGCCTACGAGCTCTTTCTTGTCGTGTTTTGTTGGGTTTAGCCAGAGATGATGCCATTGCTCATATATTAACTAAACTACAGGTTGGAACCGTACCTCTTGCCTGCATGCATGAGTCTTGACTTGTTTTGAGTTAGTTCTCTATTTTATTGTTGTCATTGACTCAATGGTCAAGAATGTTAATGATGTTTATTTATGGTTCATACTTGCTTATTATTTTCTAGTATTAAAGCATGTTTTATTGAATTTTATGTCAAGAAAATATTGTGCAAACTCATTGTGTTACTAACTAATCTATCTAATATCTTAGGTCGGCAAGAGGCTTTCAAAACTTATTCGAGATTTTGGAAGTCCATCACCTAGAGCTGAACAAGATAGGGGGCAGAGTGAACTGGCCCAAGTGGCTATTGAGTTGATTGCGGTAATATTTGTCAGAATTATTTTAGCAGTTATGGCCGAAAATGAAACTGGAATATTTGGCAAAACAAATGTTGAACCATCTACTACTCGTCTCGTTCCATTTCTTTTTAATTTAAGCACTTACAAGATTCGTGGTCTTACAGATTGTAACCAATTCTGGGCGAGCTAGCACACTGGTGGCAACTGACGCAACTGCACCCACATTAAGACGAATAGAGAGAGAGCAGCAATTGCTGCTGCTACTCCAATTACTTATCATTCCAAGTAACATAGTATTCTTTGTATAAAAGTATAGCATTTGGTATCCTTATTTTTTATAATGTAGTTATGTTTATCTATTTCTATTTTTCAGAGAGATCCTACTTCTCATCCACGAGCATCTGTTGGCATCCGGTCTAATTGCCACTGCTACTCTGCTGCAAAAGGAGGCTTCACTCATGCCCCTGCCTTTTATGAATGTATCACAACCTCCTCTTCATCAAACTTCTATTACAGAGACCCCTTCTGCTTTCCTACAGTGGCCTTCTAGGCATATTCCTTGTAGATTCGCACAAAGTGGATGCTACCATCAACTTGATGATGCTTGAGATCCACAACATACAAAAGTACAGAATGTATAGATTATGAGAAGAAATGCCAATATGTTCTGATCCAGGGGATTCGCCAACCAAAACTAACCATACATGAACCTCTACATGAGTTGCCAATAGGAAAGGCTGCAACTCGAGCTCTGGGAGTTGATGAGGACATGGCACATACCTCTATCATGTTTGGGATTGGAAGATTCACCACTAAAGCTGAGATTCATAGGGTTGTTGAACTCACTGTGAATTAGGTGGAGGAACTAAGGGAGATGAACCCTCTTTATATTGTGCTTTGTAGTCTGCAGTGGATAGATGTAGTCAGAAGAAGATATTGTATACATGTGTCTTTTTTCCATGCATATTGTAAAACAGGGGCCAGGCTAATGTCCTCCCCATGTGTACTCATTATTCAAATATAAATAAAAGTATCATTGGTGACATTGTAAGAACAACTCGATCTTGATTAACATTCATATGCTTTCTTATTGAAAACCACTCTATATTGGCAAGCTACTGACTGTATACATAATGTCTCTCACTACATATGTATGTATAGTACATGGTGTCTTTCACTACACACTAGATATAATTACATGTGTAGCAAGTGCTAATTTTTGCTATACATGAACTACAAATACAAATTGTAACCAATGCCATCTCTCCCTACATATCATAGGTACAAATTGAATTGTAGTCATACATTTGGCTACAATTGAAACTACATGTTTATGTGTAACGACATTTTTACCTACAATTAGGGTTACATATGAATTTGTAGCTAGAGGAATAACTAACTACAACTTTTAAAAATGTAGCCTAAACAATTAGCTATATATTATAAATGTAAGGATAAATGTAGCCAAAGCTTTTAGCTACAAATTTTGGGGTTTTCGCTACAATTTTTTTTTGTAGTTAAAGACCATATTTTTTGTAGTGATGTTTGTATTCATTTGAGGGCAAAAATTAGACTAATAGATCATGTGTAATGAAGAATCAACAAATTAGGGTTTCTAAATAGCAATTAAAGGTAAACCCTAATTACTATTCTCACCATCAATCATGAGTGTATAACCATCATCAACATAGAGTCAACACAACATAACAATAATGTAGGTTAGAAATCTTCATTGACCACTAGGTCTGAAGTGTCATCGAACGCTAAGAAAAGTGAAGGCCAGTGGACCACATAAAACCAGAGCTGTTGGTGATCATTTGAAACTAGGTTCACCACCTTCATTGACCTAAGAGGTTGGTCACCTTCACTAACCACCAGAGTAAGTGACATCATCGACTGAAGAAGACAATAGGAATGACGACCGAAGAAAACATAGATCTTTGGCGACTGAAGAAGACATCAACCATAGTGACCACATATCACCATGATTCTTGGCGACCCTCAAGGAGGTACAATCTCATCGACTGCATAGAAGGGAACCAAGCTTAGTGTCCAACATGACCTCAAAACATCAGACCTCATATATAAAACCTTGTCGACCGTCTAGAGAGAGAAAAATTTGGAGATCATGGAGAAATCTAAAACACATCAACCACTAAGACCAAAATAGGTTGGTCATCATTACAAATCCAAAAGATCATCAATATGTAAATCACAAGAAAAAGGTCAACTCTAAAACCCTAAATCGCAACCATCATGAGAGAAAGCAAAACCATGATTTGTGAGAGAGTAAAGCCAAAGTTTCCACCAACATGCATGCATCAAAACTTCCAAAAAATAGAAACTTTAGACGCAAGAGTTAGGGTTCATCCTAGAAGATTTATATACTCAATATTATCATGTGAACATAAATCCTAGATACAAGATATCATATTCCTAATTGGAACCACGTTTTAGAGCAAGTTTGTGTGCATAAAAAGTAGAAGTAAGCAATAACAATGGAGAAAGTTATATAAATCACCTTAGAGTTGATGTAGAAACTTCAAACAACATGATAGATTGAAGAATAGGGGTAGGAACCCTAGCTCGAGCATTTCTCTTGATCAAACTAGCTCCACCTCTAAGAAAGAAATAAACTCTAGGTCAAGGCGCAAGAAAGAGAGAAAACCCTAGGTATAAAGGCAAAGAAGAGAAGTTATTCAAGTCCTAACTTAAGCACTGCCATGGAATACCATGGGTTCAACCAAGTAGAGAAAGAAGAAGAGGGTTGAGCAAGGAAAACAAAGGTGAAGAGAAAGAGATGTCACTTACCAAGACTAAGAAGAAGAACAAGCTAACACCAAACGATCACAAGATGGGTAGCTTTAAAGTCCTATCTCAACATGCAAGGTGGATCGGTCCACCTTTCCCTCTTTATCGCCTTCTTCTCTACCAAGAACCAAGGGGATGAGCTCCAAGAGCACAAGGAAGAAGAGAGAGGAAACTAGGTGTGTCAAAAGGTGAGATGCATGCATGGAGAGGGGTATATGTAGCATAGGGTTGGAGAGAGAGAAAGGAAGTTAGGTGTAATGTTAAACATGCCATGTGTGCAAGGGATCTTGTCCATGCAAGAACCACACTCAAGCATGCAACTTGGGCATTCAAAACAAGGAAAACCATTGACCGTACTTGGTCCATAAAAACATAGCAACCCTTAACACATGCAAAAGTTGGCGACCGAAGAGAGATACCAAATTTCATCGATCGCCAACCCAGAATAGATCAAGGAAAACATCATTGACCGCCAAAACCAAGGACCATATAAAGCATAGTGACCTCTAACCCTAAATGACTCATCACTCAAGGTCAAACATCAACTAGGGCATCCATGCAAACCCTAGTTCATAACACATGATGTCACTACTCAAACCAAGGTGTGACAAGGTGCCCAAAGGCACCACTCTATCCAACATGATGTCAAAACATGTGAGGCATAATAAGCATGTAAAAAATTACAGAAAAAAACCCTAGAAGTGGGTAAACTGCAATTTGGTCCATAGCAAGCACATATAAGCAAAACTAGCTCAAATAGTGTCCAAACTGGACCAGACTTAAAACTTAATATTTTCACATGATATCAAAACACAAAACTAGGTTAGATTAAGGTTTTAAGCATCTAATTATGATAAGCAAGCATATTTAACCAAAAAGTAGGGTCAGGGGTCTTATAGTGACTAGTAGATATATGGTAAGGAGATAATATCTAATTTTTCATATGTAGTAAACAACAAAAGTTATAACAGAAACATGGAAATCATAGAAGATTTAAAATATCTGATGTAGTAATAAAAAAGATCACATGGCAAAAATAGAATAGATAAATGATTTGGTTGAAATAGTAGTTTTAGTAGTTTATCATTCTATGAGAGCTAACAAAGCAGGATGTGTCAGAGAAAGGATCATATGTTTGTGATTAATATGAAAAAGTAAAAAGGGAAGCATCCTATGTCTTTAAGAGGTTTAAAAGTGGCCTAGAATATAGTGGGTTTAGGGGGTATTTATAGTATGTGTTTAGGGATTTAGGTTTTTGAATAGAACTTCCTCAAAAGATGGCGGATCCCTACTATGCACCATGCAGGAGGGGAACACAGATTGAGGCAATTTCCCATGTGGCACATGGTGGATGGCTCATATCCTTGGGGTGTCACTAATGATTAAAAGGCGATTTCTCGATTTCCTTGTGATTTCAAGAATCTTCTGGAGAAAATTGGAGAAAACTTGCATAGAAAGATAATGTAGGATTATCTCTCAGATTTTTCTAGAAAGTAGTTGAAAAATGAAATATTTTATTTCAGATAATTCAACTAAGTAATTTATTGGAAAATAGCTTATATAAGATTTGGAGCATAAATTACACTTTTAATTTGAGAAGAAAGTTTCTTTACAAAAAGCCGCAAACTAGGTGAAAATAGGTGCAAATGGGTGGATTGAATATGTGGGAAAATATGAAATAAAAATAAAAATGGGAAACATGTAGAAAATGTAAAAAGGGAATAAACTCCAACATAGCTAGAGAATTAACATTTATTATGAATTTTTGCTGAGCAAAAATAGAGTGTCAACAATTTTCTCCTCTCAAGGCCAGGTTCGAGACAAGAGTGAGAAGCACAAGCTTGAGCCAAGTCTGACCCCCAATTTTGGTCACAA
The DNA here is from genome assembly GCA_963693085.1 of Alisma plantago-aquatica. Lineage (NCBI taxonomy): Eukaryota > Viridiplantae > Streptophyta > Magnoliopsida > Alismatales > Alismataceae > Alisma > Alisma plantago-aquatica. The sequence continues at coordinate 344,616,201 of OY856413.1, forward strand.
AAGGCTAAAAAGGTTGGACTCGTCAAGGATGTTCTGAAAAATCTTATGGATGGCGAAGAATGAATATGATTTCTTTTCCTTCTAAGGATGAATTGGTGAGGAAAAGATTGGGAATAAATGATTCATCCAGAATAAGGGTAGCCTTTAACTTAGGAAGTTTCCTATACTAGACCAATCAGTCATTCCCCTGTAGTTGTGATGAGCCTTAATTGGTTTCTTGGCGACAAAAATTTCTTTCACCGTTGCTTCAATTATTAAACCAGTGCATGTATGATTCTCCTGCTAACTCATTTCTTAGTGAGAAAAAGGTGAGTCTGAAAGAGTGAACATAGGATTGTGGTTTGTCAAAGGATGATAAGATAAAGATTCTAGATCATTGAAAAATAGTGGCTATGACTTTTCTTGAAAATTGATCTTTGTGAAAAAGAATGACCATCCCTCTTCCTATACATCTTTAGTTATTATTTTATTACTTGAGTGGAGAAATTTAGAGTTAGGACCAAAGCTCTTTTAAAGGTTCAATGTGTGGATTTTTCCTATCAGGATAGCGTTTAAATTGTTGAGATTAGCGATTGAGCATTTAGAGCAACTTTTAGATTTTAGGGTGACCTTTTGGTCAGTGACTGTATCGATTAGTTGTTTATGGAATTAAGTTGTCTAATATTGAGAAATTAAGCCATTATCTAGTAAAAGGTGATCTTGATGATGTGTTCCTCCACTAATTCATCTAGAGGGTTGACAGGCGATCATCCTCGACTCTCAAGTTCTCAAGTTTAGGTATGGAGATTTAAGCACAACCCAGGTTCATGAATAGGCAAGGTCAGCAATTTGGTTCATTTTTGGGTGATATTGTCAAAAGATGTGCACGTGAATGCAAAGCTTATAACCCTAGTCTAGATATGAGATTCATCAAATGTTTGCACTAAAAGGAAATCTTGATTCCAGTCATAGGTCATTAGTAGTGACATCTGCAAATATTTAGAAATGTAGAGTGTGATGGTCTAGTCAAAAGGTCATAATAGAGGACCATGTGTATGAAAATGAATCTCTAAATTGGTTTAGTTTTAGGTCATGATCTAGAACCCAAAAAGATTGAAAGGATGATGGTCCAATTTTAGGTTGTAGTTCAGGGCCCTAAAAGTTATGGAATTGAGGGATAAGGTCGGTCTAGTTTTAGGCCATGACCCGAGACCCTGGTGATCATAGTTAGATTTGATTTTGAAAGCGTGGATTTTTACCATTTTGAATCAAGTCTAGTCATTTTTAGATTTTAAAATTTTTATTTGCATTTTTATTCCAATTTTGTGTTTTTAGTATATTTGTGGGTTTTTTATAAGGATCTGGAAATTCTATCAAAAATCGAGGGATATGTTTGTAATTTTTGCATAAGTTTTTAGTCTTTAAAAGAGAGGAAAAGGGAGGAGGTTCGAGAACCCTTCCCATTTCTTCCTCACTTGGGAAACATTAGCAATGAAGACTAACACAGTGAAATTAGGGCAACGACAACATTGAGAGGAGAGAGAAGAAGAGCTAGTAAATTGCTTTGATATTTGTTACAACCCCAACTTTTGGGTTCTTTTGGGTGAGAAATGTAATTTCTCCTATAAATGATATTGGAACAAATAATGATATAATTTGTTTTGAATAAATGAGTTTTGTTTACAATAGCCTTGTTGGTTGTTTTGTGGGATTTATTGGCTATTGGGCCCAATAATAAGGAAAATATAAAAGAAACTCCATTATAAATAAGAAATGGAGAAAAGAAGTATGTGGAAATCTCTAGAAGGAAAAAGAATTTAATTCAAAGGTGGATTTCGTGCCTCTTGGGTTCCTTGGGATCCAAGGAGTCCAAAGTTGCAAAGAGAAAGCAATAAGGAAAGAAAAGATCAATAAAATATTTCTTTATTAAGAAAGAAATTGAAAACAATGATAAAATGTGGGAAATAAGTGAAAAGAGGTATAATTGAGTTACCCTTGGTGGAATTTCATATCCAAAGGATTCTTAATGTTAAAAGGAATTCCAACGAGGAAAATAAAAAGAAAGATAAAGAGAAATCCTCAAAAAGAGACATTTTAATAAGAAATAAACAAGATAATGAGAAATAATGAATATAGATGCATCTAGAAGGATAATGAATATCCACTAAAAAGGATTTCGAAATATTAGAGTTTCTTGGGGTCCAAGGAGCCCCAATGGAGAAAAAGAAAGAGAAAATACCAAAAATAGAAAATAAGAGGATAATATGTTGCATAATGAATGATTTTTTTGTAGTATTGTTAAAGAGTTGGTATTTTCTATTAAAAGAAAATATAATTGCATGACAAATGATTAAAAGGCAAGTGTAAAGAGAATAAAAGAGGTAATTTTCGAAAATCCTAATATCTAAAGAATAAAGGATATCAAAGAGTTTCGTTTAGAAAGAGAAGTTTTGCTTATACGTGAAGGAATGTTGTTTCCTAGTAGGAAAGAGACTTAGATCTCATGGATAGCCAACCTAGGGCTTCATTACCCTCCCCTATATAAGGGGTAAGACCTTGGGTTGAGTCCATAGGATCCCACACATCATTCTCTCCTCTTCTTCCATGTTTTCGTCCATAAACCCTATCCACGAGGAGAGGCATGGGCACGAAGCTAGATGGAGCCAACGCAGGGTTTCGATGGAATCCTGGTGTACCACAGTGCCAAGGAGCAACATAGCCATCGAGGCTGTGCCCTGAAGCATGCACAACAGTAGCTAGGCTGCAGTGACGGCCGCTAGTGCATGGCCTAATGAGTGAGAAAACGACCGCCTTGGCCGAGAACAGGAGGTGCCCCGTGTGTGCCAGAGCACGGAGGAGGCAGATCAGTAGCTTCCGGTGAGGATCGTGGCCCAGAAAGGAAGGGACAACCCGCGCTTGGCTATAGGTCAGCGGCTGCGTAGGGTTCCATAGGAGGAAGACAACTAAACAAGCTCTGGACCAATATGCCCCTCTGCAGGCTGAAGCACCCACAAGTTAAACATGGTTATAAGCGTCATTCAATTATGTTTCCAAACCAGCTGGGCGACGTTGCATGACATGGGTGACGTGGCGAGCGCTGATTGGCTCAAGTAAGTTATTCTTGCAAAATTCATAGTTAATTAATGGTAGCTCGGATGGATACACATAATATATGAATTTTGCTCAGAAGAACACGAGGAATGCAATAAAAATATAATTGAAGCCTTTTTCAGATTGCAATTTGAAAAGTAGTGGAAGTTATCAACTTTAATGAATTAAAGATTAAGAAAACCTATTTTGAGATGATTAATGTAATTAGTAGAGTTTAATGAATGATTAAAGTTGATATTAGCATGTTAATTGTAAAAAGGTACATTAAGAACAAAAAGGATGAACTTTGCACGTAATTGGTTAATTTAGAGTGTCATGTGGATAAATATGTTTTGATGGGCCTTGAAACCCTAATATTAGTAAATGTGACTCTTAATGGTTTTAATGGATCAATTTCATGATTAAAGTTGAGATAAGATAATTCTAAGATATTTCGAGTATAAAAGTTCCTAATTGTGGATAAATACCCTTAATATAGTAATTGTTAGATTTTGTGTAGAAAACATGCGCGGCAGAAGCAACAAAAAAATTCCACTCAATCCGAAATAGGATCTCACCGACAACAACGTATTCGGAAGGAGTATTTGCGGGATATACCTTATCGCGGAGCAAGTCTGGCGATGTCCCACTACACAAAGGTGTGCAATGACGCTTGTCTACACGGACAGAACTTCTCTCCCGTTTGCTGTCGCAGGAAGATCTGGTGGCACTCCTTTCGCATAATGATGTGCGCCACTCGTAACGCGCACGGATGGTCTTCACTGTCCTCTGAACGCAGGCGTCTCAGGGTCTGCGTCTCTACTTCATCCACGCGGATGGACTGGAACTCCACGTCGTGATTCCTAAGCCGGTGGGAAGGAGTCGTGTCTGTGCGGCGGCGTGCTAGCGACACGTTGCTCTCCTTCCTCTCCTAAGGACGGTGACGACTAGGGTTTACGTACGTGAGCATAAACTAAAAAGCCTCTCTCGATATCTTATATAGATATCAGTTGTCAATCCTCCTTTAAATAGGATACGAAGGGAAGTAGGGTTTCCTAAACCCATCGGTAAATAGAAACATTGCGTTAATTAAAACGCTCATGGATTAATTAGAATTTTCTAGAATTCATTAATTAACCAAATAATCACATTAATTGATTAATTAATATCTGACTCCATGCAATCGCTTGGGATGGCTCTATGGGCATATATACCAACAAACTCCCACTTGCTTTTAGAGCTAGTCACTCTAATATTATTCTAATCCATTTGTAATCAATGTGATTTGGAGAAATCCCAATCAAATCCACAATTATACTCCTATTCCAACACATCCTATGCGTGTGACCCGGTATGCTCCAAAATACTTTGGCAGTGATATCCATAATCATATGATGATTTTACAAGCAATGATTGGTATCTAGCAAAACTTCATTGCCACCCAAGTAATTGGAGAAGTTGGAGAACAACTTAACCTATCATTCATGACTGGTGTTACAGTGATTGTATAGTTCCTTTGTCGCTGATATCCGGATTGAACTCAAGTCATGGAATTGTTATCCTTTTCAATGTTCAATCCATATTCCTTGAACTATAGTAGACAATCTGAGATATATGTAAGCTCAATATCACATATTGACTCACATCAGCATGGCCATGTATTTCTCAGTCTCGCTTATCAAGTGGCCGGAATATCAAACTCCCGTAGGAAGGACAAATTCCATCTACATCACTCACAGTCATCCCCATGTGTCACAATGCACCCAAGCACCATCTTTATGGAAATCCTTATTTAGGACTGCGGTGGATGATGTCAAAGTACATCGAACGACATGTGATAAGTGTAGTGACTTCAGGTCTAAGAACCACAATCACCACCATCATTATGAGATGTGACTCTAACTACCAATCATGGTATCCATGTGTCACTCTCAAGGTGGGTCTATCCGATACACTGTTCTCTAACAAGTATCTATGTATTTGGTTTGATATCTCCATATCATGGATAATGAGATTATTCCATCAACCAATATACATTCTAATCTTATGTGTTATTGATGTCTATGGATATTTCCACAATAACAACCGATTAGGGATAAAACAAGAATACATACTCTTAGCATACATATGATCTCACTGTTCAGGTCATCAACCCGAAGACATATGTCATAGAGTATATTATTCTATAGACATCTATAAGTTTTATGGTCATCTCACAATATAGAACACAAACATATAGATTGGAAACTTGCCTTTATTGATATAATCAATGTAGTATTACAAATCATTTACATAGTATCCCATTACAATCATTGAATGATAGTCTCTATGGGCATACATACCAACAGATTCCCACTTGCACTTATACCCAATCACTCATGAATCTCAATCCAAGTCATTGAACATGTCCGTCATGTTTCTGCTGTGAAAGTGCTTTTGTGAGCGGGTCAGCCACATTGCTTTATGTAGGTACTATGCAAATCTTCACATCTCCTCATTGTACGATCTCTCGTATGAGATGGAACCGCCGTAGAATATGTTTGGAACGTTGGTGTGATCTTGGTTCTTTATCCTATACAATTGCTCCATTGTTGTCGCAAAACAACTCAATTGCATCACCAACGCTTGAAACCACTCCAAGTTCAGAAATGAACTTCTTGATCTACATAACTTCCTTTGCAGCATTAGATGCGGTACTATATTCTGCCTTTATTGTAGAATCCACAACCGTCTCTTGCTTGAAACTCTTCCAGCTCACAGCTCCATTGTTTAGGCAAAACACAAATCCAGCTTGCGATCTGTAGTCATCTTTGTCAGTTTGGAAGCTAGCATCGGTGTAACCCTTTACCACGATCTCTTCCTCACCATCATATACCAAGAATTGATCCTTAGTCCTTCTCAAGTACTTTAGGATGTTCTTTATGGCTGTCCAGTGACATTCACCTGGATCTGACAAATACCGGCTCATCATGCTCAAAGCATACGACACATCAGGATGAGTACATAACATTACGTACATGATAGATCCAATAGCTGATACATATGGAATCTTACTCATGTGTGCCCGTTCATCACATGAACTAGGACACCGGGCTTTAGAGATTGTAACCCCATGGGACATGGGCAAGTTACCTCTCTTAGAACCCTCCATGCTAAACCTCTTTAGCACCTTATCAATGTATATGCTCTGGCTTAGGCCTAGAAGCCTTCTATATCTATCTCTATAGATCTTGATCCCTAGTATATAGGATGCTTCACCTAAATCCTTCATAGAGAAGGTCTTCCCTAGCCAACCTTTTACTGTCTGAATAGTAAGGATGTCATTTCCCATCAATAGTATGTCATCCACATACAATATGAGAAATATGACTGTGCTCCCACTAACCCTTTTGTAAACACAAGGTTCATCTTCATTTTGATTAAAGCCAAAATTTTTGACTACTTCATCAAAATGTAGATTCCAGCTCTGAGATGCTTGTTTCAATCCATAGATTGACCTTTGTAGCTTACAGACTTTATTGGCTTCCTTTGGATTGATAAAACCCTCAGGTTGTGTCATGTACACATCCTCGAGTAAATTCTCATTAAGGAATGATGTTTTAACATCCATCTGCTAAATCTCATAGTCATGATAAGCTGCAATGGCAAGCATGATCCTGATGGATTTAACCATGGCAACTGGTGAGAAGGTCTCGTCATAATCAACACCTTGAATTTGACGGAATCCTTTCACAACCAATCTACCTTTATAGGTTTGAACATTTCCATCCATGTCAGTCTTCTTCTTGAAGAACCACTTGCACCCTATGGGTCTTACCCCTTCGGGTGGATCCACCAAGGTCCATACCTTGTTGGTGTACATGGATTCCATCTCAGATCTCATGGCTTCGAGCCATTTCTCAGATTCGGGTCCCTTAGTAGCTTCTAGATAGGAAGTTGGCTCATCTACTATGCCCAATTCGTCACTGTCTTGAGTCACGAGAAATCCAAATCTCTCAGGCTCAAGTCATGTCCTACTAGACCTACGAGGTTCCTGTGTTACATTTGGAACTTGAAATTCCACAACAATTTGTGAGTCTTCATGTTCCTTATGTACCTCCTCAGGTTCTCTACTTTCTTGTTGGTCTCGAAATTCTTCGAGCTCTACATTCCTCCCACTAATTCCTTTGGAAATAAATTCCTTTTCAAGAAATACAGCAGTCCTAGAAACAAACACGTTGTTGTCAGTTGGTGTGTAGAAGTAGTATCCCCGAGTTTCCTTGGGGTATCCAACAAAATAACATTTTTCTGATTTGGGTCCAAGCTTTTCAGGAAATTGTTTCCTAACATAAGCTTCACATCCCCAAATCTTTAACATAGACAAATTGGGACGATTCCCATTCCATATCTCATATGGTGTCTTTTGAACCGATTTAGAAGGTACACTGTTAAGTGTAAACGCTGCAGTTTCAAGAGCATATCCCCAGAATGATATTGGAAGTTCGGCTGAACTCATCATTGATCGTACCATGTCTAATAATGTACGATTCCTTCTTTCTGACACACCATTATGTTGTGGTGTACCAGGTGGAGTCCATTGTGATACAATACCACAGTCTCGAAGAAGGTCCTCAAACTCTTAGTTTAAGTATTCACCACCTCAATCTGAACGGAGTGCTTTAATACTCTTACCAAGTTGCTTCTCTACTTCATTCATGAAAGTCTTGAACATTTCAAGAGTTTCTGACTTGTGTTTCATAAGATATACATAGCCATACCTACTGAGGTCATCAGTGAAGGTAATGAAGTATTGATAGCCTCCTCTAGCATTTGATCTAAAAGGTCCACATACATCAGTATGTATGAGCCCTAGCAGATCATTGGCTCTCTCACTATGTCTAGTGAAAGGAGTCTTGGTCATCTTCCCTAATAAACATGCCTCACATGTCTCTAATGATTCAAAATTAAAAGAGTCTAGATAACCATCCTTATGGAGTCTAGATATGTGCTTCTCGTTTATGTGCCCAAGACGACAATGCCATAAGAATGTTTTGTTTGAGTTGTCAAGTTTTAACCTTTTAGTATTTACATTGTTTATGCTAGTCTCAAGTTCTAACAAGTAGATACCATACGACATATGGGCATTGCCATAAAAGATCTCATCTTTAGATATAGAAATAATTCCATTCTTAATGTGAAATACAAATCCACTATTGTCCATACAAGATACATAGATAATATTTCTATTAATGGCATGTACATAATAGCAATTCTCTAATTCTATTACAAGGCCCGTAGGCAAAGATAAACTAATAACTCCAATTGCGGTGGCAGCAACTCTTTCTCCATTAGCAACCCGCAACTCGACTTGGCCCTTTTGTAAAGGCTTACTTCTTATCAGATCCTGCATATTAGAACATATGTGAGATCCACATCCGGTATCCAATACCCATAATGAAGAAGTATTTAAGTTTATCTCAATAATGTATATACCTAAAGTGGAGATCTCTATCCCCTGCTTCTTCTTCCTCAGTTCCTCCAGGTAGAGAGGATAGTTTCTTTTCCAATGTCCAGGCTGGTGACAATGGTGACAACTTCCTTCTTTGGAGATCCCACCTTTAGCTTTGAGCGCGGATGACTTTGGCTTCTGCCCGACTTTAGAACCTTTCTTAGCCTTGCCTTTGCCTTTTGACTTTACCTTTGCCTTGTTGATCACCATCACATACTTGGGCTTGTCTTTCTTCATCTGCGCTTCAGCTGTCCTCAACATGCCCAACAATTCTGACAATGGCTTGTCAAAATTGTTCATGTTGTAGTTCATGACAAAATGATTATATGATTCAGGAAATGATTGTAGAATCACATCAGTGGACGATTCTTGACCTAGGGGAAATTCTAGCTTGGATAGGCTTTCCATGTACCCAATTAAAGTGAGTATATGGGTGCCAACTAAGTCTCCCTCTTTCATCTTGCTCTTGCTCTTGAACAAAGCCTTTGAGACATCATATCTCTCCTGTCTTGCTTGATGTTGATACATGTTCTTGAGATATGTTACCATCTCCATGACATTCATGTTCTCATGCTGCTCTTGCAACTCATAGTTCATTGAGCACAACATCAGACACTTGACATCCACAACATCATCAAGGTGCTTCTTGTAAGCATCCTTTTCAGCCTTGGGTGCATTTACGGCGGGTTCCGCTGGCTCTGGTATTTCAAGGACATAGAGCTTACACACATGTGTGAGAACAATTCTCAGTGTCCTAAACTAGCTTTGAAAGTTGGTTTCGGTAAGTTTGTCCTTATCAAGGACTGATCACAACTAGAAAGTGTGAGTGTTGTTTGCCATTTGATTGCTACAAAAGAAAATTTTGCATTTAGTCCAAAACATTTTGACTTGTAAAGATTTGATAAACGAGATTAATTAGGCCTTTAATTAATTACGCTCCCACTATTTTATTCAAATTGATATCCCTCACTATCAACTCGGAAGATTGCAACACACAACCTTCTAGTGAGCCAAGACCCAAAATAATTGGATCAATGCCCTGCCAACGCCGACGTCAAAGACCAAATACTAAGGTAGGCAACTTTTGCCAATTGCATCATATGGAACTCTTGGATAGATGATCATGCACAACTCCTTGCCATGATGTATCTGTGTGCCTCTAGGTACGTGATCCTATCAAGGTGCCCTAGTTAAGTCCAACCCATAAGCCAACACGATGAGTGTACACCCTGCGGAGGCAGACCCACACACCCACCATCACACTTCCACGAGATAGACAGTGTACCACGCGGAGGCGTGCCCACACATAGTCGATCAAGCTTTTCATGTGTGTTTCTTTTTGGAAGGCAACTAAAACTTAATATTATTAATTGAGGGGTTTTATTAATACATATACATATCCAAACACCACATACTTATAGTATGTATCATATACTACTATATCCATAATCACAAATGACAGACATGCAATCACAAACACAAATACATCAGTTATGGCCATACTATTGTAATCCTTTGGAGAAACAAAGGATTACAGTCCACCTATGGTCTTATGCATCTCATGCAACACCTGTGAATCAACCTGTAAGCCTGTAATGATCAACATTACAATGAACAACTTCATGGATGCTTCGTGAGGTTGGAACTTCAAGTTGCTTCTTGGAATTGGATCTTCTTGTTGCTTCTCCATGGACGCTCCTTAGAGTTAGATCTTTAGGTTGCTTCTTGGAATTAGATCTTCATGGTGCTTCTCCATGGACACTCCTTGGAGTTGGATCTTCAAGTAGCCTCCTTACATCAAATTTACAAAAACTAAAACCAATCCTATCTCTATTACATCATATGAGTACAAATATAAAAGGAAAGAATTAATTACACTTTGAAATAAGAGATGAGGCTCGACATGCAAGCTGAATAATTTATACAAAGGATCCATATGTAACCAGTATACATCCATAGAATTCACAAACAAACATATCCACAAGATTGACATCCACATTCATCCACAACATTCACAAAAGGGGATACGAGGCCATAATCGTGCATGCATTCACCACATAAAACAGGTTTTAAAGGCGACGCGTATGTTATCATAGGTATATCTACATATATGTATATACATATTAAAATTGCAGTACTTGTAATGTGGGACATTCCCCATTAAATAAATTTTTGACTCTCACGCAGACAATGCGGGGTACACAGGGGCATCGCCTGTCCAAAATGGAATTTTCCATAGTCGACCCCGTGCACTTAGGAAAATCAATATTTTCCATAGTCGACCCCATCCAAAACGTCAAAAACAGAAGCATGCGGTGTATGAGGAATTAGGTTTAGATTTGCACATTAGCAGTTTTAATTCGCATCGTATGCAACATAAAAATAGTATACAATGATTCGATCATATCGAAATGAATCCAAATACGTCGTAGATCGACACTGCTCTGATACCACTGTTGGATTTTATGGAGAAAACATGCGCGGTGGAAGCAACAAAAAAAATTCCACTCAACCCGAAACAGGATCTCGTCGACAACAACATATTCGGAAGGAGTGTTTGCGGGATATACCTTATCACGGAGCAAGTTCGGCGATGTTCTGCTGCATAAAGGTGTGCAGCGACACTTGTCTACACGGACAAAACTTCTCTCCCATTCGCTGTCGCAAGAAGATCTGGCTGTGCTCCTTTTGTGTGATAATGTGCGCCACTCGTAACGTGAACAGATAGTCGTCACTGTCCTCCGAACGCAGGCGTCTCAGCGTCTGCGTCTCTACTTCGTCCACGCGGATGGATTGGAACTCCACATTGCGCTTCCTAAGCCGGAGGGAAGGAGTCGTGTCTGTGCGGCGACGTGCTAGTGGTGCGTTGCTCTCCTTCCTCTCCTAAGGACGGTGATGGCTAGGGTTTAGGTACGTAAGCGTAAACTGAAAAGCCTCTCTCGATATCTTATATAGATATCGGCCGTCAATCATCCTTTAAATAGGATACGAAGGGAAGTAGGGTTTCCTAAACCCATCGGTAAATAGAAACACTGCATTAATTAAAATGCTCGTAGATTAATTAGAATATTCTAGAATTCATTAATTAACCAAATAATCACATTAATTGATTAATTAATATCCGACTCCATGCAATCACTTGGGATGGCTCTATGGGCATATATACCAATAGTAATTAGGGTTTTCTAATGGATAAATGTAGAATTAATGACAAATAGAGTTCATATGCGAATTAGACCATAACGAACTATGAATTGATGATAAATGAGCATAATGATCTTGTCATGGAATGAAAGGATAAAAATGGTAGCTTTAATGTGAAAGAGGCTTAATGGACTTAATTGATGGTTAATTATGCCTTAATTTGATATTAGGATTATATGTTGTTAAAAGATAACCTTAATATCATTCACGAAGAATAGATGAGATAATTAGGGTTTGTGAGTAATTGTATAAAATTAGGGTTTAAAATAGTAAAAATGAAGTGAAACCCTAATTGCAATGGAAACCCTAAAAGTGGACTAGAAACCCTAGGAAGCAAGCTAGATTTAATAGATCTGAATGACATGATCAATAATAGGAAACTGTATGCATATTTCAAGATCTCATTATGTGCTTGCTTGCCTAATTGGATTTCTTGATTGATTGGATTGATTCTATCTCAAATCAGCCTGACAAGTATGTGGTTACACTTATGGATAATCGTTTTAGTTTCACGGTGATTGCCGAACATTTATATCAGTTGCCTGAAAATAACTGCTTGGATGACTTTTATTTCATGCAACTATAAAGTGACTATGATTATCAGTATATATATATATATATATATATATATATATATATATATATATATATATAAATATAACTGGCTTAGATCTGGGTCCTCCTCTGTGGCTTTGCAAAGGCTAAAAAAAGGGTAACCTAGAGCAAGCTCTAGGTTATCAAGAGTTAGGGATTGGGCTACCTACGTGTAGTGCCATGCAACTCTTTAGCGCACCGTGAGTTAAGGAGTGGGCTACCTACGGGTAGTGCCATGTGACTCAACCCTAGAAATTGATTCACCTATTAGGTAGGATCATGAGGGGTTTAATGGGGATCTACCATAAGGAAGGTAGCATCCAGGTCCACTACAGGGACAACGCAGAGGATAGGGTATGTATGGATCACGCAGTTATATTTAAAATGTAAAGTTGTTTGTTAAACTGTAATTGACTGCAATATTGTTATGGTTAATTGCACGATTATTGTTTCCCCCACATACCAGCATAATTCATTTATGCTGACCGACGTTTTGTTTGTCGGCATTTTAGGTTCAAGTGAAAAGAACAAACAGTAAAGTGGCATATGTGGAATTAAAGTACAAAGGAGGATTAGTTAGAATAGACTCCAGATGTGGATAAAAGTAGATATCCAAGTTTTTGAAAAAGGTATGCAAAGTTAATTTTTATTACAACATTTTAGTTTAGTTTAGTTGAATTTGACAATTATTATTGATTATTTGTTGAACCTTTGATCTGGAAATTGGGATAACGACTCTGACTTCTTGGTCTCCCTTAATTGGGGGTTACTGGGAGGCGGGGTCATTACATTTGGTATTAGAGCATAGGTTCCTCATTTAATCTTTAATAATTATTAAATTTTACAAACTCTGTAGAACCCAAGGGAGTTATTAGAGGAATTTCTGAAAGACAGAGGTGTCTAGAAAAGGATCACGTTCGGGGGCTGGCAAGATTTTCCTCCGCACCGCTAGTCAGAATATGAGGACTCCCAGATTAGCGAGACTGCCTGGCCAATGTCTAAGGATTTGACTCGAAATAAGATACCTTTAGGACTCTCTCATCTTGTTCATCCCTTCTCAACTCAAATTCTATTAAGGATTATAAGGATTAGGGTTTTCTCTCTTTTCCTCACCCTCTTGAGGTATGGGTAAGGTTGATAAGGTCTAAGGAATCCTCCACCAAATTAATAAAAAGCATGTAAATAAGATGTCATGGACATAAGCTTAATAGATTAAGCGTAAAAAAATAGATACATGCTTAGGTCGTATGACATAAGTTTTCATGCCCTCAGGAGAGACCTAAAGCTATACCTTGTTGTCAGGAGGATAAGTAAAGAGAGTTAGTCTTGGAGGTAGAGACCTCCATTAAAAGTAGAGACCTATCACATCCTCTGAGGACAATGCTAACCCTAACCCTAAGTGGTGAGATGACATGATGAGTTAGATGTCATGGTAGACCGAGTGTTTGGATGGACATGCCTTTGGGATGCCATAGGAGCCATGACAAGTTGGATGACCTAGTACCTTTGGCGACCCAACCCTGGGAAGGATCATGCATGTTAGAGCAAAGGATAGCTCCTTCTTTGATGAGGTTAGAGAAGAACCTATGGAAACCCCATGAGCTTAGATGAGCATGGCATAGTAGGCACCCAAAATACGTCAGTAGTGCGAGCAGTAGGTCAAAACCCTAGCCAAGGGAGTATGTTGGATAGATGATGAGATAAGCATAAGGAGCTATGGATAACCTTGAGCAAACATAAGTGTGAACATAGGCTTCACCATGTAGAGGTATTCTTGTGAGCTTAATCCATCTTCATGGAGAGAGGACCTTTAGTATAAGGCTAGTTGTGGAGTTAGCTCTACAGAGAGAGTAGGATCCAAGCAAGAAGGTTGGAAGCCTAGACTTTGAGATATGAGGAAAAGTGGGGAGTTGAGGATGATGCGACCTAAGTGGATGATAGTGGTTGCCTCATGCTTGATCCCTGGAGGCTGATGATATCTTGGTTTCCATTAGAGGAACCAAAACCTAGAGAGAGGATGAGGCTTCTGGTACCTATGTGCCCATGGTGTAGGTGTTTACCTTCTGAGATAGGAAGAAGAGTTCCTTAGACCTGGAGAGGTTTGGTAACAGGTTGTGAGTCCTTGTACCTTGTTGATTGTCCTTGAGGAGGACTCAACTCTGAAGTGTTTCTCGAGTAGAAGGATGATAGGAAGTGCAGGTCATGCCTTATACATGCTTGATTCGTGGTTAAGAGGTTGACCATGCACTTTTACACCCAAAAGTGAACCTAGGGTTCCTAGGCCTAAGAGGGGAAGTGGTGTACCTAATGTTCTTGATGAGATTTGAGTTTCTATAGATGCAAGCATGGTACTTCTCATGGTGATAGGAAAGGGAAACCCCTTAAGTTTAAGGTATGTTTGATGAACCCCTCACAACTAAGTTGATGACATGGGAAGGTATGATCTTGATCCAGCGTTGAGGAAAGAGAACAAGTATGACCTAGCATGGTTTAGTAGGTGGTCTGCTTGTGCCTTAGTAGCTCTCTAGGGTTAAGCATACTCATGTGGAAGTAAACCCTAAACCTAAGGACATTTGTGACCTTTTTTTTGTCAAGATGTAGTTTCCTCCCATCCTGGGAGAGAGACCCTTTGGTAGGGTGTATACCAGTTTTGTGGGTTTTGAGGAAACCTAAAGAGGTCTCATAGGATCTTGAGAAGCTAAGTGAAGAGTACATTGTAACGACCCCCGCCTCCCAGTAACCCCCAATTGAGGGAGACCAAGAGGTCAGAGTTGTTATCCCAATTTCCAGATCAAAGGTTCGAAAAATAATCTATAATAACTATCAAATTCTACCAACTAAACTAAAAGGCTGTAATAAAATTAAACTTTGCATACCTTTTTCAAAAACTTGGTTAACTATTTCTATCCACATCTTGAGTCTATTCTAACTAATCCTCCTTTGCACTTTAATTCTCATTTAAATCTACATATGCCACTTTACTGTTTGTTATTTTCACTTGTACCTAAAATGTCGACAAACAAAATGTTGGTTAGCAAAAGCTGGTATGTGGGGGAAACAATAATCATGCAATTAACTTGTAACAACATATTGTAGTCAAATATGATTTAACAACCAACTTTACATTTTCAACATAACTGCTCAATCCATACATACCCTAACCTCTGCACTGTCCCTGTAGTGGACCTAGATGCTACCTTCCTTATGGTAGATTCCCATTTAACCAGTCATGATCCTACCTAACAGGTGAATTAGTTTCTAGGGTTGAGTCACATGGCACTACCCATAGGTATCCCACTCATTAACTCATGGTGTACTAAAGAGTTGCATGGCACTACACGTAGGTAGCCCAATCCCTAACTCTTGATAGCCTAGACCTTGCTCTAGGTTACCCTTTTTAGCATTTGTAAAGCCACAGAGGAGGACCAGGATCTGAGCCAGTCATCTATGCGTACTTATGGTGATAGTCATAGTCACTTTATAGTTGCATGAAATAAGAGACATTCAAGCAGTTATTTTTAGGCAATCGATAAAACAACTGGGAATCACCGTGAAACTAAAGCAATTATCCATAAGCATAACCACATACCTGTCAGGCTGATTTGAGACAGAACAATCCAATCAATCAAGAATTCCAAATAGGCAAGCAAGCACATAATAAGATCTTGAAATATGCATACAATTTCCTATTATTGATCATGCCATCAAGATCTATTAAATCTAGCTCGCTTCCTAGGGTTTCTAGTCCACTTTTAGGGTTTCCATTGCAATTAGGGTTTCCCTTCATCTTTTACTATTTTAAACCCTAATTTAATGCAATTGATCACAAACCCTAATTATCTCAACATATAATCCTCAATTTTAGATTAAAGGCATAATTAAGCATTAAATAAGTCCATTAAGCCTCTTTTACATTAAAGCTGTCATTTTTATCCTTTTAATCCATGACAAGATCATTATGATCATTTATCATTAATTCATAGTTCATTATGGTCTAATTCACATATGAACTCTACTTGTCATTAATTCTACCTTTATCCATTAGAAAACCCTAATTACTACATTAAGGGTATTTATCCACAATTAGGAACCTTTATACTCAAAATATCTTAGAATCATCTTATCTCAACTTTAATCATGAAATTGATCAATTAGAGACATTAAGAGTCTTATTTACTAATATTAAGGTTTCAAGGCCCATTAATGCATATCTGTGCACATAAAACTCTAAATTAACCAATTACGTGTAAAGTTCATCTTTTTTGTTCTTAATGTACCTTTTTACAATTAATAGGTTAATATCAACTTTAATCGTCCATTAAACCCTACTAAATACATTAATCATCTCCAAATAGGGTTTCTTAATCTTTAATTCATTAAAGTTGATAAATTACACTACTTTTAGAATAGTAAGAGGAATTAGCCTCTAAAACCATTTGTAATGAATTCCTCTCGTTTTTTTGAGAAATTTTCATATTTTATGCATATCCATCCGAGCTACGGATATTTAAATATGATTTTTGCAAGATATTACTTACCAAAGCCAATCAGAGCTCGTCACGTCACCCATGTCATGCAACGTCGCCCAGCTGGTTTAGAAACATAATGGGATTATGATTTTACCCTCGTGTGGCAACTTAACTCTTTAAAACTTGGAGGGGCAAAGGTGTCAAATGTCCATCTGTCATCTTCCACCTTACACAGCTCGACCACTACTGCCCTAGCCGCTCATGGCGCATCTCCACCTCCCGGATCTGGACCCGTCGGCCACCACAACTCCTCCCCCCTCCTCTGCCGTGCCCTCTCAAAGGTGAGGGTACCTCTGGTACGTGGCCGGTTGGCCAGAAACGAGCCCAACAGATATGCCGCCATGGCTGACCTGTAGCCAATCTGCAGCGTCACGCAGGAGTAAGGAGCTAACAAAATAGTCGTCAAGCTCCTCATCGACGACGTAAGAGTGTCGCGATCTCCTCGTACTACCCTCACTGCTTCAGGGATCACACTACCCCTCCGGTTAGGGTTTAAATGAAGAAGAAGATGGGAGAGAGAGAGAAGGATGCTTGTGATTCTTAAACTCGAGCCAAAGGCTCTACCCCTTATATAGGGGAGAGTACCAACGCCCTTAGATACTTGCCCACAAATAAACAAAGTCCTTTTCCAACTTGGAACCCTATTCCTTCATGAAGAAGAAATCTTCTCTCTCTAAAATGAAACTCTTTGATATTCTTTACTCCTTAGATATTAGAATTTCGAAAATCACCTCTTTTATTCTCTTAGTACTTTCCCTTTAATCCATTGACACGAAATTATGTTTTCCTTTAGTATAAAATACCACCTCTTAAACAATACCACAAAATTCATTAATAATGTATTACATTACCCTCTTATTTTGCATTATTGGTATTTTCTCTTTATTCCTCTTTATTGGGCTCCTTGTACCCCAAGAAACTCTATGATTTCGAAATTCCTTTTTAAGGATACTTATTATTCTTCTAGATGCATCTATATTCACTATTTCACATTATCTTGTTTATTTCTTATTAAAATATCTCTTTTTGAGGATTTCTCTTTATCTTTCTTTTTATTTTCCTCATTGGCATTCCATTTAACATTAGGAATCCTTTGGATACGAAAATCCACCAAAGATAACTCATTCATACCTCTTTCCACTTATTTTCCACATTTTATCATTGTTTTCAATTTCTTTCTTAATAAAGAAGTACTTAATTGATCTTTTCTTTTCTTGTTGTACTATCTTTACAACTTTGGACTCCTTGGAACCCAAGAGGCACGAAATCCAACTTTGGATTATATTCTTTTGCCTTCTAGAGGTTTCTACATCTTTCTTTTCTTCATTTCTTATCAATAAAGGAGTTCCTTTTGTCTTTTCCTTGTTATTGGGCCCAATAGCCAATGAAGCCCACCAAACAACCAACAAGGCTATTGTAAACGAAACTCATTTATTCAAAACAAATTATATCATTATTTGTTCCAATATCTTTAATGTGAGAAATTACATTTCTCACCAAATGAACCCAAAAATTGGGGTTGTAACATCCTTCCCCTCTTATAAGAATTTTGTCCTCAAAATTCCATCAAGTAAACAAACAATTCAGGATAAGACTTTTACATGTCCATCATTGGCCCCTATGTGGCTTTGCCCTATCCATGGCACTCCCAAAGAACCTTTATCATCACATATTCCTTTCTCTGAGTTCTTTCACCTTGGCATCTATAAACCTCATAGGTGACTCATGTCATTTCAGCCTCCTTTGGGATTCACTAGGTTCATTTCTCTGCACATGGTCTGGGTACCTCACATAGTGCTCTAAATTTGACACATGGAACTCATCACACATCACATTATCCTGAGGGGTAAGGGAAAAACTTAACCTTCTCCACCAAACCATGTCAAAAGAACCCATGCATCAGGGACTCATCTCTCTTAGCTATAAGCTTAGAGGGGTTGGATTTTCATGTCACATATTCCCCCACAGTGAACTGCATGCCGGTCTACTTTGCATCATCTTACAACTCATGTCATCTCTGGGCTCCTTTAAGCCATTGCATGATCAAAGTGACTTCATCTGCACACACTATGGTCTTTTCCTGACCTTCACGAGGTCCCTTCACCAACATTATCTCAATGAAGTTGTGACTGACACAACCTCCCTTGCAGAGCTTCTTTACATGCCGATACTGGCTATGGTGGTTATCATCACATCTTACCGTAGAAAAAAAAACTATCTCCATGTATCACCCTGAACGAGCACACATGGTCTCATCAGACCCTCTAGTCTGGATCGTACTAACCATTAGCTAGGGTGATAAATTGTACTAACATCAAGTTCTTCATGTATCTACTTCCACCTCCTGGAAGTGAATCTTTAGGTTATACTCAAAAACCTTTGAACTCATATCATGGTGTAGTTGAACCATCTCCCTCATATGTAGTTCAACCAGATCTGTCCCTTGATAGTACTCTTTCTCTCTCATGTCATCTTGGTAAGGCGATCTACCATAACCCATATTACATCTCGACCTTCCTTGGTCTAGGGAAGACTTACCATGACATCCATAGTGATGAACTCCCATTCCCTCTCAGGGACTCTTTTATCCTCTATATCAATACACTGGGTTAGTGATGTTTGTCCTTCACCTCCAGGCTTGCATGGCAACATATCCCATGCAACTTCATCTTAAGCATCCAAAGTACCACTGTCACTTACCATCTTCGTAGTACCATGGTGTATGGTGATCTTCAATCATGATCTCCTGTATTGTCATGATTCCTTAAGGTCGATTCCTCATAAACCCTAAAACACTCTAATCGGGGTTTCATCACCTTCCTTTCCAGAGAAGTGCATCTGAGGTTCTACAACCATCCTTTCATCATGATAAGCCCTAGGCTGGCTAACCAAACAACCATTAACCAGATCAACCAATATTGTTACATCCAAACTTATCTCTTTTTCGAATTGAGGGTTAACCTAACAACCTCTTCTAGCCTCCATCTAAACTAGGCCGTTGTATCCCATCCAGAGCATCCATTACCACTTCACATCCTTAGGTGTTAGGTAAAGTTGAAGAAATACACCTCCATGTATTCCACTTATTATCTCATCTCAGCTCTAAGTCTATCTTCATCAAGAAAACTCTACTTATTCTCTTGGTTTTTCAAACTCAACCTTGTATGACTCATATCTCATAATAAAAACATCCTCATAAGATGACTACCTTGTTTACATCCATGTATCATTCACTCCACTAGGGTATGTTATCATCCCTATCCTCATACCTCATAGCAACGTTCCAACTCACATCATCTTTTATCCTTGGTGTATGACATGCGTATTGTCCTATATCTCACTCCCATAACAAGAGGAAATGAGCATTTGGCTGCAGTCCAAATACAAAGTTCTTCCTTTTCCAAGAGTAGAGATGGTACATCCCACCTTGCCAGTACACCTTTAAATCTAAGTTGAAACGTGCAGTTTATGCCTCTATATCACAATCATCTTGATATCAAAGTTACTTTTATGGAAAACTGGTCTCGAACCTACTTGGGTCCACACACAATCCTTTGTCATCTCCTCTAGGTCTATAGGGTGCCGACACTTTTAGGGTCATCCCTTTTCCCTCATGCATCCAGAGAGTGCCCTACTCATTTGCCCTTTGGGTCCCATGAGTTCATGAAGGTGATCAATTTCCTAACCCATGGCCCTCAAACAATGATAGTTGTTACCTCCCGACCCTATGGTCATGTGCAACTAGGGAATTAGGCAACTCCTACTTCCATCAGTCTTATCCCTACCTGACCCTAAGATAGACTTAGGATTATAACATAGTACATGTTCAACTTAGAACCTTACCCAAGCCTTTATCATCTCTCTCTGCATTCATGGGCTAACTTTCATCCTTTCATAGGGGTCATGGCGACATGCCTACCTTGGTCAGGCTCCCATACTGGTTACCTCCATGGTAACACATCCACACGAACTTAGATATGGTTATCTATGGGTCTATAGGTTCATTCTCATACCATGTACTTTCCACTTAGCTTCTCAAGATCCTATGAGAGCTCTTTAGGTTTCCTTAAACCAACAAAACTGGTATACACCCTACAAAAAGGGTCCCTCTCCCAGGATGGGAGGAAACTACAACTCTTGACAACAAGGTCACAACATCCTTAGGGTTTATATTCACATGTGCATGCTTAACCCAACAGCTACTAAGGCACAAGCAGACCACCTACTAAACCATGCTAAGTCATACTTGTTCTTTTTCCTCAACATTGGATCAAGATCATGCCTTCCCATGTCATCAACTTAGCTGTGAGGGGTTCATCAAACATACCTTAAACTTAAGGGTTTCCTTTTCCTCTAAACATGAGGAGTACCATGCTCAAATCTATAGAAACTCAAATCTCATCATGATCATCAGGTACATCACTTCCCCTCTTAGGCCTAGAAACCCTAGGTTCACTTCTCTGATGTCTAACTGTCTGCTCAACCTCTTAACCACAAACCAAACATGTATAAGGTATGACATGCACTTCCTATCATCATTCTACTCGAGCAACACTTCAGAGTTGAGTCCTCCTCAAGGACAATCAATAAGGTACAATTCCTCACAACATGTTACTAAACCTCTCCAGGTCTAAGGAACTCTTCTTCTCATCTATACCATAGGTACAAAGGTACCAGCAGACTCATCCTCTCTCTAGGGTTTGGTTCCTCTCATGGCAACCAAGGCATCATCATCCTCCAGGGATCAAGTATGAGGCAACCACAAACATCCACTTAGGTCGCATCATCCTCAACTCCCCACTTTTCCTCATATCTCAGAGTCTAGGCTTCCAACCTTCTTGCTTGGGTCCTGCTGTCTCTCTCTAGAGCTAACTCCACAACCAACTTTATACTAAAGGTCCTCTCTCCATGAAGATGGATCAAGCTCACAAGCATACCCCTATGTGGGTGAAGCCTATGTTCAACCTTATGTTGCTCAAGGTTATCCCTATCCCATTATGCTTAACTCACAAGCTATCCATTGTACTCTCCTGGCTAGGGTTTCAACCTACTGCTTGCACTACTAATGTATTCTAGGTGCCTACAATGCCATGCTCATATAAGATCATGGGGTTTCTATAGGTTATTCTCTAACCTCATCAAAGAAGGAGCTATCCTTCACTCTAACATGCACGACCCTTCCCAGGGTTGGGTTGCCAAAGGTACTCGGTCATCCAACCTCTCATGGATCATATGGCATCCAAGACATGTCCATCCAAACACCTTGTCTACCATGACTTCTAACTCATCATACCATCTCTCTCTCTAGCCTTCACTTAGGATTAGGGTTAACATCATTCTTAGAGAATGTGCCAGGTCTCCACTTATAATGGAGGTCTCTACCTCCAAGACTAACTCTCTTTACTTATCCTCTTGACAAGAAGGTCTAGCCTCAGGTCTCTCCTGAGGGCATGACAACTTATGTCATACGACCTAAGCATGTATCTATTCTTTTACGCTTAATCTATTAAGCTTATGTCCATGACATCTTATTTACAAGCTTTTTATTAATTTGGTGGAGGATTCCTTAAACCTTATCAACCTTACCCATACCTCAAGAGGGTGAGGAAAAGAGAGAAAACCCTAATCCTTATAATCCTTAACAACATTTGAGTTGAGAAGGGATGGACAAGATGAGAGAGTCCTAAATGTATCTTATTTTGAGTCCAATCCTTAGACATTGGCCAGGCGGTCACACTAATCCAGGAGTCCTCGTATTCCGACTAGCGGTGCAGAGGAAAATCTTGCCAGCCCCCGGACATGATCCTTTTCTAGACACCTCTATCTTTCGGAAATTCCTCTAATAACTCCCTTGGGTTCTACAGAGTTTGTAAAATTTAATAATTATTAAAGATTAAATGAGGAACCTATGCTCTGATACCAAATGTAATGACCCCCGCCTCCCAATAACCCCCAATTAAGAGAGATCAAGAGGTCAGAGCCGTTATCCCAATTTCCGGATCACAGGTTCAACAAATAATCTATAATAATTATCAAATTCTACCAACTAAACTAAAAGACTGTAATAAAATTAAACTTTGCATACCTTTTTCAAAAACTTGGTTAACTATTTCTATCCACATCTCGAGTCTATTCTAACTAATCCTCCTTTGCACTTTAATTCTCATTTAAATCCACATATGCCACTTTACTGTTTGTTCTTTTCACTTGTACCTAAAACACCAACAAACAAAATGTCAATCAGCAAAAGCTGGTATGTGGGGGAAACAATAATCGTGCAATTAACTTCTAACAACATATTGCAGTCAAATATGATTTAACAACTAACTTTACATTTTCAACATAACTGCTCAATCCATACATACCCTAACCTATGCGCTGTCCCTGTAGTGGACCTGGATGCTACATTCCTTATGGTAGATCCCCATTTAACCCCTCATGATACTACCTAACAGGTGAATCAGTTTCTAGGGTTGAGTCACATGGCACTACCCATAGGTAGCCCAATCCTTAACTCATGGTGTGCTAAAGAGTTTCATGGCACTACACGTAGGTATCCCAATCCCTAACTCTTGATAGCCTAGACCTTGCTCTAGGTTACCCTTTTTAGAATTTGCAAAGCCACAGAGGAGGACCAGGATCTGAGCCAGTCATGTATGCGTACTTATGGTGATAGTCATAGTCACTTTATAGTTGCATGAAATAAGAGACATTCAAGCAGTTATTTTTAGGCATTCGATAAAGCAACCGGGAATCGTCATGAAACTAAAGCGATTATCCATAAGCGTAACCACATACCTGTTAGGCTGATTTGAGATAGAATAATCCAATCAATCAAGAATTCCAAATAGGCAAGCAAGCACATAATGAGATCCTAAAATATGCATACAATTTCCTATTATTGATCATGCCTTCAAGATCTATTAAATCTAGCTCGCTTCCTAGGGTTTCTAGTCCACTTTTAGGGTTTCCATTTCCATTAAGGTTTCCCTCATCTTTTACTATTTTAAACCCTAATTTAATGCAATTGATCACAAACCCTAATTATCTCAACATCTAATCCTCAATTTCAGATTAAAGGCATAATCAACCATTAAATAAGTCCATTAAGCCTCTTTTACATTAGAGCTACCATTTTTATCCTTTTAATCCATGACAAGATCATTATGCTCATTTATCATTAATTCATAGTTTATTATAGTCTAATTCACATATGAACTCTACTTGTCATTAATTCTACCTTTATCCATTAGAAAACCATGATTACTACATTAAGGGTATTTATCCACAATTAGGAACATTTATACTCAAAATAGCTTAGAATCATATTATCTCAACTTTAATCATAAAATTGATCAATTAAAGCCATTAAGAGTCTTATTTACTAATATTAGGGTTTCAAGGCCCATTAAAGCATATTTGTGCACATAAAACTCTAAATTAACCAATTACGTGCAAAGTTCATATTTTTTGTTCTTAATGTACCTTTTTACAATTAACAGGTTAATATCAACTTTAATCATCCATCATGCAAGAATTATGTCAAATGCTACAAAGAACATCATAATTGCATCTATCAGATACTTTCATATCCACTGAAACACATAGATCACTTAGAATCTCAATCTCTTATCATCATCATTACTTGGGTATTCAAACCCTTAATTCATCACTGAGTATTGTCACCACTTAGCAGATGATCATTACCTCTAGGTCATTAGACCAGGGTATTTATTCACATAGTTCACATAGCTCATTGAATATGTATCATATAACATCATAGCTCTTACTTAGCCATGCTCATTGCCTTAATATACTTGCATGGTTATTATATCATGTTATCAACAATTTCAACACATGTCTTAATCATGAAATACTAAGGAACACATCCTCCCTAATGAATTAGGGTTATAATCAACCAATTAGGGTTTCAAGATTTCATTACAAGATTAAGCCCCAACTCATACTCTAATCATCTCCGAAGTATCATTACATATTAATCACATAATTATCTTTCCAATCTTAATTTCTCTCTCATCCCCACTAGAATGTAGATTACTTAATTTACCTCTTTACGGTCTATTAGCTTATCATTATCTAATTGAATTAAACTCATTGTGTCTCAATATTGCATTAATCATATACATCACTTAGACAAGCCTACTGAATTAGAGCATGTCTACCATATCGGGTAACATGATGGATAATATTATACTATCATGTTTGAAGATGCATATATCATCATAACAAGTATCCATATTAATCATGTGGTGGAATCACACCATCATATCGGGTTTAGGGTATATCCCTTAACACCATATCGTGTAGTCATACTGGGTTAGGTATCACTTTAACTTTTCTCATCTTAAGTCAACATCATATTTTGTATAGCTTAGACCATTATCCTCATATCGGGTATAGGGGTATATTGGGTTCTCATATCATGTACAAGAGTACACCATATTAGGCATACCATTATGGCTTTACCATATATCTTTCAAGATAATATTATATTGGTTCTTTATCTTAATTTGCCATATCAATTTTCATGCTAAACTTCCATATCGGTTTTTCTCTTGGGTTATCATATCAGATTTGATCTTGGGTTTACCTTATCGTGTCCCCATATTAGATTGCCATATTGTGATTCATGTTTGATATCATATCGTGATCCCATGTTGGATATCATATCGGTTCACATCATAGGTTCACCATATCAGTTTATATGTTGGACATCATATATGTTTACCTATCTTAGATAAGTCCCTTTTTGCCCTTAGCCATTTAATACTTTTAAGGTTCTATTTATTCTCTTATGGTTACATGATAAGACAAATACTTAGCTACTTATGAACTCATCTCAAAGTAGTAGGATGTATCGGGTTTTCAAAGGAAATGGGTTTCACAACATATCAGATTTCCATATCTTCATCTAGGGTTTTACCCATATCGTGCAAAGGCATTTTTTTACACTTGTATCGTGTACATGGTATAGATAGGAATATTCCATATCATCCATAGGGCATATCTTATAAAGTATTACCTACCTTCATATCAGATTGACTTCTATATCAGATTCCATATCGGTTTTCAAAAGTCTTCAACCCATATCGGGTTTCAAGAGTCTTCAACCCATATCGGGTTGTTCAATGATGATGTCATCATCATCAACCTCAAGATACTTATCTAACTATTCAAAACCATGGATAACAATCCTAACTACTTATTGGAACTCATGGATATATCAATTGATCAAAGGAAATTCGATTATGAAAGAAATCAACAAGTGGAACAATAGTTAAGAAATGATAATAATATAGATGGTTTCAAGTTATATAACCCACCTCTCAAGTAGCTTCCAAGGTTCAAGATTCACTCCTCACGTTCTAAGATTGAAGATGAGCCTTCACCAAGCTCCAATCCTTGAACTTCTAGCTTTTGCACGATATCTCCAATCCCAGTGGGCAATATCACCTTCTATGACTTATTTGGCCGATATCAAGCTCTATGTCTTAACCCTCCTAACTATGCATAACACAAGAGGGAATGCACGATACAAGAGGGAAGGTTACTAGCAAGATTAAAAAATCGTACTAATAAGTGAAGGGCAAGGTATTTATACTAGAGGTTTATGGAAAAGAGTGTAAGAGGTGTCATTTGCTTCGACTACTAAGTGCCACCTAGACATGCATGGTCGACACATGCATTTGAATGCACTCCATTATTATATTGCCATGCAAAAACAAAAGTTCAAGGATAATATAGAAGATAAGGGTCAACTCTTGAGTTATCTTCTAAAGCAAGTCTTCTTCCACTAACTATATTATAATATTCAATTCCATCTTTTCCAAGACAAGTGCAAACCAATTAAAATATTTTCTTTGAAGTGCCTTGCCCATCATGGGAAAACCCAAAGCTCCAAAAACTGATAGGAGACTCCTATTTGGCTTCATGGCCGATAGGGTCTCCCTTTCTAAATCCACAACTCGATATAGCTCTCATATATAACTTTCAACTTATGTATTTTCTTGGTCTCTTTATTATTAAGAGTGCTAATACTTTAAGATGATTCAAACATATTGTCTCCTTCTTTCTCTCTCCTCTAGATAATACTAGGTAAGAGTAAAAACAATCTAGAGGTGGTAATTTACACATCAACCCTATATTTTGCATATATTTCAATTTGTACTATAATTGATGCATTAAGCACTTAGCATTATTCAAACAAGTTATCACTTAGATTTAGGCTTTCCACAAGCCACCAATTAGCATCATATTATCTTTAATGATATTAAAAACACTTATAATTAATTCAACATGTAACATTTGCAATATAATCCCTCATCTTGGGTAAATTGCACTTTTCACTTAGATTGTCATAAAATGCACACATAGTTTGCATATAAGCTCAAATTTGAAAATAAACTTCACAAAGGGCCTTAATTACTTTTCAAAAGACAAGAACAAGTTTTTAAGTAACTTACTTAAGCAAAACATCTAGTGTTAGGCCATAACCCAGGTCAGGGGTGTTACAATTATCAACCCCTAAAAAAAGGATTTCGTCCCCGAAATATCAAGAGAAAAGAGAAGGGTATTTCCTCCTCATCTATTCTTCTAACTCCCATGTGGCTTCTTCAACGCCACGGTGATGCCAAAGAACTTTTACAAGAACTATATCTTTCTTCTTCAACTTCATGACTCTTCTATCAAGAATCATCATTGGACCTTCCACATAGGATATATCTTCATTCAATTCAACCTCTACAGGTTGTAACACCATCTCTGTATTAGGATGACACTTCCTCAGCATAGACACATGAAACATTGGATGTAGTCTATGTAGCTCAGGTGGCAATTCCAACATATAAGCTACTTTCCCAATCCGTGCTATCACTGGGTAAGGTCCCATAAATCTAGGAGCTAACTTACCCTTCTTTCCAAATCTGAGAACACCTTTCCAAGGAGAGACCTTGAGATACACTATGTCTCCAACTTGGAATTCTAAAGGTCTATGACGTTTATCAGCATAAGACTTCTGTCTATTTGGTGTAGCTTTCAACTGTCATTGTATAACTTTAATCTTTTCAGTTGTTTGTTGCACTAACTCAGGACCTAAAAGTTGGTATTCTCTGGTTTCAAACTAGCATAACGGAGATCTACAACGTCTACTGTATAATGCTTCATATGGTGCCATATCAATACTAGCTTGGTAACTATTGTTATAGGAAAACTCTATCAAGCTCAGGTGTAAGTCCCAACTTCCCATAAACTCAAGGACACATGCTCTAAGAAAGTCCTCTAAAGTTTGTATAGTTCTTTCAGACTGCCCATCTGTCTGAGGATGAAAAGTTGTACTAAATTTCAATTACGTACCCAGATCTTTATGTATTTGTTCCCAAAAATGACTTGTAAACTGGGGACCTCTATCAGATACAATTGTAGCTGGAACTCCGTGCAACCGCACTATCCCATCTATGTATATCTGTGCAAGCTTCTCAGCAGTGTAGGTTGTTTTGACAGGAAGAAAATGTGCTGTCTTAGTCAACCTATCAACTATCACCCAAATGGAATCATGAATTTTGGCTGTCCTTGGTAGACCAACCACAAATTCCATTGTCACATGATCACATTTTCACTGAGGTATAGGTAGGGGTTGTAACATTCCTACAAGATTCAGATGTTCTTCTTTAACTTGCTGACACACCAGACACTGCATAACGAACTTAGCTACATCTTTCTTCAAACCAGGACACCAATACATATCTTTTAAGTTATAATACATTTTAGTGCTCCCTGGATGCATTGGATACATGGATGAGTGAGCTTCCTCCACAACTAATTTTCTTAAGTTATTACTATCAGGAACTATCATTCTACCATGGTAACAAACTATGCCATCTTCTGACTCATGGAAACCGTCCCATTTCTCACTGCCCAACTCTGACCTAATCTGCTGAATCACAATATCAACCTATTATGCCTCTTTGATATGTTATTTCAGAGTAGGTTTCACATGCATCTCAACTAACAACCCTACCAACAAAGATACTTCTGATAATCAGAATTCGCACTTGCTAAACTTAGTATATAACTTATGTTATCTTAACAAGGTCAAAGCCTGCTGAAGATGTTGTTCATTTTGTTGACCGTCTCTACTGTATATCAAAATGTCGTCTATGAAAACCACTACAAACTGATCAAGGAATGGCCAGAAGATTCTATTCATCAACTCCATGAATGCAGTTGGTGCATTAGTTAGTCCAAATGACATAACTGCAAACTCATAATGACCATACCTTGTCCTAAAGGCTGACTTAGGTATGTCACTTTCCTTAATGCGTAACTAATGATATCCTGATCTTAGATCTATCTTAGAGAACATTGTTGCACCACGCAACTGGTTAAATAGATCATCGATCCTTGGTAAGGGATATTTGTTCTTAATAGTCACCTTATTAAGCTATTTGTAATCTATGCATAGTCTCATAAACCCATCTTTCTTTTTAACGAAAAGAACTGGAGAACCCCATGGCAAAGTACTTGGTCATATGAAACCTTTCTCAAACAACTCCTGCAACTATTTCTTAAGTTATGCCATCTTAGTTGGCGCCATCCTATAAAGTGTTTGGGCTATAGTTTGCGTATCCAAAACAAGATTAATCTCAAAATCAATCTCTCGGGGTGGTAGAACACATGGAAGTTCCTCAGGATACACATCCTCAAATTCCCTAACAATAAGAACTTCAGAAAGACTAGGGCTCTTTATTCTTGTATCTACCACATGTGCCAAGAATGTGAAGCATCCTTGTCTCATCAACTTTTCCTCTACCATAACTGACACTAGACAGATTGGGAGAATCTTTCTATCCCCCTAAAAGACCCATGTCTTATCACCATATGTGAACATAGCCTACTTGGAATCACAATTCAAGACAGCTTTGTACTTTTCTAAGGTATCCATCTCGAGAATTACATCAAACCCATGCATTTCAAGTGGTATAAGATCTACTTGAATGCTATGTTCTGAGAAAGAAAGAACACAGGGAGAGCATACCTACCGCAACATTGCAGATCCGACTAATGGAGTTTCTAATAACAAATTATCCATTCTAGGATTAACAATTATATTACAGTCATGAATCATTTCTCGAGTGATAAAGGAATGTGTAGCACCCAGATCAATCAAAACAGATACAAAACATAATGAAGACATATCATAATGAAATAATTCCATCTGACCTGTCACAACTCGTGGGTTAACCACCGTCTCTGGCTGATTCATAGCGTAAAATATTGTCGTTGCCTACTGTCGACCTCATCCTCTATTGGTCGGTGCAGATGATCCTTCCTGAGACGCTTGTCCTCTCCCTCTAGTGTTACTACTGAACTATTGTCTCTAAGAGCCCTGTTGACTCTACCTCGGTAGTTGGGTTACTCCCACGTCCCTAACTGGACAATCCTTTATCACATGACCTGTCTTCCTACACCTATAGCAGACTCTTTCATCCCATTGCGACCTAGGCAGTTATGTCACTGACATCGATGCTGAGCTCTGGGATCCACCTGATGGAAAACTACGACCTCTACCTTGGCTGGACGTCCACTGTGTCTGAGTATTGAACCTCTGTGGTTCTACGGGTGCAGTACACCTCGATTTCTTAAAACTTCCAAACCTCTGGTTTTGAAACTGTGCATGTGCTTTCCTACTATTTGCCTCTCGTTTCTCTATCACATACCTCTCTATCCATCTAACTGACTCAACAAATGTGGCAAACCTCTCTCTATTCTCTAAAGAAAATAAATGTGTGGTCAATTCAAAGTTCAAACCCTTCTCAAAATGCCGAATTCTCTCCTCATCTGTGGTGGCCATGTGCAGACAAAACCGCAGAAGCTCCATAAACTTAGCTTCATACTCACTAACCTTCATCGGTCCCTGTCTAATCCGTTCAAACTATGAAATCTTCTCATCAAGATAAGTCTTGGGGAAGTATCTACTGACAAACTCTTGTCAGAATTCTTGCCATACGATCTCAACACCCAGTCTTTTCTCTTCTTCGATGACCCACCAATGGCCACTGCTTCCCTTCAAAAGGTATACAACATGTTTAACCTTATCAACTTCTGGGATATCAAGGATCCTAAAGGCTTTCTCTATCTCAGTAAGCCATGAATCTGCATATGTTGGGTCAGCTGTGCCAGCATATTCAGCGGCTCCTACTTGGTGCAATAGTTCAAAAGTCTTACCAGATCCATGTCCCTCACTAGACCCTGATGTCCTAGGGGCTGGTACTGGTATCCGGTCAACCATATGCATCATTGTATTCATGATCTGTCTGGAAAGGACATGAAAAGTTGGGTTTTCTAATAGAGTTTGGTCAAGCTGGAGATTCTCAGGCACTGGTTCTTCTCTAGGCTGATCCCTTGCACCACCTCCTGGTGAAGCAACACTACTTTTAGAAGATATTCCATTTGTTTAACATATAAAATTTTAAGTGCAAAGCATAAATATTGATAACAGATCTATAAGTCATCTATTTGCTTGAAAGGGAATATGAAGAACATGTATAACATCTATGTACTAAGATGTATGAAATTCATAAGGCATCAACCAATATTTTCCATATTCGATCCTTAAACAAATACGCTACATGGCTGATTATATTTTCACATTCACACTTATGCCCAAAGGAGATGAGATATACCGTTCATACTCCAACCAACCACTAGTAAGTCAAAATCGATACCATACAAGGTCAATGGTAGAGCCGGCTATCAAGACCTCACCTTGTCTCAATCAGTACGAGACCACTTAGATTTAGCATGACATATTGTGTCTGCCGTAATTAGCTATGCCGGGGTATAGCGCCATCTTTGCTATAGAGTTACAACCGTAGTGTGTACTCTCTTCGGGAGAAGACCACTTAGCTTTCCCAGAGTATCAGGATGACCACTAAGCGATCCTGGTTTAATTTCATCAGGAAGTCCACTGAGCAACTTGGTGTATTTGGGGAGTCCACTTAGCACCCTTATTTAGTTTAGGGAGTCCACTGAGCACCCTTATATAATTATCACATATTCAAAAATATGCATTCTGAGTAAAACTTGTTTCACCATTCAACAAATGCTGGCACTGAATGGATCTATGGTCTGGGAAACTACATGATAATATTTGTCTTGCTTAATAAAATGCATTATTGTATCTTTTAGCATCAATCAAGTTACAGGTAAGAATTATATCAAATGCTACAAAGAAAAGCACAATTGCATTTATTAGATACTTTCATATCCACTGAAACACATATATCACTTAGAATCTCAATCTCTTATCATCATCATTACTTGGGTATTCAAACCCTTAATTCATCACTGAGTATTGTCACCACTTAGCAGATGATCATTACCTCTAGGTCATTAGACCAGGGTATTTATTCACATAGTTCACATAACTCATTGAATCTGTATCATATAACATTATAACTCTTACTTAGACAAGCTCATTGCCTTAAGATACTTGCATGGTTATTATATCATGTTATCAACTATTTCAACACATGTCTTAATCATGAAATACTAAGGAATACATCCTCCCTAATGAATTAGGGTTTCAAGATTTCATTACGAGATTAAGCCCCAACTCATATTCCAATCATCTCTGAAGTATCATTACATATTAATCACATATTTATCTTCCCAATCTTAATTTCTCTCTCATACACACTAGGATGTAGATTACTTAGTTTACCTATTTATGATCTATTAGCTTATCATTATCAAATTGAATTAAACTCATTGTGTCTCAATATTGCATTAATCATATACATCACTTAGACAAGCCTACTGAATTAGAGCATGTCTACCATGTCGGGTAACATGGTGGATAATATTATGCTATCATGTTTGAAGATGCATATATCATCATAACAAGTATCCATATTAATCATGTGGTGGAATCACACCATCATATCGGGTTTAGGGTATATCCCTTAGCACCATATCGTGTAGTCATACTGGGTTAGATATCACTTTAACTTTTCTCATCTTAAGTCAACCTCATATTATGTATATGATAGACCATTATCCTTATATTGGGTATAGGGGTATATTGGGTTCTCATATCGTGTATAAGAGTACACCATATCGGGCATACCATTATGGCTTTACCATATATCTTTCAAGATAATATTATATTGGTTCTTTATCTTAATTTGCCATATCAGTTTTCATGTTAAACTTCCATATCAGTTTTACATCATATCTGTTTTCCTCTTGGGTTATCATAACGGATTTCATCTTGGTTTTATGTTATCGAGTCCCCATATTAGATTGGCATATCGTGATTCATGTTGGATATCATATCATGATCCCATGTTGGGTATCATATCGGTTTACATCATAGGTTCACCATATCAGTTTATATGTTGGACATCATATCAGTTTACCTATCTTAGATAAGTCCCTTTTTGCCCTTAGCCATTTAATACTTTCAAGGTTCTATTCATTCTCTTATGGTTAAATGATAAGCCAAATACTTAGTTACTTATCAACTCATCTCAAAGTAGTAAGATGTATCGGGTTTTCAAAGGAAATGGGTTTCACAACATATCAGATTTCCATATCTTCATCTAGGGTTTTACCCATATCATGCAAAGGTATTGTTTTACCCTTGTATTGTGTACAAGGTATATATAGGAATCTTCCATATCGTCCATAGGGAATATCTTATAAAGTATGACCTACCTTCATATCGGATTGACTTCTATATCAAATTCCATATCGGTTTTTAAAAGTCTTCATCCCATATCGGGTTTCAAGAGTCTTCAACCCATATCGGGTTGTTCAATGATGATGTCATCATTATCAACCTCAAGATACTTATCTAACTATTCAAAATCATGGATAATAGTCCTAACTACTTATTGGAACTCATGGATATATCAATTGATCAAAGGAAATCTGATTTTGAAAGAAATCAACAAGTGGAACAATATTTAAGAAAAGATAATAATATAGATGGGTTCAAGTTATATAACCCACATCTCAAGTAGATTCCAAGCTTAAAACTTCACTCCTCACGTTCTAAGGTTGAATATGAGCCTTCACCAAGCTCCAAGACTTGAGCTTCTAGCTTTTGCACGATATCTCCAATCCCAATGGGCGATATCACCTTCTATGACTTATTTGGCCGATATCAATCTCTATCTCTTAACCCTCCTCACTATGCATGACACAAGAGGGAATGCACGATACAAGAGGGAAGGTTACTAATAATATTTGAAAATATTACTAACAAGTGAAGGGCAAGGTATTTATACTAGAGGTTTATGGAAAAGAGTGTAAGAGGTGTCATTTGCTTAGGCTACTAAGTGCCACCTAGCCATGCATGGTCGACACATGCATTTGCATGCACTCCATTATTATATTGCCATGCAAAAAAAAGTTCAAGGATAATATAGAAGATAAGGGTCGACTCTTGAGTTATCTTCTAAGGCAAGTCTTCTTCCACTAACTATATTATAATATTCAATTCCATCATTTCCAAGACAAGTGCAAATTGATTCATATCTTTTCTTTGAAGTGCCTTGCCCATCATGGGAAAATCCAAATCTCCACAAAATGATAGGAGACTCCTATTTGGATTCATGGGCGATAGGGACTCCCTTCCTAAATCCACAATTCGATATAGCTCTCATATATAACTTTCAACTTATGTATTTTCTTAGTCTCTTTATTATTAAGAGTGCTAATACTTTAAGATGATTCAAACATATTGTCTCCTTTTTCTCTATCTTCTAGATAATACTAGGTAAGAGTAAAAACAATCTAGAGGTGGTAATTTGCACATCAACCCTATATTTTGCATATATTTCAATTTGTACTATAATTGATGCACCAAGCACTTAGCATTATTCAAATAAGTCCCACTAAGATTTAGGTTTTCCACAAGCCACCACTTAGCATCATATTCTCTTTCATGATATTGAAAACACTTCAAATTCATTCAACATGTAACA
The DNA here is from genome assembly GCA_963693085.1 of Alisma plantago-aquatica. NCBI lineage: Eukaryota > Viridiplantae > Streptophyta > Magnoliopsida > Alismatales > Alismataceae > Alisma > Alisma plantago-aquatica. The sequence continues at coordinate 344,651,096 of OY856413.1, forward strand.
TTTGCAATATAAACCCTCATATTGGGTAAATTGCACTTTTCACTTAGATTGTCATAAAATGCACACATAGTTTGCATATAAGCTCAAATTTGAAAATAAACTTCACAAAGGGACTTAATTACTTTTCAAAATATAAGAATAAGTTTGTAAGTAACTTACTTAAGCGAAACATCTAGGGTTAGGCCATAACCCAGGTCAGGGGTGTTACACTTTTGCTTAAGTGTGTGACCCTGAACTTGTGTCTAAGTTCAAGGGAACCGTCTCAAAGCTTGCACTAGGTCAAGCTGATGAAGTGGAATGTCTTGCCAGAGCTGGCCGTGGAGGTAAGTGTGAGGAAGATGCTTCGTTTGTTTTCTTAGCCATCCTCTAGCGAGCTAAGACATCAACATTAATTGAGTCCACTATGTTCTCCGTCTCTTTTTCTTCTTCTTCCTCCTCCTCTTTGGGATTATTGTCGCTTGGATCTGAAGTGTGGCCACCGGAGGAGGATTGGTGTCAGGAGGTTCTCATCGATGTCGACCGTCGGAGGGATCATGAAATTGAATTTGATGGTGATGAAGTACTACCAGAATGCTGTGACAAATTAGAGGCCCATTTTCTACAACTTTTACCTCCGGTGAGGATGTCCATCGTCTTCTCTACCCCTTTCCTAATTGCCTTGCCTGTGCTCTTCATGTTTTCAAGGATCTTTAGTGAAAAAGAACAAGAATAGCACCAAACGTGCCTCTGGCCTGTAGGGGTTGAATCTCATTGGAGGTGGAGAAATAGATGGCAACAGAGAGTGGAAAACAGAGCTGGAGGTAGGGGAAGGTGATAGGGGGCCAACGGGAAATCAAATCCAGAGTTTGGGAGCAAGAGGAGTTGATTTGGGGGGTGAAGGAGGCTCACCCTAGTTGCCACTCACGCGGAACAATCGTGCTCTGTCACGAAAAATGACTTCCGGGTCGTGCTGGCTCGGGTGAAATCGATCCACTTAAGTGCTGGGCCCAGTCCATCATGGTCATTCTGGCCAGCACAATCGTGCTGGTGGGATGTCAGCATGACCGTTCTGGCTAGCACGGTCATGCTGCCCACATCCAAAACTCGAGTTTTCCCTATTGAAATCGAAGTTAGCTAGCACGACCATTTTGGCCAGCACGGCCGTGTTGCCGGAGGCCAAATCTTGCATTTTCCCTGATGAAAAACCATCTTTGTCAGCACGACTGTTCCACACCCGCACAACCATGCTGGGATATGTAAGTTCAAAAATCTTTAGAAATCATCAAATCATTTCATCATTCATAATCCAATCATCTTGAATGATCCCTCTGATGTTGTATCAATCTTATTTCACTGCATGTGCCTCATTTCTCAACTTGCACCTATTTCACCTGTCATTTCATCAAAACTAAAAAAAAAACTACCAAGCACAAGTGTGTGTGTGAGTGTTTTTAGATTTGTGTAAAAATAAAGAAAAAGTATCAAAAATGAGAGGTTGGGTGAAAAATTCCCCAAACCTATGTGGGCTGCCTCCCACAAGTGCTGAGTTTCTTGCCTTCAGCTTGTCTTCTTGGTGATTCTTCATTCATTCATCCGTTTGGCATTCTCATATGTCCATTCTCGCAAAACATGCATCCCTCATTTGCATTTAATCTGTATTCCTCATCCCTTTGATCACAATAATCATCATCAATTGTTCCACCTTGATATCCTTTTCTCAAATGATCATTCGGACTTGTGAAGTGATCATGTCCAATATCCCTATCTCGGACTCACTGGGTTGGGGTCTTGTACATGTTGATCTTGATCTTCATGTCCATGAATGAAACCATCATGGTGTTGCTGCATACATGAATCTCGACATCAGCTGTAGATAAGAATGGCCTTCCCAAGATGATTGGAATCTTCCTATCCTCTGGCTCCATATCAAGTACAATGAAATCTGTCGGGAACAATGTGCCTTTCTCTTTGTCTATCATCACTGGGACATCATCCAATCCTCCCCTAGGCACTTTTATGTATCTATCCACCAATTGGAGAGTGCAATGTGCCAACTTAAACTTACCTAAGCCCATCTCAACATAGACATTATATGGCATCAAATTCACACTAGATCCCAAATCAAGTAAGGACCTGTCTATGCGATGTCCCCCTATATAGCTAGGTATGAGTGGGGCTCCTGGGTCTTTTCTCTTCATGAGAAGTGAATGTTTTATGATGGATCTCACTTGTTTAGTTAATTTCACCTTGGGTCTTTTCTCTTCATGAGAAGTGAATGTTGTATGATGGAGCTCACTTGTTCAGTTAGTTTCACCTTCTTGGGTATCCTCCCCGTTGACTTCCTCTTCATAGTGCATAGGTTCTTGAGGAACTTGGCATATGATGGGATTTTCTTGATAGAATCAAAGAGTGGAATGTTCACCTCCACTTGGCGAAACACCTCAAGAATATCCACATTGTTCTTTTGCCTCCTCTTCATTTCTGGTGGCTCATCTAGTGCTTTAATGAATGGAGGATCTTTGGCTTTTGCCTTTCTTGCATCAATGTGAGGTGGAACACTAGGGATGGTAGGACTTGCAAATGGAGTATGAGGTGGAGCACATGGTATCCCAAAATCAACAGGATGCATCACTGAATCATCTTCAGCAATTTCAATCACAGTATCACCACTTGGCTGCCTTTACTTTGCTTTTTTAACCTTTCTTTGAATTGTGGGATACTTAAGAGATTTCCCACTCCTCAGAACTGTCACAACACTTCATTTCTCATGGTGGAGAGGGGGAGCTAGTTGTGGCTGTGGAGGAGATGGAGGTGACACTTGGTGTTGAAATTGAGGTAGAGGGGAGAATTGAGGTTGGAAGGTGAATTGTTGGGAAAATGGTGGTGATGGAGGTGGAGTATAAGGATTGGGATCATCTTAGAAATGGTAGATGGGATGCACTTGCATGGGAGGTGGACTATAGAAAACTTGATAAGAGGGCATTGGTCCACTTGCTTCATCATAGCTCATGATGGGTTTTGAAGACAACTTTTCCTCTTAAAGAGCAATTATGGAAGATAGCTGCTCTATTCTCTCTTCCAACCTTGCAACATCTTTTTGAACATCATCAAATATTTTCAATCTAGAGAGAACATCTTCCTAAAACCTTGAGCTATATTTTGGACTTTCTGGCTCTTGGTAGCTATAGGAGTGAGGTGTCTTCTTTTCTTCACCATAGAACTCATTAGAATTGACTGGGTGGCAAGGAACATTTGTCACCTGGTTCTTCATGGAGCTCACCATGTCACCAAGAATCTTCATCACTTGCGGGCTTGAGTTTATGAGTAAGAGGTGTCACACCAAAGGCATAACCCCCATCATTCATCATGCTATATGTTTGAATTCTTGATCCTTCAACCAGCTGCTCAAACAAAGACCATATCTCCTTAGGTGGCCTAGCCATGAAAGCTCCTCCACAAGAAGAATCCACTGCATCTTGGTCCTTTAGAGATAAATCAAAGTAGAATGATTGAACTAGATACCACAAAGGGATCTCATGGTGCGGGAAATCTCTCAAAATCTTCTTAAATCTCTCCCATGCATGGTGGAATTTCTCATTTCCCATTTGACTAAAACTTGTCACGACATGCCACATTTGTGTTAACCTTGCTATAGAGTAGAATTGACTTAGGAAGGCATTCTTCATTGTTTCCCAACTCATGATGTCCCTTCTAGAGTCATACCAATATTTGGCTCTATCTTTGAGGGAGAATGAGAACAAGGTAAACTGGATTGTGTCATCACTAGCCGTCAGTCTCCTGAAGGTAGAGCATACTTCAAGAAAGGAGTCCAAGTGCTTGTAGGGGTTCTCACTCTCCAAGCCATAGAAGATGGGTAGGAGCCCAAGAAAACCTGGAGGAATGGAGAATTTCTCCTTTGGCATTTGATCAACCCTACTAGCAATTGGCAATTTATAGTTGCTAGGCATGAAGTAGTGTTGAAGCGGCTGGTGGGGTGCATTTTGGCCTTACATCTTATCTTCCCCCAAATGTCTTGTCACATGCACAAAACATAACTAAACAAAAGAGGGCAAGTTAGTAAACCAATATACACAAAGAATGCAATGAATAATGAATAAAGAATAGCAATGATGAGGGTAGTAGGAAAAGTCAAAGCAAAACTAACGATCTAGGCCGAGCGCCTTTCTCCCCGGCAACGGTGCCGGAAAGCTTGGTGCGTCCCCGCCAATGGCGCTACACACCACTCAATTGGGATGCAAATCTGCATATGGAAGCACACAGATGAATTCACTTTCTAAATTTATATTGACCTAAACTCAGACAACCTACTTCTACTAAAACACTAACCCACAAGCGCATGGGGTCATGTCATAGTATATGTAAGGTGGCAAGTATAGGGTTGATCCACAGGGATAAAAGGGGCACTAGAGCTAGGTTAATTTTTGGGCTAGTTTCCTACTGCGGAGACTAGGGTTGAGGGTTTGAAGGTTGATTTGATGATCAAACTAAGAGTTTAGCAAGAAAGCAATTAAAGAAAGACAAGTAAGAATCAAAACCTAAGTTAACCCTAGACAATTAATTTTGCTAAGCAAGAAAGGACAAGGCAAGAAAGGAAAGACAAGAAGAGAACAATCTACACTAAGGCAAGCACGATAAGGAAAAAGAGAAATTAAAGACCTAAGCTAGAAAGAACAAAGCAAGAATAGGGCAATAAGCTATCTAAGTAAGAAAAGAGCTAATTAAGCTAACACTAGCTAAGCAAGATGGAAATTAGGGTTTTAAAGCAATTAAGGGAGATGTGGGCTGTTTAGGGTATTCACTTATCAATTGAGTTGGGGGTGACATGTGAACATTATGATTCCATTTAGATTATCAAACCAAACAACAAGTTAGAGTCTAATGAATTGTCCTAGGCTATTAACTGGCCATGGATATGCTAGGTTGTGTATAGGGGAACTAGTTCCTAACACTACCCACTACCCTTGCGAGGCTCAATTGGGTTAGGGATTTAGTATTTCAATTAGAGTCTAAACAAGCCTAAGTTTCAAGGTTAGACGATCTTAGGATGATTAGGGGATGATATTAGTAAAGGGGGTGGAAGTGAGGTTTTAGGCCTCCCATCACCCACATTCTAACCTTGAGAAAGCTCCATGCTAAGCACACCAAATTCATCTAAAATAGCTACTTAGATCTCTCAACTAGGGTTAGGAAGACTAATTAGGATGTAGGAGGAGGGGTAGCTAGATAGGGATCCAAGAATTGGACCTAGGAGCAATTCCCAAAATTCACATATATAATCAATTTCCCTAAATTCCCAATTGATTTCAAGCACAAACCAACAAGAAATTCATGGAGAATGAGATAGAAATAGAACATAATCCTTAGCAAATGGAATTACAAAGTTTACGTATCATTTCCCCCCAACATGGTATCAAAGTAACATTTTACACCCCAAATAGCCCACCCAAGGGGCCTAGCTACTCATAACAATGCAAAATACAAAAAGGAAAGAGAAGGAGATAGAAGAAGCCATGGAGCTCGATGTAGATGAAGACTTCCTCCACTTCAGTTGTTGTAGGGCATCCTCCTCTCTCCTTCAAGGTGAAGGGGAATGGAATGGTGGTGGAGATGGGTGGAAACAAGAAGAAACTAGGGTTTTTACGGTGGAAATGGTAAAATGGAATAAAATGGAGGTGGAAGTGGAGTGGAATGGCTAAGGGACAAAGTAGGGAGCTAAGAGGTGGTAGAAGGTAGCTAACCTCTTTCTATAGCCACCACCTAGGTATATATAGGTGTAGGGGAAGCACTAGGTCAAGTAGGGGTAGTATGGGAAAAATACTATAGAAGTAGCTAGATTTTTTTAGGTAGCACGACCGTGGTGGGGAGGGGTGAGAACGGTCTTGGTGGATGGGAACCACCGTGGTGAGAAATGGTGAAAAATCATAGGGAATAGGTCAATTTTGTACTGAAGGTGGCACGACCGTGGTGGTCACCACGGCCGTGGTGGGGCTAGGGTAGCACGGTCGTGGTGGATCAAAATGCATAGCCCATTCTCTACTCCACGACCATTCTACCTGTGCTCTAGCACAATCATACAAGGTGACATGGCCATTCTGGTTCAGTTCACTACATCCATTCTGTGTGGCATGACTGTGGTGATTCTTTGCTTTGTTGATTTGCAAGTATCCTAGCATGGTCATTATGTGGTATCACGGTCGTGCTGGTCTCTAGATCGGTACTTTGACTTGATTCTTTAGATTTTATTGAACATCTTTACTTCAATGGATCTTTGGCCACTAGGGGTAGGCTAAGGGAGCATCAGACTTCACTTTGGGTCTCTACAAGGGTAGAGAAACCCTAGGATCACTCCTTATCTCTCTTCCATCAAGCATGGTCCAAATGCCTTAAAAACATGCAAATAAGGCCCATAAGTGCATTTTATACAAATATGCATATTGAGGGAAATAACATGTAATCTAACAGGTATAGATGTGATTGAAATACAAAATGACACAAGATGAAACCCTAAAATAGGGCTGAATCACGTAATACTTTAACACCATATCAGTTTGTGCATTTGTACTTTATCTAATTTCAATTCTTTAATTTTCCCAAGTCTGATTCAAGATCCTCTCTAAATTCTAGTATGGTGAGGCAGCCACGTTTTATGCAACATTCTTTGAGGAGTTGTCGAGGACACTTTCCAGATCCAGTTCGAGTCTCCTTCTGGGAGCGTGTTGTATATGGGTGAATAAAATGCTCATTAGTGGGTTGGTTGTTGGCACATCCATTTTGACCCTTTCCTAGGGTTGGTCCCTCCTAGTCTATGGATTTGTCAGGCTTCTTGGGAGCTGAAGTATAGACATGATACTCATGGTGAGTACTTGTAATGGTACTATGTTCATGGCCATCAGGTTGTCTTTTTCATATAGATGTATGATCGACTTTGATGTCCACCATTGATGAGTATTTGAGTCTGAGGTTGTCTTTTCTTGTAGTATCTTTAACATGCATTTTATATAGCTGATCAACTATTACTCGACTAAAGATCAAGATGATCAGGGGTATAAGTTTTGTCATCCACCCCCTCCTGATGATGTTCCCTCCTTGAGGCTCCACCTTCTCTGCTTGTTGATTTTCTTGGCTTTGCTGACTTCCCCGAGTTGCAACATCATCAAGATCTTGGTGTGGGAGGCTCGTGTCACTTCTGGGGTGACTTTGGTTGGCACTCATCCTTTATGGAGGCTGATACCTCTTCAGATGTGATGAGTGCACTCTTTGGCTCAATGATCCCATTAGGTTACAAGAATAGTGAGCATTTTGGAGGTTATTTTGGTGTGGGAGTCTTCTCTTCAGATGTCCCAATTCAGTGTCTAGATCCACAATTGGCTAGAGTAGGAGCAAGTCCCTTTCGACACATGGATGTTGCCTTAGTCGTGGAGGTTCCTTCTAACAACTCTCCTTCTAGTCATTATCGGTCCACTAATAGTATTTGTTCTGACATGAGAGCAGGATGTTATTCTTTTGGGTCTTCTTTCACTAATAATTGGTTTTTGGCCAAGTGCTTGATGTGGTGTTTGAAGAAGAAACTAAAGAAGTATCAGTTGTCTTTATCATTTCATTCCATGATGTATTTTCCCTTCCCATAAGATAAATCATGTATTAGCTACTGCTTGTATTTGCAAGACTCTTTTCAATTTAAAATAACAGATTGAAGTTGAGTTTAGATAAATTTATGAGGTTTTATGATATTCGATTTGAAATCAGATTTCTATAGTTTGATCTTTGAAAGATGTCATGTATATCAATAGATTGCCTCAATCCACATGCTGATAGAAGGCGGTAGATTGGAATGAGCTGTCAGTCTTGTGGGAAACAAACTCTTACTTGTCTTGAGATGCGTGTCTGTGTTGACCATTGGTATAGATTCTAGTAGCAGGTTGTTCAATTCTGTCAGGGAAAAGAACATAGAGTCCCTTTATTCCTAGGAGGTGAGTTTGCCTCGTATGAGACCTATAAATAGTGATGTATCCTTGTCTTTTTATGTGCATCTTGCATCTCGCTATCTGGAGCCATGGGAGATAAGGAGATAAGGGAAATCCTACTTCTATGATGTCCTCCCATCAACAAGTCCTTGGTGCATCATTGTATCACTGATCTCTCTAAGATAGAAGAAGTTGAGCTAGCGAGCTTTGACATGACTTGCCATCTTCGTCATATGGCATATGTCCCTTTTGCAAGGGAGATGATGTTGACGGTGATCCCCTTCTGGGATCCTCAGAGTGACTACTTTCAACTTGGGGATGTCATGTTGATTTTGACCTTGGAAGATGTGGGTAATATTACTTGGCTTCCTTTCTATGACTAATAATTGGTTGTACTGATGAAGTTGAGTTGGGTTGCTGAGTTAGGGAGTCTACTCAGATGAGGAAGTCCCAAGTTGCTCGATGGCTGACTGGTGGTTGTCACTCTTTCATATGAATTCCTTATGGGAGTCATTCAAGATAAATGCCCGTTGTGGTGTCGACCCCCCTAAGATGCCATGTTTGCGAGCATATACTCTAATCATTTTGGTAGAGCTATTCTTTTGAGAAACTATCAGGAGAGTGACATATGTTGCTTCTAGGTTCGTGGCTACCTTGTTGAGGAAGGAAACTATCGTTCCTTTGATACTGACTGAGTTGCATGAATGCTTGGATGAAACACAACTGACTAGAAATATGAGGGGACCCTTCAAGGTCCTATAGATATATCTAGGAATGCATATTGGTCCTTCTAAATTGACATAGTCTTCAAATCCACAATACAATGTGGCAAAGGAGTTTATGTCAAAGCATGTCGAGGTAGGTGAGCCTCTTCAGCTGTGTGGAGATCTGGCTCAATGGATTGCACGTCTGAAGGATACATTCGTGCATTGGGCATGGATGAAATATCGTCTTGATCACTCATCATGTGGTGTGTCCATGCAAAATTTCAATCATTGGTCATCTTTCCAGGTTTGGAGGGCTATGTCGTGTATTAACCTGTGTCAGTGTTGAGGCAATTCATTTCTCAACACTGTATACACTAAGTTGAAACCTTTTCTTCTTTTTTCAAGAATCTTATGGTAGATTCCCAAAAAGTTCATGAGAAGGTAGAGTAGATGTGGTTGAACTGGAAAAGGTTGTCCTAAGATTCTTTCCCTGTGGGTCAGGATTGCTCTCCTAATGTGACGTCCCAGGATTTTCTAAAACATAATATGATGTGTGATGTCCAAATTGAAACCCTCACCTCAGGGAGAATCCCAATTTAAACATCACACACTAGGCTAAGAAAGAATAAATTAGAGGAAGTCAAAAGGAAACAACAGTAGCACATGCACGTGAAAAATAAAAAACCCATACAACACATGTTCACCATTCAACATATAATTACATAATGAATTGTTACAACATTTGATATTACATATTGAACAACAAACTTATACATATACATGTACTGCCACTAAATAACATGATCTTAAGACAATAGGTCCTCCTATACATCAGCTCGCTATACAACTCTCAACTATCCTGGTTCTTTAAGATCACATGTCCACAACCTAAAACAAAAGTATACATGTGGTACATGTCAACACAATATTCAAGAATATTGTACTGAGTACGCCTACATGTCTTTTTATACCTCTCATCATATCTTGGAAATATGATAAAACTAATACTTGGCAGTTATAAAGAAATATAAGAAAATCATGTACTTGCACAAAGATGTTCATTAATAAAAGAGAACACATATTTTAAGCATATTTTCCATTATATCATCAATGCATTGACCGTCGAAGGTTGAATGCATTAAGGCCTTTATGATTACTACCAACGAGTTAGATCATATGTACAATGTGACCACTACCAAAGAGTTAGGTCACATGTACAATGTGACCACTACCAAAGAGTTAGGTCACTTTCAAGCACACTACCAAAGAGTTAGTGCTTTCATATAATGGAATAAATATATTATGTTTGATGTGTTCATAGCAGTAAGTATGGAAAATCAAGCAACATATCATACAAGCACAATCATTTCAACCAATACCAAATGCCAAGTATTTACTACAATATAACATTAGCATATTATATAATAAGCCAAGTAAGAGGTAACGACGTACCTTGATCAAGGCATATCACAATATATACCACATTCCTGATATCAGATATATCATCATGTCAACTATATCTTGGTCAAACCATAGTTAAGACAAGATCACATATCACCATCAGGTTCTCATCATCTTAACCCTAGTTATATCAATTTAAGGTTTGCCTTAGTTCATTACGATACTTCCATCATTACTTTTATTCTTATCTTGAAGTTATCTTATTGATGTCATATTCCAGATTATAGTTCATTAACTGATAATTGTGTATCACATTATTATGTGAAAATATTAATGTAGGTCACCTTCATTAATCATATTAGGGTTACATGACATGTGTTAAGGGTCATCTTCATATGACATGAATTCTATGCAACCAATTGATCTCACAATTTCATATTATCTTCCATTTACTGATATGAGGGTGTTCTATAAATTTCATCATTTATTGAGCATGTATGTATTTATTACATTTTATTTAGGGTTAATATCCCTAAATAGCCATATGGATTTCATGAATCATCATAATAATATTTGACCTTATATGGATTATAAACATGATTTATGATTTACTGGTATTTTCTCATAATTTTAGGCCATCGTTTGGTATTTATTATCCATTAAACAAGCATTACACATCTTACATGATATTGCTATTATTAATGTATAAAAAGCATGATATTATTATCCTACTGTGTTCTACTCATTTTTTTGAGAATTTCAATATATTATATGTATTTTTCTAATATACGGGCTAATTACTATGAATTATAACAGAATTGAGCATTTTAGGGATTTTACCTTTTTCAGGACAATCAGGAGGTGACACATGGCCCTGAGGAGGGCACACCTCCTTTGACTGCTGTAGTCTACTGTGAGCCAGTTCTCTCTGAATCAACTGGTTTATTATGCCTAGACCCAATTTAAGGCCCTTGGTCAGATCTGGGATTCTGGTTCATCAGTTGGTTTGAGAGTTCTCTCTACTCCCCGCATTACACGCGATCTGTTCGCGTTAGTCCAAACCACAACTGTTGTCGTCAATTCAGACTCCAGTGAGGGATCTATGGGGAGGTTCTCCTCCTCACCATCTGAAAATAATGCCATGGACTTTGTTATCTCGGAGACTATGCAATCGGCTACGCAGATTGCTGCTAGGGACTCTCCCTGGTGGTCTTGTGAAGGTCTCTACAACAACTTGCTGCCATGGTGGGGCAAAAGGGCTCTGCTCAACCTTGTAACAAAATGAAGCTTCTAAAATCTCCTCGTAACCTCCACGAACTTGACCACCTCCTTCGCTCATAGTGAGTAGCCCCCCTCACGTCTCTGAGCTTTGTGTTCATAGGCGTCTGACCTGAGTTGGTCAGCCATGGAAGCAACCCTTTGAGGCCATGCGGTCAAGCGTGGATGATTCCCTAGGCCTCCGTGTTTCTCTTCCCTTCTTCCTCTTCCTCCAATATGCCTTCTAGACCCCTTCTCTACTCATGGCTACCACCTGCTCACGGCTATGGAGAGACAATGGAAAAGGGTGGCTCGTTCTCCTTCTATCTTTCACCAAATGCCACGAGTGAACAATCATCGTACTTCTTATGGAAATTCAAGCTTAACTACTCGGTCACTTCCTCTATTCGGTATATCATTAATGTCATCTCATTGTACTTTGTAAAGTCTAGTAGAGATTCATCATGAGATTAACCAACTATTCATATTATCATCATTATTCATGTATATGGTTAACAATTTATGCAATGATATCTATTAAACCATTTGTAGATTTCCTTCGCATCATGTCTATATATTACATCTCGAGATTAGATCACATCCTTACATATATTATACCATGATTGTTCTAAACAAACTTATAAAAGTGGCTTGTTAAACATATATCAAAACATCATCTAGTCCAATTGAGGTTCTCCTGACCCATATCAAGAGGTTAGTGCCATGCTTAGTCTCTCTGAGCTAACTCAACTATATGAGTATCTCATTTGCATATAATTATCTTTCCTCTCTGATCTAGGGTTATTAGGTATACCTCATTGGCACTAGTTGATTGCTTTACTAGCTCTAGCCACATAAGCACAAACCAAAACATGCTATGACATTCACTTCATAGGTCTCTACCCATGACCTATTATTTCTCAACTCTCTATCTTATATACACACCACTAGATTCCTATATAGGGAACCACCAACCCAAATATGAGGCTTTATAGAAACTAACATAGGTACCTCCTCTAGGGTCTTGGCCTATCCCCCTCACCCAGATGGCAGGAACTCATAGTCATGTTCACATATGCACACATATAATGAGCCTCTCTCTATCTCTAGGGTTTGGATCTCCCAAGGACATCTAGGGTTCAACAAACTATAGGAATCATGCATAAAGCAACTCATCTCAATCACTCAGAAGCATTCTATTTTAGGACATAACATATCACATATTTCTCATAGTTCTCATATCTTGGAGTTTAGGTTCTATGACCTTCTCCTCTGGGTCTCACTCCCTCTGGAGTTAACCCTATAACTGGTCCTAACACTAGAGGTCCTCCTTTGTAAAAGAGCTTGAGGCTCATGTTAATCCACATCTTATCTTAATTTGATGTATCTTATCTCATAAAATAATGCATACTTGCATCATCAAAACTTATCTCAAATCCTCAAAACTGAACTTACATCCTCAAAGACAAACATAGATCATCATAAATCATCTATATAAGATTTAGATCATATCATCGAAGCTTATTTCATCTATTCCAACTATCATATATTCCAACAAGGCTCTAGACATCTAATCTAGAACTACTCTCTCTTCTAAACTGATGTCATTCACTTTCACTTAGGATGCATGGCCACGTCCTACTCATACATGTGTGGGGACACATTTTTGTAATAATTACATATATAATAAATTTTGATATAGTTTTTCTCCGATAAAACATGCGTCAGAAGAAACAATTGAGGTTTGATCCGATTGGAATCAAAAACCAAATCTAGAAAATGATTGCCCCACACATAGTAGAGAGTACAGTGCCATGAAAACTAATGAAAAGGGTGAGAAAATGGTGTAGACTAGTGTATATACTCTAGACAATGAGCACCATATGTCTAGGGTTTCTCTATATTTGATGTACGTCATTTCCAAATAATGCAACGCCCCATACCGCTGCATTATAAGGAAAGAACGACACCTAAGGACCTGTTATAAGACAAGCACCAGTCTAGACCTAGTTGTAACGACCCCGCCTCCCAGTAACCCCCATTTAAGGGAGACCAAAAGGTCAGAGCCGTTATCCAATAACCCGGATTAAAGGTTCGACAAATAATCAATAACAATTAATAAATTTTACCAACTAAACTGAAAATTGTATAAAATAAAACTTTGCATACCTTTTAAAAATTGGGATTTCTAAACTTCTATCCATGAAGATACTAATCTAACTAATCCTCCTGTGCACGTTAATTCTCATTTAATTCCACATATGCCACTTTACTGTTTGTTCTTTTCATTTGTACCTAAAACACTGACAAACAAAACATCGGTCAGCAAGAAGCTGGTATGTGGGGGAAACAATAATCATGCAACTATAATAACAATGTAGTCATCCAAATATCATTTAACATCCAAGATTATGCTTTAAGCAATACTATTCAATCCTTACTTATCCCCTATCTCTGTGCTGTCCCTACAGTGGACATGGATACTACCTCTCTCATACGGTAGATCCTTACCCCCATGGCCCTACCACACAGGTAGCCAATACCTAGGGTTATGGAGTCACATGGCCCTCCCTAAAGGTAGCCCAATCCCTGACTCATGGTGACTTGATGGTCCTACCCCATTGGTAGCCATGTACTAAGTCATTCAATGACCTGATGGACCTACCCCATCGGTAGCCATGCAATAGGTCAATCTATTAAACTACAGAGGGGACTAGGATCTGAGCTAGTAGGCACATATCTTAGGTGATAGTCATATCCACATTATAATTTGCAAGAATTAAATGCAACCAACAGTTTAACTCATGTCATCGATAAAACCTCGAAAATCCTCGGGAAACTAATTCAGGATATTCATAGGCGTAACCACATACCTGTCAGGCAGACTCAGATGCAGGAATAGTCCAAACAAGCAAGTAATCCAGAATCAATCAAGTACACAGTTCAATCCTAAAATATACATCCAATTCCTTTTTATCAAAAACTATCCAAACCATCTTGCTACTTATGGTTTCTATTCCTTTTTAGGGTTTCTTCCTCTTTTTAGGATTTACTTTGCAATTAGGGTTTTACTTCCCTTTACTCTTTTTAAAACCAAATTTTCTCATCTATCGTTCACGAAAGTTATTAAGGTTACCTTTTACAAACACATAACCTTAATTCCAGATTAATGCACAAATAACCATCAATTAAGTCCATTAAGCTTCTTTTACATTAAAGCTACCATTTTTATCCTTTTTAGTCTATGAAAAATTCATTATGCTCGTTTATCATCAATTCGTAGTTCATTATGCTCTAATACTCATATGAACATTATTTATCATTAATTCTACCTTTTATCCACTAGGAAACCCTAATTTCCACATTAAGGGTATTTAACCACAATTAGGAACTTTAATGCTCGAAATTGCTTAGTATCATTATATCTTAGCTTTATTCACAATTTTTGAATAATTGAAGCCATTAAGAGTCGAATTTTCCAACATTAGGGTTTCAAGGCCCATTAAAGCATATTTGTGCACATGAACTCTTAATTAAACTAATTACGTGCAAAATTCATCTTTTTCGATCATCTCTCTCACATGTAGTTCAACCCGATCTATCCCTTGACAATACTCTTTCTTTCTCATGTCATCTAGGTAAGGCGATCTACCATAACCCATATTGCATCATGACTTTCCTTGGTCAAGGGGAGACTTTCCACATCATCCATAGTGATGAACTCCCATTCCCTCTCAGGGACTCTTTTATCCTCTATATCTATACAATGGGTTACTGGTGTTCATCCTTTACCTCCTGGATTGCATGCAACATACCACATGCAGCCTCATCTCCAGCATCCATAGTACTTCTACCACTCATTATCTCAGTAGTATCACGGTGTATGGTGATCTTAAAATCATGATTTCCTGTATGTCATGATTCCTCAAGATCGATTCCTCAGAAACCCTAAACCACTCTCATTGGGATTTTATTACCTTCCTATCCAAAGAAGTGTATCTGAGGTTCTATCACCATCCATTCATTATATCTCGGACTAGGATGGCTAACCAACAACTACTAAATTGTTCAACAGATCTCGTTACATCTGAGTGTTAGCCCAAACATATCTCTTTTCCAATTGAGGGTTAACCTAACAACCTCTTCTAGCCTCTTGCCAAACTAGTCAGATATATCTCAACCAGAGCATCCATTACCACTTCACATCCTTAGGTATTAGGTAACATTGAAGACATACACTTCAATGTATTTCACTTGTCATCTCAAACTCGAACTCTAAGTCTATCTTCATTGAGCACACTTTGAGCTCATCTTCTTGGTGATCAAACTCTACCTTGCATCACTTGCCAATTCCACATAGCTCATGCTAAAAAAAACATCCTTATAAGATGACTACCTTATACCTTTTATTGTTTGCAAACCATCCATGTATCATTCACTCCACCAAGGTATGTTATCATCTCTGTCCTCATACCTCATAACAACGTTCCAACTCACATCATCTTTTATCCTTGGCGTATGGCATGCGTACTATCCCATCTCTTCCTCCCATAACAAGAGGAAATAAGCATTTGGCGGTCGTCCAAACACAAAGTTCTTCCTGTTCCAAGAGTAGAGATGGTACATCCCACATTGCCATTACACCTTCGAATCTAAGTTGAAACGTGCAACTTATGTCTCTACATCACCATCATCTTGATATCAAAGTTGCTTCCATGGAAATCTAGTTTTGAACCTACTTGGGTCCACACCCATTCCTTGGTCATCTCCTCTAGGTCTATAGGGTGCCAATACTTTAGGGGTCATACCTCTTCCCTTATGCATCCAGAGAGTGCCCTACTCATCTACCCTTTGGGTCCCATGAGTTCATGAAGGTGATAAATCTCCTAACCCATGGCCCTCAGACAATGATAGCTGTTACCTCCCGATCCTATGGTCATCTACAACTAGGGAATTAGGCAACTCCTTCTTCCATCGGTCTTATCCCTACCTGACCCTAGGATAAACTTAGGATTCTATTATAGTACATGTCCAACTTAGAACCTTACCCAAGCCTTCATCATCTCTTTCTGCATTCATGACTGACTTTCACCCTTTCATAGGGGTCATGGCAACCTGCCTACCTTGGTCAGGCCCCATACCGGTTACCTCCATGGTAACACATCCACATGCACATAGAGATGGTTATCTATGGGTCTGCAGGTTCATTCTCATACCATGCACTCTTCACTTAGCTTCACAAGATCCTCTGAAACCTCTTTAGGTTACCTCAAAACCAACAAAACTGGTATACACCCTATAAAAGGTCCCTCTCCCAGGATGGGAGGAAACTACACTTTGATAACAGTGGTCACAAACGTCCTTATGTTTAGGGTATGCATCCACATGAGCATGCTTAGCCCTAGCAAGCTACTAAGGCACAAGAACACACTTACCAAACCATGCTAGGTCACACTTGTTCTCGTCCTCAACATTAGACCAACTTAGTTGTGAGGGGTTCATCAAACATACCCTTAACTTAAGGGGTTCCCTTTACCTCTACACATGAGGAGTACCATGCTCGAAACTATAGAGACTCAAATCTCATCATGAGCATTGCGTACACTGCTTTCCCTCTTAGGCCTAGGAACCCTAGGTTCACCTTTGGGTGTCCAACTGCATGCTCAAACTCTTAACCACGAATCAAGCATGTATAAGGCATGACATGCACTCCCTTTCATCCTTCTACTCGAGCAACACATTAGGGTCGAGTCCTCCTCAAGGACAACCAACAAGGTACAAGGCCTCACAACCTGTTACCAGGTCTAAGGAACTCTTCTTCCTATCTCAGAAGGTAAACACCTATACCACAGGCACATAGGTACCAGAAGCATCATCCTCTCTCTAGGGTTTGGTTCCTCTAAAGGCAACCAAGATATCATCAGCCTCCAGGGATCATGCATGAGGCAACCACTATCATCCACTTAGGTCGCATCATTCTCGACTCCCCACTGTTCCTCACATCTCAGGGTTTTAGGTTTCCAACCTTCTTGCTTGGTTCCTTCTTTCTCTCTCTAAAGCTAACTCCACATCCAGTCATACTACTAGAGGTCATCTCTCCATGAAGGATCAAGCTCACGGGCATACCTCTACGTGGGTGAAGCCTATACTCAAACTTATGTTTGCTCATGATTATACATATCCCCTTATGCTTATCTCATAAGCCATCCATCCTGTCCTTTTGGCCTCGGTTTTAACCTACTTCTCACACTACTATCGTATTCTAGGTGCATGTTATCCCCTACTTGCATAAGCCTATAGGGTTTCTATAGGTTCTTCACTAACCTCATTAATGAAGGAGCTATCCTTCACTCTAACACGCACACCCCTTTCCAGGGTTGGCTCACCAAAGGTACTAGGTTATCTAACCTCTCATGGCTCGTATGGCATCCCAAGGCGTGTCCATCCCAAACACTCAGTCAACCATGACATTTAATTCATCATGTCATCTCTCTCTAACCTTCACTTAGGGTTAGGGTTAACATCATCCTCAGAGGATGTGCCATGTCTCTACCTTTAATGGAGATCTCTACCTCCAAGACTAACTCTCTCTTTACTAACCCTCCTAACAAGAAGGTCTAGCCTCAGGTCTTCTCCTGAGGGCAATGACAACTCATGTCATACGACCTAAGCATGTATCTATTCTTTAGTTTGCGCTTAATCTATTAAGCTTATGTCCATGACATCTTATTTACATGCTTTTTATTAATTTGGTGGAGGATTCCTTAGACCTTATTAACCTTACCCATACCTCAAGAGGGTGAGGAGAAGAGAGGAAACCCTAATCCTTAAGGTCCTTAACATAATTTGAGCTGAGAAGGGATGAACAAGATGAGAGAGTCCTAAAGGTATCTTATTTTGAGTCATATCCTAAGACATCGGCCAGACAGTCACACAATCCGGGAGTCCTCGTATTCCGACTAGTGGTGCAAAGGAAAATATTGCCAGCCCCCGGACATGATCCTTTTCTAGACACCTCAATCTTTTGGACAATCCTCTAATAACTCCCTTGGTTCTATGGAATTTGTAAAATTTAGTAATTATTAAAGATTAAGTGAGGAACCTAGGCTTTGATACCAATTGTAACAACCCTGCCTCTCGGTAACCCCCATTTAAGGGAGACCAAAAGGTCAGAGCCGTTATCCAATAACCCGGATCAAAGGTTCGGCAAATAATCAATAATAATTAATAAATTTTACCAACTAAACTGAAAACTGTATAAAATAAAAC
Organism: Alisma plantago-aquatica; assembly: GCA_963693085.1. Taxonomy (NCBI): domain Eukaryota; kingdom Viridiplantae; phylum Streptophyta; class Magnoliopsida; order Alismatales; family Alismataceae; genus Alisma; species Alisma plantago-aquatica. The sequence continues at coordinate 344,669,694 of OY856413.1, forward strand.
TTTGCATACCTTTTAAAAACTAGGATTTCTAAACTTCTATCCATGAAGATACTAATCTAACTAATCATCCTGTGCATGTTAATTCTCATTTAATTCCACATATGCCACTTTACAGTTTGTTCTTTTCATTTGTACCTAAAACGCTGACAAACAAAACGTCAGTCAGCAAGAAGTTGGTATGTGGGGGAAACAATAATCGTGTAACTATAATAACAATGTCGTCATCCAAATATCATTTAACATCCAAGATTACTCTTTAAGAAATACTACTCAATCCTTACCTATCCCCTATCTCTGTGTTGTCCCTACAGTGGACATGGATACTACCTCTCTCATATGGTAGATCCTTACCCCCATGGCCCTACCACACAGGTAGCCAATACCTAGGGTTATGGAGTCGCATGGTCCTACCCAAAGGTAGCCCAATCCCTGACTCATGGTGACTTGATGGTCCTACCCCATTGGTAGCCATGTACTAAGTCATTCAATGACCTGATGGACCTACCCCATCGGTAGCCATGCACTAGGTCAATCTATTAAACTACAGAGGGACTAGGATATGAGCTAGTAGGCACATATCTTAGGTGATAGTCATATCCACATTATAATTTGCAAGAATTAAATGCAACCAATAGTTTAAATCATGTCATCGATAAAACCTCAAAAATCCTCAGGAAACTAATTCGGGATATTCATAGGCGTAACCACATACCAGTCAGGCAGACTCAGATGTAGGAATAGTCCAAACAAGCAAGTAAAACAGAATCAAGCAAGTACACAGTTCAATCTTGAAATGTACATCCAATTCCTTTTTATCAAAAACTATCCAAACCATCTTGCTACTTATGGTTTCTATTCCTTTTTAGGGTTTCTTCCTCTTTTTAGGGTTTACTTTGCAATTAGGGATTTACTTCCCTTTACTCTTTTTAAACCCTAATTTTCTCATCTATCCTTCACGAAAGTTATTAAGGTTACCTTTTACAAACACATAACCTTAATTCCAGATTAATGCACAAATAACTATCAATTAAGTCCATTAAGCTTCTTTTACATTAAAGCTACCATTTTTATCCTTTTCAATCTATGACAAAGTCATTATGCTCATTTATCATCAATTCGTAGTTCATTATGCTCTAATACTCATATGAACATTATTTATCATTAATTCTACCTTTTATCCACTAGGAAACCCTAATTTCCACATTAAGGGTATTTAACCACAATTAGGAACTTTAATGCTCAAAATAGCTTAGTATCATTATATCTTAGTTTAATTCATAATTTTTGAATAATTGAAGCTATTAAGAGTCGAATTTGCCAACATTAGGGTTTCAAGGCCCATTAAAGCATATTTATGCACATGAACTCTCAATTAAACTAATTACTTGCAAAATTAATCTTTTTCAATCTTAATGTATCTCTTTATGATTAACAGGTTAATATCAACTATAATCATCAATTAAACCCTACTAATCACATTAATCATATCAAAATAGGGTTTCTTAATCATTATTACATTAAAGTTGATAACTTACACAACTTTTCAAATTGTAAGAGGAATTAGCCTCTAAATGTATTTTTGTTGGATTCCTCTCATTTTTTTGAGAAAATTTCATATTTTATGCATAACCATACGAGCTACCATTTATGAGATATGAATTTCACAAAAATACTTACTTTGTCCAATCCAGGAGCGTCATGTGGCCGTTTCCATGCAAAGTGGCTCGCTACTTGAGAACATAATGAAAAGACTGAAATGCCCCTGGTAAGTCAAGTGTTCCTTTATTCCGTGGAGGGGCATAACGGTCTAATGGTCGGTCCATCTTCTTCCTCGTGATTTCTTACTGTTGCCGATAGGTTTAAGAGCTGAACGTGGCCCAGCCGCTGCTCTCCCTCCCAACTCTAGACCCGAAGCATGCCGATGACTGATGCTCTGCCTTTGACACCCTCCATCACACTCAGCAGTGCCCAAAACCCACGGCCAAGGCAGTCGGCTGGTTCTGGCCAGGCCTGCAACACGCAGCGGCCCTACAGCCATGCCGCTGCTGCTACGCGTGATCCGGGGCACGATTTCGACGGGCAATCATTCCCTGGGTGTTGTGGAAGCATCCCGCATCGATCAAGCTTGTCTAACGACTTCTTATAACACTAGGGTCATGCTCCCCTTCTTGGTTAGGGTTTGGATGAAAACTTGGAAGAAGAAGAAAGTAGAAGAACGTGGGGTTCTCTCTTCCTTTTGAACCAAGGCTCTACCCCTTATACAGGGGTGGGAAATGAAGCCATAGGTTGGCTTATACACGACTCAAAGAGTCCCTTTCCAAAAGGAATCATATTCCTTCAAGGAGAAGTAATCCTTCTCTCTCTTCTTATCCTTTTGATATTCTCTATTATTTGTATAAATAGGAATTCGAAAATCCTTGCCATTATTCTCTTTATTCTTGCCTTTTAATTCATTGGCTTCAAAATTATATTTTTCTCAAGTAGGAAATACTTCCTTTTTAACAATACCACATAATTTATTAATAATGTATCGCATTATGCTCTTATTTTGCAATTTTGGTATTTTCTCTTTCTTTCCTCTTTATTGGGGCTCCTTTGACCCCAAGAAACTCCAATAATTCGAAATTCTTTTCATAAGGATACTTTTTATCCTTCTAGATGCATTAATATTCATTGTTTCACATTATCTTGTTTATTTCTTATTAAAATATTTCTTTTTGAGGATTTCTCTTTTTCTTTCTTTTTATTTTCCTCATTGGCATTCCATTTATCATTATAAATCATTTGAACACGAAAATCCATCAAGGATAACTCAAATATACCTCTTTTCACTTATTTCTCACATTTTATCATTGCTTTCAATTTCTTTCTTAATAAAGAAATATTGAATTGATCTTTTCTTTTCTTATCGCTTTCTCTATGCAACTTTGGACTCCTTGGAACCCAAGGAACCCAAGAGGCACGAAATCCCTCTTTGGATTTGCCTTCTAGAGGTTTCCACATTTTTCTTTCCTCTATTTTCTTATTTACTCAATAATAGAGTTTCTTTTGTCCTTTCCTTGTTATTGGGCCCAATAGCCAATAAAGCCCACAAAACAATCATCAAGGCTATTTTAAACGAAATTCATGCATTCAATCATTATTTGTTCATTTGTATTTATTATGAGAAATTACATTTCTCACCAAATGAACCCAAAAATTGGGGTTGTAACACTAGTTGTCAGACATTTAGGTGCTAACCTAGAGGCTAGGTAAGGTCTAGTCTCTAAAAGACGACTAATATAACCCTAATACATTTGTTTTAAGTTCAAGGTTCTTTAGTTTTGAGTTACATAATGAGAAAATGTCAGGCTTTACTATTATTCATGCTCTGATACCACATGTGACGTCCCCGAATTTTCTAAAACTTAATCTAATATGTGACGTCCAAATTGAAACCCTCACCTTAGCGAGAATCCCAATTTAAAGATCATACACTAGGCTAAGAGAGAGAAAATTAGAGGAAGTCAAAAGGAAACAATAGTACCACATGCCCATGAACAATAATAAAACCATAAAACACATGTTTACCATTCAACATATAATTACATAATGAATTGTTACAACATTTGATATTACATATTGAACAACAAACTTATACATATACATGTACTACCACTAAACAACAAGATCTTAAGACAACAGGTCCACCTATACATCATCTCGCTATACAACTCTCAACTATCCTGGTTCTTCCAGATCACTTGTCCACAACCTAAAACAAAAGATTACATGTGATACACGTCAACACAATATTCAAGAATATTGTACCGAGTATGCCTACGTGTCTTTTTATACCTGTCATCATATCTTAGAAATAAGATAAAAATAATACTTGGCAGTTATAAAGAAATATAAGAAAATTATGTACTTGCACAAAGATGTTCATTAACAAAAGAGAACACATATTTTAAGCATATTTTCCATTATATCATCAATGCATTGACCGTCGAAGGTTGAATGCATTAATGCCTTTATGATCACTACCAAAGAGTTAGATGATATGTACAATGTGACCACTACCAAAGAATTAGGTTAGACCAATACTGAAGAGTTTGGTCATATGTACAATGTGACCACTACCAAAGAGTTAGGTCACTTCCAAGCACACTGCCAAAGAGTTAGTGCTTTCATATAATGGAGTAGATATATTATGTTTGATGTGTTCATAGTAGTAAGTATGGAAAATCAAGCAACATATCATATAGGAACAATCATTTCAACCAATACCATATGCCAAGTATTTACTACCATATAACACAAGCATATTATATAATAAGCCAAGTAAGAGGTAATGGCATACCTTGATCAAGACATATCACAATCTATACCACATTCCTGATATCAGATATATCATCATGTCAACTATATCTTGGTCAAACCCTTGGTTAAGAAAAGATCACGTATCACCATCAGGTTCTCATCATATTAACCCTAGTTATATCCATTTTAGGGTTTGCCTTAGTTCATTACGATACTTTCATCATTACTTGTATTCTTGTCTTGAAGTTATCTTATTGAGGTCATATTCCAGATTATAGTTCATTAACTGATAATTGTGTCTCACATTATTATGTGAACATATTAACATAGATCACCTTCATTAATAATATTAGGGTTACATAACATGTGTTAAGGGTCATATTCATATAACATGAATTCTATGCAACCAACTGATCTCACCATTTCATATTTTCTTCCAGTTATTGGTATGAAGGTGTTCTGTAAATTTCATCATTGATTGAGCATGTATGCATTTATTACATTTTATTTAGGGTTAATAGACCTAAATAGACAATTTAGAGTAAATTATAAGATTTCATGAATCATCATCATAATATCTGACCTTATATGGATTACAAACATGATTTATGATTTACTGATATTTTCTCATAATATTAGGCCATCGTTTGATATTTATTATCCATTAAATAGGCATTACACATCTTACATGATATCACTATTATTAGTGCATCAAAAGCCTGATATTTTCATCCTACTGTGTTCTACTCATTTTGTTAGAATTTTTTTATATTATATGTCTTTTTCTGATATATGGGCTAATTACTATGAATTATAAAAGAACTGAGCATTTTAGGGATTTTACCTTTTTCGGGCCAATCAGGAGGCGACACGTGGCCCTGAGGAGGGCACACCTCCTTTGGTTGTTGTGATCTGTTATGAGCCAATTCTCTCTGAATCAGTTGGTTTATTGCACCTGGACCAGTTCAAGGCCCTTGGTCAGATCTGGGATTCTGGTTCATCAGTTGGTTTGAGAGTTCTTTCTACTCCTCGCGTTACACACGACCTATTCACGCTAGTCCGAACCAGATCCGCCACCGTGAGTTCGGACTCTGGTGAGGGATCCATGGGGAGGTGCTCCTCCTCACCATCTGAAAAAAATGCCATGGACTTTGTAATCTAGGAGACTATGCCATCGACTACGTGGATTGCTGCTAGGGACTCTCCATGGCGGTCTTGTGAAGGTCGTCGCAACAACTTGCTGCCATGGTGGGGCAAAAGGGCTCTGCTCAACCTTGTAACAAAATGAAGCTTCCAAAAGCTCCTTGGAACCTCCACAAACTCGACCACCTCCTTCACTCATGGTGAGCAGCTCCCCTCACATGTCTCCGAGCTCTATGTTCATAGATGCCTGACTTGAGTTGGTCGGCCATGGAAGCAACCCTTTGAGGCCATGCGCTCAAGCGTGGATGATTCTCTATGCCTCTGCATTGCTCTTCCCTTCTTCCTCTTCCTCCAATATGCCTTCTATCTCCCTTCTCTACTCATGGATACCACTTGCTCGTGGCTATGGAGAGACAATGGAAAAGGGTGGCTCGTTCTCCTTCTATCTTTCACCAAATGGCACGAGTGAACAGTCAGCGTAATCCTTATGGCAATTGAAGCTTAACTGCTCGGTCACTTCCTCTATTCGGTACACATTTTGAGATTGTGGTGGCATGGATGTTTTCACATCTCATTGCTCCATCACTCCTCTAGACCCGGAGCTTGGAGATGACCTCACCGTCTCCCAAAGTGCATCTAGCGGCTGTGAAAGAACCCACATAACAAGGGATCCATGGCTACTCTAAAGTAGGCAGTCCCAACCACTGGATTAGTCATGAATGACCAAGATTTGGCCACCCATCCTGCCATCAATGAAAGGGGCGTGTGACACCCTATTTGATCAACTACTTAGGCTAATATAACAATAACCTTAGTCCAAAATACCTCAATATATACATATTATTTCACAAATTTCAAACCTTCATAACTTCTTCTAGGAACAGAAAAATGCCACCAAAATTTAACCATAGCTTTACCACCTATAAATCTACCTTGCACTCAAATTTGGTGACACAAATAAGCTATTAGATCATCCAACTAAATACTTCAAAAATACATAAAGTTTGGTATATTAATCTTGAAATCAACATCAATCAACACTCAAACTTCACAAAACCCATTAGAAACCTCAATTTAAGTCAAAATCACAAGATTCACTTGTCTTATTAAATATTTAGAGATTCCCAAAAGTCCACTCCATCACATCCTACATACCTTAAAATACATTTCATCCTCAAAATTAAGCAAGAATCCAATCTTTCACATCATATACATCTTAAAAGAAATTTCATCCTCGAAATTAAGACTTACATTACTTTACTTGAAACCAAAGATATTCATTCATATTTAGGGAACCACTCTAGGTGTAACATTCCATAAGAAAGATCTCCATAATATATTTTAACCAATCCTAGGAGGTTATAGAAGCATCATCGTGTGACATGGTTTAGATGCTTAGGTTGTGTCATTCCATATTTTGCATTATGATTCTCATATTCCTTTTACCCAAGCGTCATGTTCTAACATTATTCCATCATTATTATGTTGTGCAAAAATTTTCATACTATATTCAACATACTTATTAAGCACTAACATTAGCATTGGTTGGCATATATCACCAATATGATCTCATTTCACTTTTCATGTTAAGTTGCAAGTTTGTTAGTTAATTCATCACTAGACTCACCAACCATATTATGTCATTACAATTCATGTAATATGTATCACTAATGTCATCCTTGTACTTTGTAAAGTCTAGTAGAGATTCATCATGAGATTAACCAACTATTCATATTATCATCATTATTCATTTATATGGTTAACCATTTACACATTTATATCTATTAAACCATTTTTAGATTTCCTTCGCATCATGTCTATATATTACGTCTTGAGATTAGATCACATCCTTACATATATTACACCATGATTGTTCTAAACAAACTTATAAAAGTGGCTTGTTAAACATATATCAAAACTTCATCTAGTCCAATTGAGGTTCTCCTAACCCATATCAAGAGGGTAGTGCCATGCTCAGTCTCTCTGAGCTAACTCAACTCTATGAAATCAATCTCTTTTCCATTTTCCATAATCAAAAGATATGACAAATACAATATGATGGGCGACAAATGCTAAATGGGATCAATGGTGACTAGGTACATGCAAATCACTTCCCTCCTCTTCTACTTTCACAAACCAACCATGAAGGGAGCACAGAGCACAAGAACTTTGCATATAATGCATGGATTGCACAAGTTATCAATATCTCATCCATAAGGTTCCGGGTAGACCCTTTCATGATGATGTTAATCGCCGATGACTAGGAGTGTCGTTTCACCTTCATGCCTTCAACCTTATGCTTCAAGTTATGCCAAATGACCCACATGGCTGCCGAAAAGGGATAAAGTGAGCTAGGTTTAATGTTTCCTAGCTCCATGGGTATGAAAAGAGAAGAAAGGGTTGCGGTAAGGTTTGGAGTGTTTTTACGCACTCATCTTTTCTTTATTTGAATGCTCTTAAATAGGAGCATCCTCTTATTTTATTTTGTTTTTCTTTTTTCTTTCCTTTTTCTTTCCCTTAGTGTAGATAGGGCATATGGTAGATAGAGTGAAGCGGGGAGATAAAGATGTGGCCACCCCAAACTTTTGGAGGTGGCCACGGCTAATATGTGCACTTTGGCATCTTTTAATGAGGCGGAGAGGTATGAAGATGATGAAAGAGTGGTCGGGTCAAAGAGGGGTCACTTGGCATAATCTTCCACATAAGGTCTCCTACATGAAAACTAGTCCGACACTTCACCATAGATATCACATCACATGAATGAACCAAATGAAATCCATATATAAATCAAGTAACTCCACAAACATTAAACGTTCTATGCTTGCTCGGATCATAATTCAATCAATCCAACACATTCCCAAGGGAGGTGACGAGCATGTAAGAAGTCACTCATTGATACCACATAGCACTTTATCATAGCATATCATCTTATATTTGTCAAAGATGAACAATTTCATTCAATATGGTAAAGATTGAGTCAAAACACGCTTTTTGGACAAGAAACATCAAATCTAGGCAAAATTGGCCAAAAATGTGTCACATTGTACTAAATCACATTCAAACACAATTTTAGGTAAAAAGCAAGTAAATCCTAGCTAAAGCATGCAAAAATTAGCAAAAACCTACATGAGATGCAATGCATGGCTGAAGAAGCAAAATTTTAAAAATACTCAAAAATGCAGAAATGAACAACATGTATGCAACAAAATCAGAAAAACTAAACTAGATGGCAGAGGTGATATCAAAATGACAAAAAGAGAAAAGGAGTGATGCATACCGCCCTACCCACCCCAAACTTTAGAATCATGCTGTCCTCAGCATGAAACTATAGCTTAGGGAAGATAGGGGAAGAATCAAGGCTGTGGTTGCTGTTGTGGCATCTGAGGAGGATCCAGAGGGGGAGCTGAGTCTGGAGCCGAGCTAGAAGGAGGGTGCTGATAGTAGTGCCCCCAGTAGTCGTCCTGGGGTGGAGGATACGCCTGTGGATGTCCAGCTATACCACCCCAAAAGTCTGCACCCCATTCGGGGTTTCGTGCTGCTTGGGCATGCTGGTATTGGTACAAGTGGTTGATCTGGTAATGCATCTGCTGTTGATCTTGCCACATGTACTGCTGGACAAGCTGCATGTCACCTTGAGTCTTCTGAATACTCTCAAGGTGCGCCTAGATGGTAGCCATGTCATAGGCGTTCCCTGAGGGTGGCTGTAGCTGGGATGTCCCCTCATCCCTCCTTTTAGTTCTTCGGGGCTGCCTTGCTTCTTCTGCTTCATGTTCCTGCCCTTGTACATTTGATTCAGCAATGTCTTCCTGTACGGCAGTGGCTCCCCTAGTATACGACTCTCTCGGGTGGTCTATCTGCCATGCCATCAATTTTTCCCTCAACCTGTCGCCAGGTCCCAATACGGAAATAAGGGGTTCTGCGTGATAAGGCAGCTCAAGCTCAAACTCCTGCACACTTGTAGTCAAATAAAACATTCTTTTATATTTCGTTTTTATGGTGTGCGAACGCGTCAGATAGTTGAGGTCAACAAGTTCTGCCTCAATCGCATCTTGTGCCCCCGAGAGATCATATCCCAACGCTAGTGCAATAAAAGTCACAAACCCACCCATGACAAAGGGTTTTGTGCTCTTGTAGGGTATGGACTTCATGTGATCAATCAAAAGAACTCCAAGGTCAATGTACTTCTTGTGGTGCATACCGATCAAGACAATCATATCCTTTTGGGAGATGGAGCCTTGTTTATCGTACCTCCCCACAATAGTGTTCGCCACGACCTTCTGCACATAGCGCATCAGCGGGTTACATATAGCAGCAGTTTTTGATCTACCCGCATAGTAGTCCTCTTTGCCCGTGAATTTCTTCCAGTAATATGCATAGTCCAGAGTGCCGTCTCTCTCTACCATGTCGTCATCTAATTTCATGGCTTCTTCAGGATTAGAGGCGAAGATAGCATTCAGCTCAGTGGAAGTGAGGGTGTGCATGTTGCCCATCATGGCAAATCTGAGTGCATCACAACCCCTCACTTTTGTCTTATCCAGAGTGGCAAAGAATTCTTGGGTCAATGTGGGATATGTAGGTTGGGGTGTGAAAAGAACGCCCCACAACCCAATTGTCTTCAATCCCATTTCCACTATCTCCTTGATTCCAAGATCCTCGATGGTCTTCTCGCAACCGTACCCGGAGGCGACGACTCGCCTTGTCATGCACTCGGGGTAAATGAGATGAGCCTTCTTTTGCCTGTGTCCTCTTCCATAGGACACTCCCGCCTGTGCTTTGCCCAGGGTTCTTTCTCTGTCTGCCTCCAAAAATGTCACGACATCTTCTCCTTCCGGTTCCATCTCCACCTCTTCCTCCTCGCTATCTTGTTCTTCCTCCATCTCATATGATTGCGACCCCGAGCTGGTATCAAAATTGTACCAGTGGGCCGACTGCTCCTCGTCGTGCTGCAATTGCCGCGAGGGTTGCGGCTGCCCACCACGCCTCGCCATCACCTGAGACGTCGAGTGGCGGGGTGGTGTGGGCTTTGGAGGCAGCCTGGATGAGGACGGTGCCGCTTTTGATTTTGGGTTTCTCTTCGCGGCCACCGGCTCGAGTTCATCAATAAAGTTGTCCAAGTCGACCTCCATGGACTCCTCCTCTTCTTCGTCCTCCCCCTCGTAGGTAGCGTCTGTGATATGGTGGCTATTGGATGAGCGGGTGTGTGATCCGCTCACCGATTGCGACCAGCAGAGGGAGTGATGGGCGGAAGCGGTGGGTGATGGGGTGTGGGATGGAACGGACACCTCGGAGGAGGCATTTTTAGAACGCCGCTTCCCTCTGGTGATGATGTTCGTCCCCTTGGCTAAGGCTTTCCCAAACTTCTTCATGGTGAGGATGGAGGTGGAAGTGGTGTTAGGAGGGGAATTTTCGGATTTGGTGGAGAAGGTGGTGTGGGTGTGGTTTTATGGGTGGAAAGGAAGGATAGTGGTATACGGATGATGGTTATATGATTAGTGGTGGATTTGGGCGAGAATGGAGGGGTTTTTGTGGAGGTTTTGTGTGGGGGGGTTGCTGGGCCGAATGGAGATGGAGGTGCGATTGGGAGAGATTGGACGGTGGGAATGGGAGAGGGATGGCTGGGGATCGATTTGGGATGGTTTGGGGATCAAAAGGAGGTGGATTTGGGGGTTATAGGTGACAAACGGGGGAGCCCAAGGTCGTTTTCCGCCGCCACGGATGTTTTTTGGAGTTGGAAGACGAAGGAATGAGGGGGAGGGTCGTTTTTAGACACTTAAAAGTATATTTTTTTTCTAAACCGGGTTCGGCCACGGTCGTGGCGGAGGGCCACGGTCGTGGCCAGGGTTGGGTAGCATGGCCGTGGTGGGTGCCACGGTCGTGTTGTCGATGAAGAACTCCCCGGTCTGACCTCGCCACGGTCGTGGTGGCCCGCCACGATCGTGGCTCTATCCTCAAGCCACGGTCGTGGTCGACTTGCCACGGTCGTGGCTGATCTTCGAAACAACCTGTAACTTCGGCCAAAATGCAGCAATAACTTCCACGGCCGTGGCCGTTGCCCACGGTCGTGGCCATCCTTCTTTAACACGGCCGTGGTGGGGACCACGGTCATTGGCACTCTCCATCGCCACGGTCGTGGCCGATCTTCAAAACAACGTGTAACTTTGGCCAATTTGGTGCTTTAATTCCCACAGCCGTGGCATAGAGCCACGGTCGTGTTTGGCCACCTGTGCCACGGTCGTGGTCCAGCCCCACGGCCGTGGTGGATTCGTCTTTTCAATTTTCAAACTTCAAAACATGATCTTGTGGTATTAATGACCACGATTAACTTCTAGATCCTCTCTCTCTGATGTCTATCACCTGCCATCATCAAAACTCAAACAAAAACTGTAAAGCACAAGTGTGCGTGTGTGTATTTGTGTAAAACAAAACTAACGTATCAAAAGAAGGGTTGAGAGTCTCAAACGATGTGGGTTGCCTCCCACTAGCGCTAAATTTACCGCCTTCAGCCAAGCTTATTGATTGTTGTGCTCCTTCATTTCTTTGGAACTTTCAAGAGATCTTTGTAGTAGATCCCTTTCTCATCCTCATCTAAGCATTCCTCTTCATCAAATTCTTCTTCTACCAGCATAACTGTCACGGAACCGTTCTTACCCCAATCCCGATCTCACTGTCTAAACAGTGGTAAAGGGATTGAAGCGCCCGTCCCTGAGTGACCCCGTAGGATCTAACACACTGGCATATACAATAAGAAATAAATAACTCAAAACTGGATAAATAAAGAACAACTAACCCAATATGGAGATATATATCCGATTTATCTTTGTCATCAGAGTGTATGAGTGTGGAAGCGATCTTATTCAATATTCCATTTGTATTGCCTAAAATCAAGAAAATCGAGACACAATCATGCAATTGCACGGTACGCTATCAAAATCAAGCAAAGCGGTTTATAACAAAATAGTATACTTGGCAGGACTTATATTCAAAAGAATAATAAGCAATTTGCAAAACCAACATTTATTCGACAAGTTTTTCAAGCAATTCAACTTCTATTACGAGTTCCCATTATGCTGTAATTCAAGAAGCATGCTTATATATTTTGTATGACTCTATTACCCCAACGCGATGGGGAAGGTCACTAGGCCCCTTTTCACCATAGGAACATAGGAAGCCAATGTACAAGTCCCACCTCCAAATGAGGGGGTTGTTGTACTCAATATCAACATTATCAACATTATCAATATTATTATCATTATCAATATACGGGCAGTCATAATGGGCATTCAATTTATGTTTTCATGTTTTTCAAAATATAATATAGAAAAACAGAAGACTAATCATAGGGAACAATATCTCATCCAAATAACTAGCCAAGCATACGGTCAAGAGATACATAAAAGTATCTTCAATACAATCAAGGAGGAGTTATATAAATAGCGTACCTTTCACCGAGGATTTCGAGTATAGATCCACTAGTAATAGGTTGACCCTTCGAGTTTGATCCTAAAACATAATGTTTGGATCAAGGGTCAAGATCAAGATATTTGGATATCATGTTGTAATATTCGAGATTAGGGTTACACTTTCCTAGGTCAACCTTAGGGTTAGGTCATCCACTTATGATCAACCAATATTTCAATATATCCAACATTATTTCAAATATCAAGTATTTCGAGTGTGAATGGCCTACCTAGGTTTTTTAGGTACATGTGTTGACCCTAATTATCCTGGTCAATATGCAAGTCCAAAAATCAAGTCTTTAAATCATCATCATGTTCTAACATCATTTGTATTCAAGATCAGATTGATGGGTCAAAACTATATCAATTATTTTGCAAGATCAAGATTACTCATTATCAAGATTATAATCAAGATTGAATCAAGTAAATAGATCTAGATTACTAATGATTCATTTTCCAAGAGTAGATGATTCAAATATATCAATTAGGCTACAAGATAATCATTAGAGTCCAAATCTAAGGTTTTCAGTGTTTAACCACAAATAGAGTCACTTAGAACAATTATATAAGCAAGAGATCAAGATTTAAATATATCACTGAATATAATTCGGAATTAGGATTTAGGAGTATTTTTAATGGATTCACTGGATTTTTCTGATCAAAATTGACTACTTGTTCATCATATTTGGAGTTCGGATGCATTAGATATGATTAAAACAAGATCTGATAATTTAATTGAATATTCGATTAGAGAGGAGGTATAAAAATACCTAAAAAGGGCAGTCGAGGAAAAATATGGGCCTTTGATCTAGATCTGGACATCCGCGATGGCATGCTTCATTAACAGGTGAGCAGGTCTCAATTCCAAGACCGAGTCGTTGGATTGTGATCCGAGGGATGTGACTCTCCGTGAGCTGGGCCCTTGGATCGGGATCTTCCGGCTCTTGGTCATCATTTTCTCACGCAGAGTTCCCTGTGTGAAGCCCTGCACGAGCCTAAGACCAGGGCAGAGAGGCTCGCCGGTGTGTACCCGCTCCAGGAGCAAAAGTGGGCGAGAGAGAGGGCTGAGGTGCCGCTCGACTTCGGCGAGCTCTTGTGAAGTTGTGGGTGGTTTGAGAAAGACGAGAGGGAGCGAGGATGCAGGATGCCCAAGGCGGCCCTACGGCGGCGCCGTAATGGCAGAAGCAGGTGAAGATAGGAAGAGCAGGGGTGCTCAGGGACAAAACAATGAGAAAAGGAGATTTCTCGAGAAAGGAGAGGTGCCTGCGAGTCATTTGGGAGCCCTTTTATAACATTAGGGCTAAGATTTTAGGGTAACTCGAGATCTAGATGCAGCCCAGCCGCCGGAGTGAGAACAGGAGGCCAAGAGCTCATTTTGGCGGCTGGGAAGAGCATGAACAGCGGTCAAATAGGGCATGATTCAGTTTGAAATTGTGAGAGGATCATTTCCTCTCGATTTAAATTTCGAATCATGGTCGCAGGCGGGAGATCCGCCATCAAGACGGTCTTGTCCCCTCCCCGCAATCATCGGGAGGTAGGAGACGACCTCCTAGCCACTAGATCAGGCCTCCAATCCGTGGGAGTCTGATCTAAGGGCCAAGGTTCGCCCCTAAAGAAACCAAAGGAAAACTGACTTGGAAAAGGCCCAAAAACAAGGCAAATAAAAGGATTTTAGCACAGAACTTCAACTATTCATATAAAATCGTAGGAATGTCCAATTGTTCTCAAATTTGGACCACAACTTCATAAAAACGTGTAGAACCTTTATAAAAAGTTTGAGAACAAAAAGATGAAGTTTGATAGATCAATTTACTTTATTGGACAAAGTGATGAATTAATCAAATTTATGATGTTATAATGTGTATAAAATCAACATTGGTCACCATATCTTGGATTTGAGTCTTAAAATTTATTATTAAGCTGAGGAAAAAGATTGAGGATCATGAGTGAGTATAATGAGGGCAAAAGTGTAATTATTTCATTATAATGTAGAAATCCACTTTATCACAATAGCAACATCAAAGTCTTGGTTGGCCTTGTCCGGGCCGACTTCAACGACAGGTTTCAGCCTTTGCCCATTAACATCGAATTCCTTAGCTCCTTTTGCACAAATGATCACTGCCCCAGATGGGTACACCTTCTTGACAAGGTAAGGACCTTCCCATCTAGAATGAAGCTTTCCGGGGAAGAACTTCATCCTTGAATTGTACAGCCATACCCATTTGCCGGGCTCAAACTCTTTCTTCTTTATGATCTTGTCATGTAGAAACTTGGTTCTTTCTGTGTAGTTATTTGACATTTCATAGGCTTCATGTCACATCTCTTCTAGCTCATGCAATTGAAACTTTCTTCTCATTCCGGCACTCTCTTCATCAAAGTCCATCCTCTTCAAGGCCCACAGTGCCTTGTGTTGCATCTCAACCGGCAAATGGCAACTCTTACCATAGACAAGCTTGAACGGTGTAGTGCCAATCGGGGCTTTATATGCAGTCCTATATGCCCATAAAGCTTCATTGAGTCGAAGTGACCAATCCTTACGGTCCGGTCGCACCGTCTTCTCCAAAATGAGCTTTATCTCCCGATTTGCCAACTCAACTTGACCACTCGTTTGAGGGTGGTAAGGAGTAGCTACACGATGGTTCACCCCATGTCTCTTTAGCAGTCCTTCAAAAGTGCGGTGAATGAAATGACTCCCGCCATCACTAATCACAGCCCTTGGAACACCAAAACGGCTAAAGATGTTGGATCTCACGAAATCACACACCACTTTATGATCATTTGTCCTTGTTGCCACAGCCTCAATCCATTTTGATACATAGTCTACGGCGACCAAGATGTAGACATACCTGAATGAAGGGGGGAAACGACCCATAAAGTCAATCCCCCAAACATCAAACACTTCTACCACCAAGATAGGTGACAAAGGCATCATGTCCCTCTTGGAGATAGTGCCCACTTTTTGGCACTTGATGCAACTCTTACAAAAGTCATGAGCATCTTTGAACAATGTCGGCCAGTAGAATCCACATTGAAGAACTTTGGCGGCCGTGCGTTTCCCTCCAAAATGGCCTCCACACACTCCGGAATGGCACATAGATAAGACTTCTTGCTGCTCCATCTCCGGGATGCACCTCCTAATGAGTTGGTCCGGGCAATATTTAAAGAGGTGAGGGTCATCCCAAATGTAGTTCTTTACCATAGCAAACAATCTCTTGCTTTCCTCTCTTGTCCACATACTCGGTATCCTCCCACTAGCTAGGAAATTCGCTATGTGCTTGTACCATGGCTTTTGGACAGATGAGACTAAGAGGAGTTGTTCATGTGGCATTGTCTCTTTGATTGGACTTGTCACATCAAAAGGTCCATCAAGACGGGAGAGATGATCTGCAGCACCATTTTCTATTCCTTTCTTATCCACAATTTCTATGTCAAATTCTTGGAGAAACAAAATCCATCGGATCAACCTTGGCTTTGAGTCTTTCTTGGACATGAGATACTTCAGCACAGCATGGTCCGTGTAGATTGTCACTTTGTTTTGCAAGAGATACGGCCGGAACTTGTCAAGAGCGAAGATCACCGCAAGCAACTCTTTCTCGGTAGTCGTATAGTTTCTTTGAGCATCGTCTAACATTTTACTTGCATAATAGATAGCATGAGGAATTCGGCCAATGCGTTGACCCAGCACAACCCCCACCGCCATATCGGATGCATCCGTCATGATCTCGAACGGCAAGGAGAAATCCAGGGGCTGCATGATAGGAGCAGAAATAAGCCTCTCTTTTAGATGATTGAAGGCTTCAACACATTTGTCATCAAACTGAAATTCAACATCTTTCTCAAGTAATCGACAGAGTGGTCTTGAGATTTTGCTAAAGTCCTTGATAAAATGCCGGTAGAATCCTGCATGTCCCAAGAAAGATTGAACACGTCTTACGGTCGAAGGAAAGTCGAGTGTAGAAATAAGGCCCACCTTGGCCTTGTCAACTTCAATCCCATCTTTCGAAACTCGGTGTCCCAGAACTATACCCTCAGGTACCATGAAATGACTTTTTTCCCAAGATAGAACTAAGTGAACTTTCACACATCTTTCCAGAACCGCAGCTAGATGTAGCAAGCACTCATCAAAGGTCTTCCCGAAAACTGAAAAATCATCCATGAAGACCTCGAGTGACGAGTCAAGCATGTCAGCAAATATCGAGGTTACACATCTCTGGAAAGTGGAAGGGGCATTGCACAATCCAAATGGCATTCTCCGGTAGGCAAATGTACCACTTGGACAAGTGAATGTCATCTTTTCCTGGTCCGCCGGATGCACAACAATCTGAAAATATCCCGAGTACCCATCAAGAAAATAGTAGAAGCTCTGCCCAGCCAATCTCTCTAGAATTTGATCAAGGAACGGAAGTGGGTAGTGGTCCTTCTTTGTCTTTTCGTTGAGCTTCCAGTAATCCACGCACATTCTCCACTTGGATTGCTCTCTCACCGGCATAAGCTCACCATCGACATTTTCTGCAACTGTAATCCTGCCCTTCTTGGGCACCACTTGGATGGGACTCACCCACGTATTGTCAGAAATGGGGTAGATGATCCCTGCATCAAGCAACTTAACAACTTCTTGAGTTACAACATCCTTCAACTTTGGATTTAGACTTCTTTGCATTTGACGGGTCGGTCTCACATCTTCTTCTAAGTATATCCGATGCACACAAATGGAGGGGTCAATCCCTCTCAAGTCAGCAATAGACCATCCAATGGCTTGGATGTTCTTCCTCAAGACTTCCATCAAGGCATCTTCTTTCTCAGGAGAGAGAATGGAGGAAATGATCACCGGGAGGGTGCCATTTGAGCCAAGGAAAGCGTACTTCAATCCTTCAGGAAGTTTCTTCAGCTCAAGAACTGGAGGCGCTTCAAGGGAGTTCCTCAAAGGTGCAGAAATAGAGGGGAGGTCCTGGCTTGCAGCCACTAAGGCTAGTTCGCACTCTTCATCATCCTCATCATCGTCGTCAGGGAACTCAACAATTGGCTCAAGACCTCGACCTTGAGTAGCAGTCTCAATCCAAGCGGGTAGGAACTCTTCAACAATCTCATCTAGGCATTCCACCAAATAACAATCTTCTTTGGTGGCCCCTATCACTTCAGCTGTAGTAGAAGACTTAAAGATGTTCAACCAGATCTTCATGTGCATGAATGTAACATACATGGTCCCCGTCCTCACATGGATCACGGCATCAACTGTGGCTAAGAAAGGTCTCCCCAAGATGATTGTCACCTTTCTAGCTTCCTTTTCCATATCAAGAATGATAAAATTGGCTGGGAAGAAGGCAGGCGTATCCTCATCAAGACGGACCAGCACATCATCCACACGCCCTCTAGGCGTCTTCGCAGAACGGTCGGCCAACTATAGAGTGCAATGGGCCGGCCTCAACTCTCCCATTTGGAGCTCAGCAAACAGATCATAAGGCATCAAGTTTACGCTAGACCCCAAGTCAAGAAGAGCCTGGTCTATGCGATGCGCCCCGATGTAGCATGAGATGATGGGGGCATCGGGGTCTTTTCTTTCCGGGGGATGGTGTGTTGGAGAATGGAACTCACTTGCTCAGTGAGCTTGATCTTCTTAGGCGTCCTCCCTGTTGTCTTTCTCTTGAAGGTGCACAGTTCTTTAAGGAACTTTGCATAGGACGGAATTTGCTTGACTGCATCTAGAAGAGGTACATTGATTTTCACTTGCTTGAAGATCTCCAAGATATCATCCGCATGCTTCTTCTTTTTCTTTGCAGCAGAAGGTTCCTCAAGTGCATCAGGATATGGCGGGAGTTGGGATCCCAAGCGGTCCAAATCAACAGTATCATCTACCGGTATCACTGGAATCACAGTATCACTGCTCGGCGTCACGGTATCAACACTGCCTCTCATCACAGTATCATCCATCCGCATCTCAGTATCAACCTGCTCTGCCTCAGTGTCATCTCTGCCAACAACTGTACCATGGGGTCTCTCCAAAGTCCTACCACTCCTCAATGTAGTCACAACCTTCACATGCTCATGGGTGGTAGAAGGGGGAGCTTGTGGAGGTTGTTGTGGCTGTTGGGGTGGCAGAGGCCTTTGGTGAGGGGAATTGGGATTTTAGAGGATGAATTGGGGTTGCAGTTGTTGTTGTGGTGGAGGGTGATATTGTGGGGGTGGTTGTTGGTAAGTGTGAGGTGGAGGTGGAGCATATTGATAATTGAGCGGTGCTTGAGGAGGCGGAGGAGCATAAGGGTTCGGTGGGGCTTGGCAAGGTGACAGAACATAAGCACTCGAAGTGCTTCCTAGAAAAGTCCCATCGTTGTTTGGATTTGGCATAGGTTGAGAGGGGAGTCTTCCTTCTTCTCTTCTAGCCAAAGAGAGGGAGATCTGATCCAGCCTCTGCTCAAGACGGCTTATAGACTGGCCATGTGCATTAACATCCTTTTTGACTTCATCAAGGCTTCTTAGCCTTCCAAGAACCTCGTCCTCAAATTTGGAGTTGTATCGTGGCTTCTGCTGCCCCTGTCCTTGTCCATCCTCATTTGATTGTTTCCACGAGAAATTTGGGTGGTTCCTCCACTCGGGAGTGTAGGATTGGGACATCGGGCCCTGGTTGTTGCGGCCACCAAAGGAATGTAAGGCGTTAACTTCCTCGTCTACAGTCTCCAAAGCCATTGCGGGTTGGCTAGAAGAGCCACCCACTTGATTCTTCATCATTTGCATCATATCTGCCATCATTTTCATCATATCGGGGTTGGCGGTGTTGCGTGCGGGAGCCACGGAGGAGGGTGGGGAGGTGTAGTCCCGGCCGCAATGCCCCCCTTTTGTGGAAGCTCTGTGGCGAGAGTTCTCGGCTAGATGCTCAAACATCGGCCATGAGTCTTCGGGTGGCTTTGCCATGAACGTGCCCCCACAAGAAGAATCTACATTGTTTTGACTCTGCTCCTCAAGCCCAGTGTAAAAGGCCTGAACTAGCTGCCAAAGAGGGACCTCGTGGTGAGGGCAGTCACA
Organism: Alisma plantago-aquatica; assembly: GCA_963693085.1. Taxonomy (NCBI): domain Eukaryota; kingdom Viridiplantae; phylum Streptophyta; class Magnoliopsida; order Alismatales; family Alismataceae; genus Alisma; species Alisma plantago-aquatica. Next base: position 344,689,613 of record OY856413.1, read on the forward strand.
AAGCAACTTCTGGAACCGCTCCCATGCCTCATGGAAGGGTTCGTTCTCTTTTTGGGCGAAGGACGTGATGCACCTTCTCATGTAGGATAACTTGGCTATTGGAAAGAACTTCTTCAGAAACTCATTCTTTACTTCATTCCATGTGACGAGCTCGGGCCTTGAAACGTACCACTCCTTGGCCTTCTCTTTGAGAGAGAAGGGAAAAGGCATCCTCCTAATCGAGTCGTCTGTGGCGGCAGGCGTACGGAATGTGGAGCACGTTTCCAAGAATGCATCTATATGGTGATAAGGATTTTCGTTCTCCATTCCGTAGTACGTGGGAAGAAGCCCCAAGAGTGCCGGTGGGATGGAAAACTGCTGTCCGGGCATTTGATCAACTAGCGTGGCAATGGGGGAATTGTAGTTCCCTGGCGTGAAATACTCATGAAGCGGGCGGTGCGGTGGTGGAGGAACTTCCGGTGGTGGGTTGTTATCGGCCATCTCGGCCCCTCGGTGTAGATTGCGGCGCGCTTGACGTCTTCTTCTCCCAATCTGGGGGTCGTAAACCACCAAGTCGGTGCAAGTCGAACGCGTGCTGCGCATGCACAGCTGTCACCTGCGCAAATCACAAACAAACAATAAAGAGCCAAGTTAGTGAACCAATATGCAAGAGTAACACAAAAAATAAAGAATAGCAATGGTGAGGGCAAAAGGAAAGGCTAAGCTACACTATCTAACTAGGCCGAGCGCCTCTATCCCCGGCAACGGCGCCAGAGAGCTTGGTGCGCTCCCGCTAGAGGGTTACAACACCGGCCAACTAGGGTGGCCGAGTGCAATCCACAAGGTCGGGAGGCACGGGATGATGGATGGGATCCTTGCTTTCGAAATTTATATGGTCCCAAATCAAGTCTATCACTAAAACTAAAACAATGCGCCCGCAAGCGTACGGGGTACTGTTGTAGTATAGATCAAAGGCAAGATGCGGGGTCGAACCGCGGAGATAGAGGGGGCGCTAGAGTTAGAAAGCATGAGCTATGTTCCTTATGCGGAGCTTAGGGTTTTTAGGGTTTGAAGGTTTGTTTGATTGATTAAGCTAGACGAGCAAGTAGGAAAAGCAATGTGAAATTAAGTTATCAAAAGACTAAATTAGCAATCTGAGTTAACAAGCTATCTAAATAGGAGCAGGGACGAATTATACCAAACTAAGCAAGCAACTAACAATTTAGAGCCTAAGTTAACCACTAAGCAAGATGAAAGATCTAAATTAACACTAGCTAACAAAACGAGGCAATTGACTAAGTTAGACTAAAACAAATGAACTAAGCTAGCACTAACAAGCGAACTAGACAATTAGGGTTTAAAGCAATTAGATGAAGGAGGTGGGCCGTTTGGGAATGCGACCTTGACATTAGTTGGGGGATGTCACCATAATAAGCAATTAACATATCTCATTCTAGATTACCAAACCAAACAACAAGGTGGGTGCTATGAGAATGTACCCTAAGCTACTAATTGGAGAACTAGGGCTAGGTGTAATTCTCATAGGACGTACCAAGTCTAGGTCTCTAGGATAAGTGTTATTAGTCAATTGAGGACCAAGGGTAAGGATGGGAGTAGAGATGAGGGTATTTGACCTCATGCCACTAGCCACCTCAGCCTTTAGGAAATCCTAGGCAATTGCACTAATCACATTTATACTAGTCACTTAGAACTCACATTTGCATGTAGGAAGAAGGTGATTATGTAGGAAGATAGGGGGCTAGCTAGGGATCCGAATTAAGGACCTAGGAGCCAATCCTATGATAGCTACATAGAAACCAAAACATCCTAGGGACAAATGTCTTCAAACACCACAAGGCAAGCAATTAATGTAATTAAACAACAACCACATGCACAAGTAATGGGAAATGAGATATAAGCAAAGGCAATCATCATAGAAATGAAATATGTTCATTACAAATTATATTCCCCCAACATGGTATCAAAGTCACATTTTTGCCCCAAACAGCCCACCCAAGGGGGCTTAGCTATACATGATCAAACTAGGAAAAGAAGGGGATAGAAGAAGGGAAAACGCCATGAAGCTCGATGTAGTGGCCTCCTTCTTCACCTCCAAGCAGCTGCAGACGAACTCCCTCCTCCAAAGGTGTAGGGGTGCATGAAAATGGTGGAATGGATGGATAGAAACCTAGAGAAACTAGTTTCTATGGTGGAAATGAGTGGAAAATGGATGGAAATGGGGTAGATTGCAAGGAAATGGGTGGATTGGAGCAAAGTATGCAATGGCAGCAGCTAGGGTCGGCTAGGAGTGCTTAACCTTGAGCCCTAGAAGCAAATAGTGCTTATATAGGAGCTAGGGTTAAGTGGGGGTAGAATAGGAATAACAGTGGAAAGTTATGTAGGGTATGTGATCACCACGGTCGTGTTGGGTGTGCCACGGCCGTGGTGAGGGTAGTGGGGGACGACTGTGGGGTGGTGAACATGGTCGTGGGGTGAAGGTAGTGGTGAAAAAGCAAAGTAGGGTGGTGGCCACGGCCGTGGCGGAGTGCCATAGTCGTGGTGGGTAGCATGCACCACGGCCGTGTTGGGTAACACGACCGTTTTGGAGGAGTCGGGCTGACCGTGGGGAGGGGCCACGGGCGTCTTGATCAGCATCGGCCACGGTCGTGGTGACTTGGCCACGGTCGTGGCTTTCTGGGCAACTTCCCTGTTGGAAACTGATTTTTCACAATTTAATTCCCACGACCGTGGCAGGGTGCCACGGCTGTGTTCTCTTCTACTGACCACGACCGTTCTGATGGCCACAGCCGTGGTGTCTTCAAGGGCCACAGTCGTGGCAGGTGGCCACGACCGTGGGATTCTGTGGATTTCCCTATTGTAGCCTGTTGGAATTTGGCAATAAAGCAACGACTGTGGCATTGGGGCCACGGCCGTGGTGAGGCTTGACTTCTTGATTTTGCTTCTTACTTTGTCAATTTCGGATGTCTTTGCTCGGGGATGGTTCTTGGCCACTGGAGGTAGGTTGAGGGAGAGTTTGGGGCCTTCTTTGGGTTCCTCCCTCTCTCTCGTCCATCTAAGCATGGTCCAAGTACCTGAAAAACAGTGCAAAGAACATCCATAAGTGTATTTGCAATGATACTCATATTGGGGAGAATAACCTGTAATTCTAATGCATTTCAATGTGATAAAAGTACAAAATGACATGAGATACAACCCTAGAATAGGGTTGGATCAGTATCTTATATGCATATACTTTATCTTTCCTCTCTTATCTAGGGTTATTAGGTATACCTCATTGGCACTAGTTGATTGCTTTACTAGCTCTAGACACATAAGCACAAACCAAAACATGCTATGACATTCACTTCGTAGGTCTCTACCCATGACCTATTATTTCTCAACTCTCTATCTTATATACACACCACTAGATTCCTATATAGGGAACCACCAACCCAAACATGAGGCTTTACAAAAACTAACATAGCTACCTCCTCCAGGGTCTTGGGCTCTCTCCCTCACCCAGATGGCATGCACTCATATTCATGTTCACACATGCACACATATAACAAGCCTCTCTCTATCTCTAGGGTTTGGTCCTCCCAAGGACATCTAGGGTTCAACAAACTATAGGAATCATGCATAAAGCAACTCATCTCAATCACTCAGGAGCATTCTAGTTTAGGAGCATTCTAGTATAGGACATAACTGTTGGGCTTTAGGGGAGACAGAGAAGGAAGCGGAAACAAAAGTTTTCTTCTCCCAAACCCAGTCTAAAGGAATCACGTCAACGTCTATACAATAGGAAGGATAGTTTGTAGAGATATACCTTGTCCCGAAGCTTGCTCGGCGACATTACCTCACGGCTTGTGTAGTCTTTACCTCCAGTCTTGGACAATGTCGGTGCAGCTCCTGGTCTCACTGGGACTGTCGGGATTGACAGCTGTCCTCCGAGCGGAAGAAATCTCCCGCCTCTGTAGTAGTCCACACAGACCACCTGGAACTCCGATCTCCTTATCCCACAAGGAATCAGAAGGAGTCGTATCCTCCGGTCTGCGTACTAGTCACCGACACACTCTCCTGCCACCAGTCACTTTTCTGCAGTTGTCTTTCCCTTACTGTGCCTCCCTTATCGGGTAGTACTTTCTTGGGCTCTCTCTCAGTTACCACAACCAGAGAGAATGACAACTTTGCTGAGCAACTGGTGTTCTGAGTTGTTGTTTTTGAGAAGCCCCCAATACCCCTATATATATAGGAGGGTCATGGGACATGGTTCTCTACCCCGGGCAATGCGTGATTAAAGCAGGAGTAGAAGGGTTTGAGATTTTCCACAAAACAACCAACTACGCCAGCTGAACCGATCGTTTCAAACATGAAACAGTCGGTTGGGGACCTGAGCCGATTGATTCACACTTGAACCGATCGGTTGGGGCACCTGAGCCGATTGGTTCACTTCTGAGCCGATCGGTTCGTGGTCCTAATCAGTTCCCGATTGACTTTTCCTCTTTTGTTTCAAATTGATCCAAATACCAATCCTTGTTCCAATCAAATTGGACAAGTGAAACGAAAAGAAATTTCTCAGCAACCTGACTTTCCCAACTTACTCATTTGGACCTGTTGAGCCGATCAGTTCAACCCTTGAACCGGTCATCTCAACCTATCCTGAGACGATCAGTTCATCACATGAGCTGATATGTTCACCAAGCTGAGCCGATCGGTTCATCATATGAGATGATCGGTTGGGAGTGCAGATTGTGCAAAATCAGTCAATTGCAGTTTCAATCAATCCGATACTCTAATCAATCGGTCCAACACCTTGAACATTATGATACTGAGCGATCAATTGATTGAGTGTTTAATTGAACTACTAAACTCCTTTAGTAATAAATCTAAATATTGTTTGTGGATAAACTTCTCTTCCAGGTTAAATCCTATGTGTGTGACCCTACAGGTCCATTTCATGTTGGAAGTGAAAGTCCATAACACTTATGACTTCACAAGCAAAGAGCAGTGCCTAGTCACACATCAGTGCTACCCAAGTGAAAAGGGAAAGTTGGAGAACAACTTTCAATCCTACAATCTATGAATGGTGTTATAGTGAATGTGTAATTCCTTTGTCACTGATATCCCGAATGAACTCAAGGCATGGAACAGTCATCCTGTCAACATTCATTCACTTTCTTGATCTCAGAGTAGATTGGAGGAGATACATATGACATCAATATCACATACTGATTCACACATGCGTGCGCATGCCTATCTCAATCCTACTCATCAAGTGGCCATGGATATCAAACTCCCTCAGGAGGGACAAATCCCATATCTATCACTCACCCCTCAAAAGCCCCATGTGTCAAAGCCACCCAATCATCACCTTTATAACCACCCATGTTTCAGGACTGTGTTTGATGATGTCAAAGTGTACCCAACAACATGTGTTGAGTGTAGTGATTTTAGGTCAAAGAATCACACTCACCACCATCACTATGAGAACTGACTGTGACTACCATGTCATGGTTCCATGTGTCAAACTCATAGTGGGTTTGTCCGGTACACTTGTTCTCTAACAAGTAACTATGTGTTTGGTTTGATATCTCCATATCATGACAAAGAGATTTTGTCATCAACCAACACCACAATCTAGTCTTGTGTGTCATTGTTGTCTATCTACCTTCCATAATGACATCTGACTAGGGACATAATAAGAATGTACAAAATATTAGCATCCGTATGATCTCATCATTCATGTCCTCAACCTGAAAGCATACGTCATTGAGTACTGTCATTCTCTAGACATTCAATATGTTCTATCATTATCTCATATGACTGAACCAGAAAGAATTGGAAGCTTGCCTTTGATGTTTATCAAATCAATCTTAATGTATCCCACCAATCATCCCATGATTGTCTCTCAGGGCATACATACCAATAGACTCCCACTTGCACTGTGAGCCAATCACCTTTGAATCATATTCTTAGTGATCTTCAATCATGTCCCACATGTTACTGTGCTCTAGTGCTAACATAATGAGTTATGGCAACACCTTGCCAAAGTCGGTATTAACTACATGTCTCTCTCATCTCTTCACTGTACATCACACGTATGAGATGGAGTTTCCGTAATATGCGATCTAGTATTCCTTTGCTAACCTTTAGCCACATCGTATGACCAAGTACTCCTTATTTGTCATCAATGAATGGAATATCTATAAGTTCATCTCATGAACTTCCAGATCCATATAGTATCCACTAATGTTCTCTAACACACGGATACTCAGCTTTTCCTTTTAAATGGCTTTATTGGAACATTTCCATTTATCAACAAACATTCACTTTTATATATCTCATATATATTTTGTGATTAATTTTCTGTCCTTTTCAGAAATTCACATCAGTGTAACTCATTATAGTGAACCCTTCCTTATTTCCATAGAACTAGTACTTCTCAAGTACTTATCAAGTTCTTATGGTATTCCAGTAACCCTTACTGCAAATAGACAGACATCCACTCATCATGTCCCACATACGAGTTATCAGGATGAGCACATCATATTGTCATGTCCTACATACAAGATGATGAATGCATTTTATTCTTGCTATGTCCATACATGCAAGATAATGTGATAATTACATACATGATAGATTCATATCTATTCTTAGTGTTCCCATTCTTCTTAAGAATTGGACACTTGGCCTTGGGATACTAACTCCATGTAATAAGTTCTCTCCCACTGAATCTGTGCACACTGAACCCTTCGATATAGATTGCCAATGCATGCTCTCTCTTTTTAGGTCAAGAGGTTTTCGAGAACTATCTCTATAGATCTCTATTCCTATCACATAAGAAACGTCTCTATCTTCCCTAAAGATAATTTCCACTTTGGATTTCCATTCTAGAACATCTCCATTTCACATCTACATGTGGAATGCAAAAACACTCCCACTAAATCACAGATCCCTTTGTCACATCAGTCAAACCCTTTGACTATATTATCAAAGTAAAGATCCCAGCTCTAAGTTACTTATGATCAATCAATCACATTGATTAGTCCATTGTAACTTATAGAATTTATTTGCATTAATGGATTCATAAACCTTATAGGTTGTGTCACATACACATCCTTGTTTTATTCCTCTTAGGAATGTGGTTTTAGTATCCTTATGCCAAATCTCTTAGTCATTAAGTTGCAATCAACAAGCATCATCCTTCTCAAAATGTTGTCCATGTGTCTTAACGCTTAAGACTCATTCACACTTATGGATTTTATCCCAATAGGTGCTACCATCAAGGTCATACCTTATGGTTCACATGGAAGTCATTTAGGATGTAATGGTCATAAACCATAACTCAAAATCCAGTTCCTCATATTCATCTAGATAGTTGATTCATCACATGACTAACTCATCACATAGATAATCAAGGTGTATCTATCAAGGATATAAGAACTCACAACTCCTTGTGATTCTTAATGTCTTTTATTAGTGTGGGGTATTCTTTATTTAAGAAGAAATTAGTTATTTGAAAATCATCCTCTAACTCCTTAGAGTATGACTCCTTTTGATTTAGACATCACCATGCCTTAATCACGAGCTTACTATGATACACTATCATAATCACTCATAAGGATATCAAACATTTGATTCAAGTATTTCATTCATTGATCTCATCAAGAATTAACACTTTACCAAATTCGTACTTCATCTATGATATTCTTGAACACTTCAAGATATTCATATTGGTATTTCTCTAAACACTGTTTGAAGTACTAGCATTAACTTTAATAGGTATGTAAATACATCACATGTATTATACCTAATAGGATAATCATTCTACCACTACCACTAGTGAAGATTGATTAATCATGTCTAAGAGATTCATGTCTCTTACTGGTTCTCTAACCAAAAGAGTCTAGATTATCCATCATATGGAAACTAGAAATGAATTTCTCATGATTTATGCTAATTTGATTGTTTGAGTTATCAATAACTTTTAGGTATCATTTTATCTTATGCATACCAAGTACCACAAGATAAACAAGGCATTGCCACAAAGATTGAAACATCAACTTTATTAATTGCTACCATTGTCATACAATATGCAAAAATAATGTGTTTCTATCCATTAGCAAATATGAAATAGCAATTCATAACTCTATTACACGCCTTTAAGGCTGAAAATAAACTAAAGTACTCCTATCTATGGCGGCAACATTTGCCCCATTTATTGGGTGCTTTACACTTTATATCTTGGTATCATATACCTCAAAAAGTGTTACAAGTTTATTTCATGACACCTTCAGGTGGAGACGTCCGTTGCCTCCTTCTTCTTTAGTTCTTCCAGATAGAGTGGACAATTCCTTTTCCAATGTCCTAGCTTTTGACAATGGTGGCAATTGCCTCTCTTGGTCACACCTCCCTTGGCCTTGAGAGTTGAAGACGACTTGGGCTGTTGGCTAGCATCAGAACCTTTCTTAGCCTTACCTTTTCCCTTGCGCTTGGACTTGCCTTTCTTGTTGCTGATCATCATCATAGACTTAGGCTTGTCCTTCTTCATTTGTGCCTCGGCTATCCTCAACATGCCCAACAACTCTGTCAACAGCTTGTCAAAGTTGTTCATGTTGTAGTTCATCACAAACTGACTGTAGGATTCTGGCAACGATTGTAGTATCACGTCAGTAGCCAACTCTTGGCTCAGGGGAAATCCCAGTCTTGTCAGGTTCTCCACACACCCAATCATTTTGAGCATGTGAGGACCAACCAGATCTCCTTCTGTCATGACACACTTGACCAAGGCCCTAGAGACATCATATCTCTCTTGTCGTGCTTGATCTTCATACATGTTCTTGAGATGTTGAATAATCTCAATGACACCCATGTTCTCATGTTGTCTCTGCAACTCATGGTTCATGGAGCACAATATTAAGCACTTTGCATCAATGGCATCTTCAGAATGCTTCTCATAAGCATCCTTTTCTGCCTTTGGTGCGGTAGGAGCAGGTTCCTCTGGAGCTGGAGTATCCAGGACATAGAGCTTTCGCTCTTGAGTGAGAACAATTCTCAATGTCCTAAACCAGTCATGGAAGTTCGTCCCATTTAGCTTGTCCTTTTCAAGGACCGATCACAACAAAAAGTGATTGTTGTTTGTTGTCATTTGTACTACAAAAAGAAATACATGCAATTTAGTCCAAAACTCAATTTTGACTAATTTTGATTGATTTGAAAGGTTGACGATATAATTACGACTTTAATTAATTATCACTCCTACTATTTTTTTGTTCAAATTGATAGCCCTCACCATCAGTTCAGAAGATTGCAGCGTACAATCTTCTAGTGGGTCAAGATCCATATTTCATCAAGTCATGAGTCAACTTTGGCTGATCGCCCACAATCTTGACTATTTAGGTAGGCCATCATGCCAATTGCATCATATGCAACTCTTGATGAATGAACATACACAACACCTTACCATGAACATTCTGTGCCTCTGGGCTTAGATGCTCTAAGAATCACCAGTTAAGTCTAACCCAAAAGCTGACACAATAAACATGCACCCTGCTTTGGCAAAACCAACATGTTTACCCTTCACACTTCCACGAGATAGATGACGCACCACGCTTTGGCGTAACCTACGCTTGGTCGATCAAGTTTTTCATGTGTGCTGCTAATAGAAGGTGTAAAAGACTTAATATTTAGATGAGGGATTTGGTTTTATAGGTACATATACATATCCAATCACCATAATACATAGTACGCATCATATACATACTATATCCCACAGAAAACATGTGAAATGATAAAAGCGATGATTATGGCCATCCTAATGTGATTCCTCGAGCCAAGAGGAATCACAATCATCTAGGTCTACATCACATGCAACCTGTATAAGACGAACTCTGTACTTTACCTTTACTGGGTTTGATCAACTCATCTCCATGATTGATCGGCTCGCCATCAGGCCGGTTGGTTGGGTGCTACCAGCCGATCAACTGGCACCTCCAGCCGATCGGTTCACTGGTCGTCATGCATCTCCTCAGGTCACCACCCACTTGTCTCGCTCCTTGAGCCAGTCGTATGGATTGCCAACCGATCGGTTCACGCCTTAAACTGATCGTCTTAGTTGTCATCAGATTGTCCTCCGTTCTTTGACATAACAGGAAATATAAAAATATCTATCCTATTTACATTTAAATTGAGAAACCCCAAGTTACATTCGGGGGTAGCAAAGGTAGGAAAGAAATATCAAGTTATCTCGAGTTACATAAGGAATAAGGAGGTAAGGAATCAGTGCGCAGACGAGATGCATGCAACCACATTCAACCAAGAACACATACATAGGGTTTATTGGCCATAACCAAACTATACATCCACCACAAAACTCGTTTAGGGGCAACGTGTATCGAGTGCATTCATATTACATATCATATATGTATATTGGGATTTGTGGATTTAGGATTTGACATGCATAAAGCCAATTTTATTCGCATCGTATGTAATAAATAAAGGCAACAAACCAAAATCGATCACATCGATAATGCTAAAGTATAAAGCAGCTGACGTGGCTCTGATACCACTGTTGGGTTTTAGGGGAGACAGAGAAGGCAGCAGAAACAAAAAATTTCTTCTCCTGAATCCAGTCTAAAGGAATCACGTCAACGTCTATACAATAGGAAGGATGATTTGTAGAGACATATCTTGTCTCAAGGTTTGCTCGACGACATTACCTCACGGCTTGCGCAGTCTTCACCTCCAGTCTTGGACGGTGTCTGTGCAACTCCTGGTCTCACCGGGATTGTCAGGATTGACAAATGTCCTTCGAGTGGCAGAAATCTCCCGCCTCTGTAGTAGTCCACACAGACCACCTGAAACTCCGATCTCCTTGTCCCACAAGGAATCAGAAGGAGTCGTATCCTCCTATCAGCATACTAGTCACCGACATACTCTCCTGCCACCAGTCTCTTTTCTGTAGTTGTCTTTCCCTTGCTGTGCCTCCCTTATCGGGTAGCACTTTCTCGGGCTCTCTCTCGGTTACCACAACTAGAGATAATGACAACTTTGCAGAGAAACTGGTGTTTTGAGTTGTTGTTTTTGAGAAGCCCCCAATACCCCTATATATAGGAGGGTCATGGGACATGTTTCTCTACCCTGGGCAATGCAGGATTAAAGCAGGAGTAGAAGGGTTTGAGATTTTCAACAAAAACAACCAACTATGCCAACTGAACCGATCGTTTCAAACATGAAATGGTTGGTTGGGGACCTAAGCCGATCGGTTCACACCTGAATCGATTGGTTGGGGCACCTGAGCTGATCGGTTCACTTCTGAGCCGATCGGTACATGGTCCTGATCAGTTCCTGATTGACTTTTCCTCTTTTGTTTCGAATTGATCCAAATAGCAATCCTTGTTCCAATCAAATTGGACAAGTGAAATGAAAAGAAATTTCTCACCAACCTGACTTTCCCAACTTGCTCGTTTGGACCTGTTGAGCCGATCGGTTCAACCCTTGAACTGGTTGTCTCAACCTGTCTTGAACTGATCGGTTCATCACATGAGCCGATCGGTTCACCAAGATGAGCCGATCGATTCATCATATGAGCCGATCAGTTGGGAGTGTAGACTGTGCAAAATCAGTCAATTGTAGTTTCAATCAATCTGATACTCTAATCAATCGGTCCAACACCTTGAACACTACGATACTGAGCTATCAATTGATTGAGTGTCTAATTGAACTACTAAACTCCTTTAGTAATCAATCTAAGCATCATTTGTGGATAAACTCCTCTTCCAGGTTAAATCCTATGTGTGTGACCCTATAGGTCCATTTCACGTTGGCAGTGAAAGTCCATAACACTTATGACTTCACAAGCAAAGAGCGGTGCCTAGTCGCACATCAATGCTACCCAAGTGAAAAGGAAAAGTTGGAGAACAACTTTCAATCCTACAATCTGTGAATGGTGTTACAGTGAATGTATAATTCCTTTGTCACTGATATCCCAAATGAACTCAAGGCATGGAACAATCATCCTATCAACGTTCATTCACTTTCTTGATCTTAGAGTAGATTGGAGGAGATATGTATGACATCAATATCACATACTAATTCACACATGCGTGCGTTCACCTATCTCAATCCTATTCATCAAGTGGCCATGGATATCAAACTCCCTCAGGAGGGACAAATCCCATATCTATCACTCACCCCTCAAAAGCCCCATGTGTCAAAGCCACCCAATCATCACCTTTATAGCCACCCATTTTTTAGGACTGCGTTTGATGACGTCAAAGTGTACCCAACGACATGTGTTGAGTGTAGTGATTTTAGGTCAAAGAATCACACTCACCACCATCACTGTGAGAACTGACTGTGACTACCATGTCATGGTTCCATGTGTCAAACTCATAGTGGGTTTGTCCGGTACACTCGTTCTCTAATAAGTACCTATGTGTTTGGTTTGATATCTCCATATCATGACTAACGAGATTTTGTCATCAACCAACTCCACAATCTAGTCTTGTGTGTCATTGTTGTCTATCTACCTTCCACAATGACATCCGACTAGGGACATAATAAGAATGTACAAACTCTTAGCATCCATATGATCTCATCGTTCATGTCCTTAACCTGAAAGCATACATCATTGAGTACTGTCATTCTCTAGACATTCAATCTGTTCTATCATTATCTCATATGACTAAACCAGAAATAATTGGAAGCTTGCCTTTGATGTTTATCAAATCAATCTTAATGTATCCCACCAATCATCCCATGATTGGCTCTCAGGGCATACATACCAACAATAACATATCACATATTTCTCATAGTTCTCATATTTTGGAGTTTAGGTTCTCTAACCTTCTCCCTCTAGGTCTCACTCCCTCTGGAGTTAACCCTATAACTGGTCCTAACACTAGAGGTCCTCCTTTGTAAAAGAGCTTGAGGCTCATGTTGATCCACATCTTATCTTAACTTGACGTATCTTATCTCATAAAAGAATGCATACTTGCATCATCAAAACTTATCTCAAATCCTCAAAACTAAACTTACGTCCTCAAAGACAAACATATATCATCATAAATCATCTATATAAGACTTAGATCATATCATCAAATCTTATTTCATCTATTCCATCTATCATATATTCCAACAAGGATCTAGACATCTAATCTAGAATTACTCTCTCTTCTTAACTGATGTCATTCACTTTCACTTAGGTTGCATGACCACCTCCTACTCGTACACGTGTGGGGACATATTTTTGTAATACTTACATATATAACAAAATATGATATAGTTTTTCTCTGATAAAACATGCATCAAGGAAAACTATCGAGGTTCGATCTGATTGGAATCAAAAACCAAATCCAAAAAATGAGTGCCCTACGCATAGTAGAGAGTATTGTGCTATGAAAACTAATGGAAAGGGTGAGAACATGGTGTATACTAGTGTAGCTACTCTAGACAATGAGTGCCATATGTCTAGGGTTTCTCTTCCCTTGATGTACGTCATTTCTAAATAATGCAACGCCCCATACCACTACATTATAAGGAAATAACGACACCTAAGGACATGTTATACAACAAGCATCAGTCTAGACCTAGTTCTCAAACACCTAGGTGCTAACCTAGAGGCTAGGTCAGGTCTAGTCTCTAAAAGACAACTAATCTAACCCTAATAGATTTGTTTTAAGTTCAAGGTTCTTTAGTTTTGAGTTGCATAATGAGCACATTTCAGGCTTTGCTATTGTTCATGCTCTAATACCACCTGTGACGTCCCCAAATTTTCTAAAACTTAATCTAATGTGTGACATCCAAATTGAAACCCTCACCTCAGTGAGAATCCCAATTTAAACATCACACACTAGGCTAAGAAAGAGAAAATTAGAGGAAGTCAAAAGGAAACAACAGTAGCACATGCATATGAACAATAATAAAACCATACAACACATGTTCACCATTCAACATATAATTACATAATGAATTGTTACAACATTTGATATTGCATATTGAACAACACACTTATACATATACATGTACTACAACTAAACAACAAGATCTTAAGACAACATGTCCACCTGTACAACAGCTCACTATACAACTCTCAACTATCCTGGTTTTTCAAGATCACAGGTCCACAACCTAAAACAAAAGATTACATGTGGTACACGTCAGCACAATATTCAAGAATATTGTACTGAGTATGCCTACGTGTCTTTTTATACCTCTCATCATATCTTTAAAATAAGATAAAACTAATACTTGGCAGTTATAAAGAAATATAAGAAAATCATGTACTTGCACAAAGATGTTCATTAACAAAAGAGAACACATATTTTAAGAATATTTTCCATTATATCATCAATGCATTGACCGCCAAAGGTTGAATGCATCAAGGCCTTTATGATCACTACCAAAGAGTTAGATCATATGTACAATGTGACCACTACCAAAGAGTTAGGTTAGACCACTACCAAAGAGTTAGGTCATATGTATAATGTGACCACTACCAAAGAGTTAGGTCACTTCCAAGCACACTGCCAAAGAGTTAGTGCTTTCATATAATGGAATATATATATTATGTTTGATGTGTTCATAGTAATAAGTATGGAAAATCAAGCAACATATCATACAAGAACAATCATTTCAACCAATACCATATGCCACATATTTACTACCATATAACACAAGCATATTGTATAATAAGCCAAGTAAGAGGTAATGGCGTACCTTGATCATGTCATATCACAATCTATACCACATTTCTGATATCAAATATATCATCATGTCAACTATATCTTGGTAAAACCCCTGGTTAAGACAAGATCACATATCACCGTCAAGTTCTCATCATCTTAACCCTAGTTATATCCATTTTAGGGCTTGCCTTAGTTCATTACGATACTTCCATCATTACTTGTATTCTTGTCTTTAAGTTATCATACTGAGGTCATATTCTAGATTATAGTTCATTAACTGATAATTGTGTTTCACATTATTATGTGAACATATTAACGTAGGTCACATTCATTAATCATATTAGGGTTACATAACATGTGTTAAGTGTCATATTCATATAACATGAATTCTATGCAACCAACTGATCTCACAATTTCATATTATCTTCCAGTTACTGGTATGAGGGTGTTCTGTAAATTTCATCATTTATTGAGCGTGTATGTATTTATTACATTTTATTTAGGGTTAATAGCACTAAATAGCCATATAGAGAAAATTATATGATTTTATGAATCATCATCATAATATCTGACCTTATATGGATTACAAGCATGATTTATGATTTACTGGTATTTTCTCATAATTTTAGGCCATCGTTTGGTAATTATTATCCATTAAAAAAACATTACACATCTTACATGATATCGTTGTTATTAGTGAATCAAAAGCCTGCTATTATCATCCTACTGTGTTCTACTCATTTTTTTTTGAGAATTTCTCTATATTATATGTATTTTTCTGATGTATTGGCTAATTACAATGAATTATAAAAGAACTGAGCATTTTAGGGATTTTACCTTTTTGGGTCAATCAAGAGGCGACACGTGGCCCTGAGGAGGGTGCACCTCCTTTGGCTACTGTGATATGCTGTGAGTCGGTTCTCTCTGAATCAGATGGTTATTGTGCCTAGACCCAGTTCAAGGCCCTTGGCCAGATCTGGAATTCTGGTTCATCAGTTGGTTTGAGAGTTCTCTCTACTCCTCATGTTACACACGACCTATTCGCATTAGTCTAAACCAGAGCCACTGCCATGAATTCAGACTCTAATGAGGGATCCATGGGGAGGTGCTCCTCCTCACCATCTAAAAACAATGCCATGGACTTTGTTATCTCAGAGACTATGCCATTGGCTACACAAATTGTTGCTAGGGACTCTCCATGGCGGTCTTGTGAAGGTCACCGCAATAGCTTGCTGCCATGGTGGGGCAAAAGAGCTCTGATCAACCTTATAACAAAATGAAGCTTCCAAAAGCTCCTTGGAAACTCCACAAACTCGACCACCTCTTTCACTCACGGTGATCAGCTCCCCTCACATGTCTCCGAGCTCTGTGTTCATAGGCGCCTGACCTGCGTTGGTTGGCCATGGAAGCAACCCTTTGAGGCCATGCGCTCAAGCGTGGATGATTCCCTAGGCCTCCGCGTTGCTCTTCCCTTCTTCCTCTTCCTCTAATATGCCTTCTAGATCCCTTCTCTACTCATGGCTACCACCTGCTCGCGGCTATGGAGAGACAATGGAAAAGGGTGGCTCATTCTCCTTCTATCTTTCACCAAATGCCACGAGTGAACAGTCAACATACTCCTTATGGCAATTCAAGCTTAACTTCTTGGTCACTTCCTCTATTCGATACACATTTTGAGATCATGGTGGCATGGATGTTTGCACTTCTCATTGCTCCATGACTCCTCTAGACCCAGAGCTTGGAGATGACCTCACTGTCATCCAAAGTGCATCCAGCAGCTGTGAAAGAACCCGCATAACAAGGGATCCGTGGCTCACTAAAGTAGGAAGTCCCAACCGCTATATTAGTCATAAATGACCAAGATCTAGCCACACATCCTGCCCTCAATGAAAGGGGCGCATGACACCCTATTTGATCAACTACTTAGGCTAATATAACAATACCTTAGTCCAAAATACCTCAATATATGCATATTATTTCACAAATTTCAAACCTTCATAACTTCTTTTAAGAACATAAAAATGCCACCAAATTTTAACCATAGCTTTACTGCCTCTAAAATTACCTTCCACTCAAATTTGGTGACAAAACTCAACTATTAGATCATCCAACTAAATACTTCAAAAAGACATAAAGTTTGGGATATTAATCTTGAAATCAACATCAATCAACACTCAAACTCCACAAAACCCCTTAGAAACCTCAATTTAAGTCAAACACACAAGATTCACTTGTCTTATTAAATATTTAAAGATTCCCAAAAGTCCACTCCATCACACCTGAAGACTTGGAATGGCTTGCATTAGATCCTTTAGTGGTAGTGACTTGTGATTCTTCTGGATAACCATAATGATGCATATATAATTTTGTTTTGTTTGTTGGTTTATATATTGGTATGAGAAGATAAGGTTCTGTAATTTTATTTTATTTTTGAAAAATAAAGGTATATGTTCACGATGTGTGTCCCTATTTACATATACTCCCTCCATGATATTTAGAAATATGTGTTAGGATCTAGATCCTTGAAGTGCATATTGTTATTAGTTCCCCTCAGATGACTCATTTGATCAGGAACCATCTAGGGAAGTTGTCCATGTGATTTAGGGCACTGGGGTTAGCTATAAGTTTTCATATATAGGGATTTCCTCCTTCTTGTCCACCTCCTTGCATGAAGTTGGAAGGTTGAAACCCCAAGCACTTTAAGCTATCTATTTTTTGGATTTGATGATAGATTTGCCCCCCTTCAATTGTTCATGGTTTGTTATGTTATGGGGTGAGCCCTCATTCTAGGGGGATATGGAAAATCTCTATTAGACCTAGGTGTCATGCTATGTGCTAAATTCATGCCATGTAATGATGTGTCAGTGACAATTGCTCACCCAGTTGAGCAAGGTGTCAGAGGTCAAAGACACCCAGGTAGGCTTTACTCCCGACATGCATTAGTGTAGCGATCCATCACAAACATGTGTTTTCCTATTAAAAGGGATTTGGGATAATTAGTATCTTCTATAAATGCCCACTAGTTGTGGGTCTTTTCATTGAAGTGTTTGATTTGACATCGATGCTCATGGCCTTAGTATGAGAACCTAATATTCCATGAGGAATGAATGGGGTTTACATAGTGAGGGGTTCACGTATCATAATTCCCAGGTTAGTTCATATTGAGTTTGGTCCCACATATTTTTAAGAGATGAGGAAAGGATGACTACAATGAGTTTCAACCTTTGCCTTCTCATGAGGGTCCTCTTTTCAGGTCGACCCCTACATATGTAAGTGTTATGGCATCTCCATGTGTATAGGTGTTAGGAATCTAATTGTGAGGATTAGATATGACTTGTCTATGGGGACTCATAGCCTATACTATCCTCCTATGATGTTTATCACATGGCTTCACCTCACCTTTTTCCACGTTTGGGTGCATTTTATTATCTAGGGCCTATTTTAAGGAGTTTCTTTAGGTTGGTAAACCATTGGGGCCTCATGATAATGAAAATTTTCCTTCCTTCCTAGTCCCTAGGTTGTATTTTGACCATTATGCTTTATGGTGCACAGAGGAATGTGATTGGATACTGAAGTAGATTTTTGATACCTTTCTATTTTGAACACAATAAAGGATATTGTATGGATGAAGAAGTTCATTTAGATGAACTTGTGGGAGGTTCCAACTACTGATGACACAATAGAAATACTAGGACAATAATGGAGGTACTAGATAGGTAATGAAACCCAGATATCATACTACAACTTTTCCATCCCATACGAGAGATCATACAATGAGGAGATGAGAAGACTTACAAAGTACAAACTACAAGCAAACATTGCTAACCTACTATAAAAGCACTTACTCAAAAGAAACATGATGGACATGTTAATAACAACCTCACTTTTTAGTGTGCCCCAATTTAGAAAGGACCTTAGAGTTGAGAGCCATTATTTGAATCTTCTAGGATCCATATTCAACAAAGAAAAAAATAATAGCAAATAATTTCCCTTATTTCACAAATATTGTTTACAAGATGCATAGGGATGCTCCTATAAGGAGTCACACAAACTTTACATGAGATCTATTACATATGAGAAGAAATATCTATTTTTCTTCCTTACTTAGCTTTATTGTCTTCTTTTGATTTCATCAAATTTTCCATGTCTTGATATTTTCATATATTACAATTACCTAAAACATCGAAAATCCACAACATGGTCAACATATTTCTATATTGTGTACATGGTGCAGTAAAATAATGTGCATGTAGGTGTAACAATATAACAAAAACATCATCAATTATTAACATTTAAACTTGGATTTTGCATTACACTTCTCAACCCATAGTTGTTCAATCTCTACGGTATACCCTCTCGCTGAGGGCACTCTATATGCTATACCCTCTCACTGAGGGAAATCTCTATGGCATACCCTCTCACTGGGGGTAATCTATATGGCATACCATCTCACTAATCTCTATGGTATACCCTCTCACTGGGGGTTTTGTCCCAACGATAGACTCTCACGACCTTCCCCCTTCCGGGCTTGGTCATTATTCATCTCCATAATGACTTTCTTTCCATATATCCAACACTCTAGAGATAGAGTCTTGGGTTTGAGAAAGTTATATTCATGTAAGATGATACATATAGGGCCTTATAGTTTGTAGGAAGTTTAAATAAACAAGTAAGTAGGTTAATGGTAACACATCCGTGAAACTTCACAAAACATCAAAATCCTATAAGAGTGGCTATTCATAAGTAACCACATACCTCATTGTCATGCATAATGCATCCAATGGTACTTCAAGTACTTTTAGCATGTATCATCCAATCAAACAAGCACAAATCCAAGCAACATTTAATATGCATGTATGCATATCCTAAAGTGTCACCATCCATATTAAAGATATATTAATCTAACATATGTCCTAAACTAGGGTTTAGCATTGTCTTGGGTTTGGATAAGGAATAAGGGAACCCAACCCTAATTCCATTGTATCTAGTTCATTATAGTTTTTATATCTTAATTTGACATTAGGTGAAACCCTGATTATTAGATCTATCATATCTTTTATTATGATCAGTTAGATTAGATTATGTGCATCAATAACATAGCAAGTTACGATATTTGGTTTCAAAACACTAATTCATCATATGTATGATTATTCTCTTTTAAAATCCTAATTTGTCATCATCATTATCATTATCATTATCATCATCATCTTAGATTCTCATTCTATCCAGCAATATCTTTTTATATGGAAAAGTAAACAATGTTTATTAAACTCAACATATTAATTATAAGATCTAAGGTTTCCATATACTAATCACCACTTAATCATGTATTATCCTTACTTCTGGAATTAGGAGAAGATTTAGGCTATGATGCTATTTTATTTGGATTATACTCTTTCTTCCCATCAATTTGGTATATAACTTTTTTATGTTTTAACCTACCAAAAAAGTACTATAATTATTATAATATAAGCATCTATACTTCAAACATAGGGTGACATGATTGTTCCTCATTGATCTTCCAGCCCCCAACTCACAACCACACTGGACGAGCAGTTGATGCATAAGGACCATGGCTAGTCTAGACCTGAGCTGGCCAGTCTGGAGTTGACCCTACTCTAGGTTTGTATATCACCCTCATCTTCGCATGAGGCACATGAGACCTCTGCACAAAGCAGATGCATGGTGTGTCTCTCAGTGTGGTCACTAGTGTCTGTCCTGTGGTGGTTGGGGGCATCAAACAACTGGGGTTTTCCTACACATGCATTGTTGTAGTCGGGTTCTAAAAGTCTACAAACCACTGCCTTCAACCCTTCTCTACCATCACTCTCTATCATCCCAGGATTCTGTGAGATTGTTTGCGTCACCATTGCCTTACTCTCCAATGAGGAACCATCAGCTAAGGGTGAATACTATCCATTAGAGAGACCAATCAACTTTTTGGCTCTTAGATCCTTATGGTTAGAAGGTTTTCTATCCTTGTGCTTTATCTCTACTAGCATCTACCTCCTACCTCTCTGTCCAACTTCCCTACAATGGCCTCATGGCCTACCAGTGCCTCCACACTGAGGATGAATTGTGGTGCTCTGGCCGGCCAGTGTTCCTTCAATCCAAAGGTCTAGTCTCTGGAGAGCCTTTCCTTCATTACAACGAAGATAAGGGAGGCCGCCAAGCTTGGTGAGGAGGTTGGGGAAGCCATCAAGCCTCACCCCCTCATAGGGCACGTTCATTATCTTAAATGAAAAGATAGAGACTTATGGAGAAGGAAGTACAAAATAAGAAGACCCTCTACCCTATCAATGAACATTGTGTTGTGTTCTTCATCTTCCATGGCAATGGGTTCCAGTGCCCCTATATATATAGGTGGCTCACAGATGGATAGCTCTGGTTTCTTATACAGATTCATATGCAATTGGCAAGGAAATTAATATATTCCTTCCCACTTTACTTATAAACGAAACTCATAGATTTTTCTATATAGACCCAAAGGTCACGTAGGGAACCACCACTTTCTCATTAAAACATGGACTTGGAAAACCTTGATGTAAAAGGGAAATCAACTAATACCTTTTCCAACTTATATTATATACTTGGGATTTATTGGGATAATTCCCATACACAAAACTTTGCCTTTAAGTATTTCTCTACATTAATTAGCCATTATACATAGCAAAAACTTCTTATCTCAAAATGTTGAATTATCTTATTTTCCTTACTATAATTGAGTGTTCTAAATGTCAAATCAAATTATCCTTAGTTGATGCCTCAAAACTTGTGCTACAAGACATGATTAGATAATTGCTCCATTAATTATCTAAATTACAAACTATCTTAGAATATTTTGGAAACTTGTTTATTATTCCATATTTCAATTATATAATAATTGTAAAGCCAATATAATTCATCTATGCATGAATTCTTTTTATTTTTTAAACTTTTGCCACAAGGACCTATTTGTAAAGCAAATAGTCTCATGGGCCTTACTTTAGCCATGGGTTGAACCCATGAGACAAAGTGGATTATTGTTCTATCAATTATAAAATTAGGGATTTGCCTATTAACTCAAGCCTTATACTTATCGAATACAAATTTGCTAAAATTCTAGGATCTTAAATTCACCCCTCCTTGAAAGGAATTTTTTCCCCAAA
Organism: Alisma plantago-aquatica; assembly: GCA_963693085.1. Taxonomy (NCBI): domain Eukaryota; kingdom Viridiplantae; phylum Streptophyta; class Magnoliopsida; order Alismatales; family Alismataceae; genus Alisma; species Alisma plantago-aquatica. The sequence goes on from OY856413.1 coordinate 344,711,427, forward strand.
ACTCAAACCTAGTAATGTTAAGGTGGATGAAAACTCAATTTAGCTTCAAGCCTTAGGGTTAGCAACCCTTCTTGGATATATTTATCTATATAATTTTAAACTACCTTTATTGATATGCAAAACCCCCATATTACTAAGGTTGGAACCCAAATTCATATTCCAGGGCATATTTACAACCTCATCCATTACATAACAGTGTCACTTGATGATTACATTTTCACTTGTGATTTCAATTTCACTTGGTGATTATCTTGCAACCCAAATTCTCAAACTATTATTTATTTATTTGCATATAAGGGTGAGGTAACACCTCAAAACCCTATATTATTCCATTAAATTTCAACTTAGGGTATTATTTCTCAGATGTCAATCTTTAAGCATAACATGTGTATACCCAATCTTCACTCAGAATAAGGTGAAGCAAGAATTTGACTAAATCCCAAATACAAAGTTCATCCCATTCCAAGAGTAGAGATAGTATTCACACATTACCTTCTAAATCAAATTTTGTGACTTTCTCAATAATGACTCCAAACCATAGTTACTTTTAATTCCACAAAATTTCTTAAGTTCATGAACTCAAGGAAAATAGATTTTCTTATAATTCTTGAGTTAATGCACAATTCCCTTTATGATTTATCCAAACATTATTACATGATTTCTCATATTCTTTGTATCTACATCTCATGTCCCATTAGCCTTAGTCATTCCCTTAACATCTCTAGGGGTATATGTCCTTTGGGAGTGATATCTTCTTGACCCCCAAGGGTCTCATGCACTTATAGAGTTCCTATCACATTGACCACTTGTGCCTCATGAACTCAGGATGGTGTCCAATCTTGTGACCCCATGGGCCTTGGGTACACATGGATGGCTATCTCCTAATTCCATAGTCTTATGAACTTAGAGCATGATCACCCCCTGACCCCATAGGTCCTATGTACCTTTGATTGTCCCTAATTGACCTTAGATTTGACTTAGGGATCTACCCTTTCTAAGATTTTATTGAGATGTCATAACTTATTTCATTACACATTTATCTTAAGGCTTTTCTAGAAATTTTTGAGCACAATATTTTCTTATGCAATTCTGTAACCCAAATTTCCTCCATCTCTTAGGGTGCTTAGTGTTTAATTTATGTCCTCTATTGGGATCATGGCGAACTTCCCTCATGGGCTTGATCTTCATAGTGAACTTCCCTTCTTGGGCTTGGTCATACACTGTTAGCAACTTTCTCAATGACTCTTCCTAATGTCCCTTAGAGATGGCATAATTGGGTCTAAAGAATTATACTCAATATATGTTCTTTCTTCATATACTTAATGTTTCAAGATTCAGGTAACATTTAATGTTACCACAATTCTTAAATTGATTTTTAACTCACCCTTCTAGGGAAGGTCCTAACCTAGGGTAAGATAAAACTAATACTTGGTAGTAACAAAAGATAACAAAAGCATACTTAAACAAAGATGTATATTAACAAAAGAGATCATGTCTTTTAGGTATTTTCCATTATATCATCCATGCATTTACTACCTTAGAGTTGAATGCATTAAGGCCTTATGATCTACTACCAAAGAGTGAAATCGTTATATAATGTGATATACTACTTAAGTTGGATCATTATCAAATGCTTTACTACCAAAGAGTTGAAGTGCTTAGCTATAATGGAACATATATATTGTATTTCATGTGTTGAAGACTATATATATGAAAATCAAGCAAGATAGCATACAAGATCAACTATTTAATACAATATCATATGCCAAATATTTTGTACACACATAATACAACCATACTATATAATAGGCCAAGTAAGAGATAAAGTATGCATTGAAGAAGACAAATCTTATCACCACATATTCCTTATGTCAACTACAAACACATGCAATGTTTATTATCTCATTTCACCTTCTCATATTAGGTTTTAAACTTTATCAAAGGTTCATACTAAGATAATCCAACTATTTCACATCATCATAATTCATGCAAATGGCTAGCCAATTATAGGTAGAGAACTATTAAACTAGTTCTAAGTATTCTATTATCTCATATCCATATATCACATCTCAAGATTAGATCAATTTCATACATATATTATATTGTGGCTGTGCTAAACAAACTTATATGAGTGGCTTGTCAAACATATATCAAAAATTTCAATTGAGATTCCCATAACTGATTACTTGAGGATGGTGCCCTGATCAATATCTATGAGCTCACTCAACTCTATGAGTATTATATGCACTAGCTCTATCTTCCCTATTTGGTGTAGGTTCTCAGGTCTACCTCATCAACATCAATCATCAACTTCACAAGATCTAGCCACTCAAGCACAAACTGAACCCAAACATTATATGGCATTCTCTTCATAGATCTCTACTCAAGAAATATCCATATCCAAGTCTCACTTTCTCATAAACAACCACTACAGTTCTATGTAGGGAACCACCAACCCGAGCATGAGGCTTCACAACATACTAACATTGCTTACCTACTTAGGATCTTGGGACTCTCTCTCCCTCACCTAGATGGTAGGTACTCATATCATATTCACATATATGTCAATAGAATCTTTCTCTATTCTAGGATTTGGTCCTCCAAAGGACATCTAGGGTACAAAAAGACTATAGGAATCATGCATAAAGCAATTCAACTCATCCACTCAGGAGTAGTCTAGTTTAGGACATATCACAACAAATATTCCTCATATCTTGGAGTTTAGTTTTCTGATCTTCTCCCTCTAGGTCTCACTCTCTCTGAAGTTAACCCTATAACTTGTCCTAACACTAGAGGTCCTCCTTTGTAAAAGAGATTGTGGATCTTATTGATTCACAACTTATCTTAACTTAGCTTATCTTATCTCAGAGTAGAACACATACTTGCATCATCAAATCTTATGTCAAATTCTCAAAACTAAAATCAAAATTCTCAAATCTGATCGAGATTATCATAAACCATATTATCTCATTATATTAAGCTTAGATCATATCATCTAGACTTACTTCATCCATTCCATCTATCATTTATTCCAACAAGGCTTTATACATATAATCTAGAACTAATCCCTCTTCTAGTCTGATGTCACTCACTTTCACTTAGATGCATGACTACCTCCTGCTCGTGCATGTGTGGGGACACATTTTCTTGATAGTGTGTCTAACAGAAGGAGGTTAGGCTTTCTAGCCACAATTTGATCTCACAGGGTTAGGGTTTTGCCTCCCCCCGTAGATCTTTCCCCCATTCTTAGGTTGACCCACCTCAGGTCGGGACACCAACCCTAAAAGTTGAATTGAGGGTTTCATATTTTCATTTTTGTGTCACCATTGATTTCCTATGTTCACATGTATATTTAAAACTCTTCAAATGAATCATGTATGCATTACTTCTTGTATGAGAATCCAAATTATTTGTATTTCTTCTTTCCTCTTACCCTATTAGGGTTCGTATGGGTAAGATTACTAATTTACCAGGTGTAATACTCCTATTACCCAAAATTAAGTTTTTAGGGTTAGGGTAAGGGATTCGCCCCCAGATTAGGGTTTTAGATATCCATTGAACAACTTAGAGTGTTCCTAAACCAACCCTACCTCCCTCTAGGGTTTACCCTTGTAAAGAACAACCCATGAAACATTTTTCTTAACTATATCGTGATTTCTACATTAAATGTGCATTAGTTGGTGGGGGATGCCTTAATCCTACTTATTTTCAAAACCCTAACTTGAGAGGAGGGAATTTCGCTTTTGAGTTTATCAAGCAATGTGATGAGAAATGACAAAATGAGAGATGAGGAACTTAGAGGAGACATTATTTTAGGCAAACCCTTATGGCTAGGTAGGTATCACAATTGTTAAGGGAGTCCTCATATATCAACTTAATGGCGCAGGGGAAAATATCGCCAACCCCCAAAACCATGATCCTTTCTAGACACCATTACCTTAGAATATGCCCTAATAATTTTCCTTATATTTCTACAAATTACCTAAAATTATTAACTATTAAATATTATTTGAAATCTGGGGCTCTGATATCAAATGTAGTGATCTCACTTTTCAGTGTCTCCCAATTAAGAAAGGACCTTAAAGTTGAGAACCAATACCTAAATTTTCTAGGATCCAAATTCAATAAATACCAAATAATAGAAAATAATTTCCATTATTTCACAAATATTCTTTACAAGATGTATAGGGATGCTCCTCTAAGGAGTTACACAAACTTTACATGAGATCTATTACATATGAGAAGAAGTATCTAACCATTCCTCCTTGACTTAAATTTATTGTCTTCTTTTGATTTCATCATATTCACCATGTCTTGATATCTTCATATATTGCAATTGCGTAAAATGTCGACAATCCAAAATGTGGTCAACATATTTCTATATTGTGTACATGGTGCAAATAAAATATGTGTATATAGGTGTAAAACATCATAACCATATCAACAATTATTAATAGTATTCCAACTTGCATTTTCTATTTAACTTATCAACCTACAATTGCTCAATCTTTGTGAAATACCATCTTGCTAGGGGTAATCTTTATGGTATACCCTCTCGCTGGGGGTAACTTCTATGGCACACCCTCTCTTGAGGGTAATCTCTATGACACACTCTCTCATTGGGGTAATCTCTATGGCATACCCTCTCTCTGGGGGTAATCTCTATGGTATACCCTCTCGCCGGGGGGTTTTGTCCTTGCAGTGGACTCCTCGTGACCTTCCCCCTTCTAGGCTTGGTCATCAATCATCTCCATAATGACTTTATTTCCATATATCCAACCCTCCAGAGATAGCCTCTTGGGTTTGACCAAGTTATATTCATCTAAGATGATCCACATAGGGCCTTATAGTTTGTAGGATGTAAATAAACGTCCAAGCAGGTTAATAGAAACATATCCATGAAACATAAAAAGCCCATCAGAATTCGATAAGAGTTGTTATTCATAAGTGGCCACATACCTCATTTTCACATAGAATCCACACAATAATACTTCCAATACTTTTAGCATATATCATCACCAATCAAACAATCAAAAATCCAAGCAACATTTAATCTACATGTATATATATCCTAAAGTGTCACCATACACATTAAAGACATACCAATCTAACATATATCTCAAAATACAGTTTAGGGTTGTCTTGGGTTTGGATAAGGAATAAGAGTACCCAACCCTAATTCTATTGCATCTGGTTCATTAGAGTTTTATATCTTAATTATACATTAGGTGGAACCTTGATTATCAGATCTATCATATCCTTTTATTAGGACCACCTAGATTAGATTATGTGAATTATTAACATAGCAAGTTATGATATTTTGTTTCAAAATTCTAATTCACCATATGTATGATTATTCACTTTAAAACCCTAATTAGTCATCTTCATCTTAAGTTCTCATTATATTCAACAATATCTATTTTTATGGAAAAGTAAACATTTTCATGAAACTCAACATATTAGTTATCAGATCTAGGGTCTCCATATATTAATCACCACTTAATCATGTATTATCCTTACTTCAGGAATTAGAATCTAATTTAGGCCATGATACTATTTTATTTAGATTCTACTCATTCTCCCCATCAATTTGATATAGAATTTTATTATGTTTCAATATATCAATAAATTACTATAATTATTACAAAATAAGAATCCATACCTCAAACCTGGATGTCGTGGCTGCTCCTCCTTGGTCAGCCAACCCCTAACTCACAACCATGATGGATGAGTAGTAGAGGCACAAGGCCCGCTGCGTAGTCTAGACCTAAGTTGGCTGGTCTAGAGGCGACCCCACTCCAGGTTCATCTCTTACCCTCATCTTCGCACAAGGCATACGAGACCTCCACAAAGGTAGATGCATAGTGTGTCTCTTAGCGTCAACGGTAGTGCCTGTCCTTTGGTGGCCAAGGGTGTCAACTAGATGGGGTCTGCCTCCTCATGCGCCACCATAGTCTAGTTCCACAACTCCATAGACCATCGCCTCCAACCCTTTCTTGTCATCACTCTTAGGCATCCTAGGATGCCGCGAGATTGTTTATGCATCTGTTGCCCTACTCTTCAACGAGGAACCATCGACGGAGGACAAAAGTTGTCCATCAGAGATCCTAGTCAACTTATCAACTCCTAGATCCTTATGTCGAGAAGGTCTGCCATCCTCATGCTTCACCCCTACTATCCTCTCCCTCTTATTGCTCTATCCAATTTCCCAGTCATAGCCTTGTGGCCCGCCAGTCCCTCCACACTGAGGACCAATGGTGGCGCTCTGTCTGTCCAGGGTTCCTTCAACCCGAAGGTCTGGTCTCCGAAGAGCCTTCCCTTCACCACAATGAAGCCAAGGAGTCCTTTAATCTAGGTGAGAGGTTGGTGATGCCATAACGCATCACCCCCTCTTAGGGTACGCTCATGATCTTAAATGAAAAGCTAGAGACTTGTGGAGAAGGAAGTATGGAAGCAGAAGACCCTCTACCCTATGGATGAACATTGTGTTGCATTCTTCCTCTTCCATTGTAATGGGTTCTAGTGTCCCCATATATATAGGTGGCTCATGGATGGATAGGTCTATTTTTCCATACAGATGCATACATGATTGGAAAGGAAATTATTATATCCCCCCTTTCCTTATAAAAAAACTCATAGTTTTTTTCTATATAGACCCAAAGGTCACGTAGGAAATCACCACTTTCTCATTAAAACTTAGTTTTGGTAAACCTTGATGCAGAAAGGAAACCAATCAACACCTTTCCCAACTTATATTATAGACTTGGGATTTATTGGGATAACTCCCATATACAAACTTGCTTTTTAAGTTTTTCTTCAAATTAACTACCCATATCATATGGAAAGTCCTTTTTATCTCAAACTCTAGAATTATCGTATTTTCCTTACTATAATTGAGTGTTCCAAAAGTCATATCAAATTATCTTTATTTGATGCCTCAAAACTTATGTTGCAAGATAATATTATATGATTACTCCATTAATTATCTAAATTACAAATTATCTTATAATATTTTGGAAACTTGCTTATTATTTCATATTTCAATTATATAATAACTCATAAAGCCATTATTCTTCATTTATGCATGAATTCTATTTATTTCTTAAACTTGTTTCATAAGGACCTGTTTGCAAAGTGAATAGTCTCATGGGCCTTAGGCCATGGGTTGAACCCATGCTAACGCGATTTTACCGTGCGTATAACGCAAGTGCAAACGTCAATGTAGTATAGGCCCTTGTGAGGCCCGAGTCGAACTCAGGGACACTAAATTATCGGTAGACTACTAATAACTACTCGCAATCAGCTAGACCAGTAAAAATGTTTTGAGAGTTGTTGTGAAATAAAATAAAATAAAATAAAACAAAGCAATCGATTAAGTGTTTAGTGTAATCAATTCAATTGGAGATCTTTAGGATTGCGGTTTCACCGCAGGTTTTCATTGTATGAATTTCCATATAGTTACTCAGGTTCATCTCTCAATCTGGGTAGTGGCCTGTAGCCAGAATTGTCCACTGTCATGGTACAATTCACTACCTAAGTCTAGGTCAGTTCCATCGTCGTAGTAACCTATACCCTAAACTAGGTTCATTAGAATCAACCTCTAGGTTTCCACCATTAACCTTACATCACCTTGTTCAAGGGATTTGTTAATTAATGTGAATTTCGTCTCTTTTCAACCGTTAATTCTTCTTTCAAAGTAATTAAAGGCATTAGATTATCATTATGGTGATAAAGCATAATAATATAATTGAGAAAACGAAATCATACCACAAATTTAAGAGACAAATGATGAATTACTATGATAAAAACGTCATACAATGCTTCCCCGGGCTACTCCCGGTCCTAAAGATAAAGGGGATTAGCCCCGCATGTTCATCTCAGAGTAATACATGGTTGAAGAAAGGGGAAACATGGAGAAAAACATGAATAAGTGATGAAACCCTTGAATGGAGAAGATCCAATCATTCCTTGGCGTAGAATGTGTGATCTACAGCCTTTCAGCGGTGGAAAACGTCTTCTTCGGCCTCCGGAATGGCTGGGGCGTGCTTCTGGGCTCTGTTCTTCTCTCCACACCTTCTCGGGACGTGTGCAGCGGCTAATGACATGATACCCTGCTCTTGGCCGCCGTCATTAAGTATAATCACCGAGTTAGGTTGCAAAAATATCACAACCGTTGGATTAGAGCCGATATGAAGCAAACTCTGATCTGACGGTGTCGATACCATCGACGTGGGTCGATGGTATCGACCCCTCACGATATCGGCAAACCTTCTTTCTTTTCTGTCGTTGCGCCTGATGCTGGCTTGATACCATCAACGCGGGTCGATGGTATTGACACCCTTAGGCGTCAGTTTTATCCCTTTTCCGTCGCTGAAGCTGAAAGCATCGATAGTATCGACTGACTGGTCGCCAGCAACCTGATGGTACGTCGCTACCATCGACTTCCCAGTAGATGGTATCAACTCTGCGCTGCTCCTTGCGGCTGCCTGCCTGTGGCTGTTTCGATAGCATCGACTTGCGTCGATGGTATTGACAACTGCAGATATGTGTTTTTCCTGAAATTGCAAAACAAAACCACATCAGCCGAGATAAAACCTAATATTATAATCATTTATGATCAAAATGATAAAATAAGGGAGATTTGACACTGAGAAGGATCATAGACTAAAGTAAGTGAATTATGCAGTATTAACCACCAAAGTGACCAATAAACACATAAAATGCAAGTAAAACAAGTCTATAAATGTGACTCAAAATCATCACATCAAACTCCCCTAAGCTTGAACATTGCTCGTCCTCGAGCAACAAAACTCTAGAATAGAATTGTGAGGATCAACTAAAGAACAAATTATCACAACAGACTGCGCCATATGATCCCCGCCAGACATTCACATTCCGGCCCTCACTAACCTCAGAATGATAACTACCCTAAAGGAGACATTAATCATCCATAAAAGATATCTACCTCAAAATTGATGAACACTATCACATAAGGCAGTTAACATAATAAAATCCTCTAGTCCAGACTCAGTGCATCTTGTGATCTCCTATCTATGTTGCTCGCCCTAACTACCATCTAAATGGAAGCATCTCTCCTAGTATTAACGAGTGAGGAGAAAATCACGGTGGCCTACCAATTCGAGCAACAGGTGGATGGAATGGGTGGCTTGTGGAAGAAATGGAAGCATTATACAGTTTTAAAATGCACAAAAACAAAAATGACCTAAATGATGCATATGCAAGTGAAAAAACCCTAATGCCTACATTTGGGTGGAATGATGCATGCACTATCATTCCATCTCAAGGTGAGATGGAATATATACGAGAACTACATCATGTACTTATTCTTCTTAAAATGCAGTGAGAACATGTTCCTTTCTCCCTCTCATTCCTACTTACTTCTCAATTCTTTTTTTTAAGGCCTTATTTTCATAGCTGACAACGAATTATTTGTTGGGCTCACTTGTTGCTACACAACTTATACATTCAGAAGGTATGGAACAGGTTCATCACCTTTAAGGTTTCAGAAGACATAACATGCATGATGTACTATCACTACTACATAAATTACCTTTAGTGTCGGTTATTTAAAGCCTTTAGTGTCGGTTTCTAAGCGACACCTATGTGGGCGACACTAAAAGCTCACCCATTAGGCGTCAGTTCCAAAACCGACGCCCAAACTCTTCGCGCACCACCGAAAACGCGCCATCATGGCACTATAGGCGTCGGTTATTAGATAAGAAACTGACGCCCAAACCCTTTGCGCAACAGAAAGGGCGCCATCTTGGGCACTATTAGTGTCGGTTTTTTACAAATAACCGACGACATATATCTTCGCGCCACAGGAAATAGACGTCGGTTATTTATATAAAACCGACACTATAACATTGTGTGTTGGTTTTTTACAAATAACCGACGCCTATTGTTTTTTTTCTTTTTTTCTGTCAGTCTGTAGACCTGCTGTGGCTGGTCGCAGGATGAGAAACCTGTTCAGTTCAGTTATGAACTGCAGGTTTTACGACATCCATTGATATCATCCGACAACATCCACAAACCTGCAAAATTAACAACAAAAATATTCACACATGCATTTAGCAATGCAACCTGCAGTTCCATTTTATTTTCACACATTTAGAAACATTCATGTAGCTAGCAATCTGTAGTTCCATTCATTCACATTCACACATGTAGAAACATTCATATAGCAACCAACACTTTCATTCATTTTTACTCAGACACATGTAGAAACATCCAGACATGTAGAAACATTCACACATATATTATAATTCAGAAATTCATTTACAAAATATCATTGTTTAGTCATTATTCGCTATCAGGATCCCAATTATATTTTAAAGCCCCCACTATTTGTATGGTTGTTTCCCATTCTTCTCTTACTTCATTTAATTCTCCCATCGTATAGGGAGCATGTACATCTGGTAAGTCCGTTCCTGTAGTGGGGTCAGCTTTAAACACCTGTAAAGAGAATGATGTATATATATAATTAATGATCTATAAATAAGATTGATATATTTCATATTATCTAATGAGACTATATAATACCTGAGCAATACAATCGATGTCCATACAACATGACAGACTAACACATATATAGTACATAACAACAACAACGTCAAATTTACATACAACACTAGCTTAGTACATATATAGTGGGACTTATAAGGTGACGATCCCACCTGGTAAAACAGGTTACCAACAACTACATATTACGACTGGGAGGTCGTGATTCAGCAACCGTATGCATTAGTAGGAGGACAAATAGATCACCATATGTTTGTCCTCCTGCTAATGCATACGGTTGCTGAATCACGACCTCCCAGTCGTAACATGTAGTCGGTAACCTGTTTTAGCAGGTGGTATCGTCACCTTAGTCCCACTATATATGTACTAAGCTAGTGTTGTATGTAAATTCGGCGCTGTTGTTGTTATGCACTATATATGTGTTAGTCTGTCATGTTGTTATATGAATCTGAAGCACTTGTGTGTGCTGCACTTTATGTATTGTATCTATATCTTGCTTCTCTTCATTGGGGCTTCTTTTGCTGTTTAGCATTTGTATTAACCAGAAGATAATTAAACATCAAATCAGAAAATGATATTGATATTAAAAAAGTAAACATTTAGCTTCAATAAAAAATATAAACATGCATGCCTCTAAAATTGTGATCTTTTATCAATTAACAATCCTTCATTGTGATCTCCGCGCACATATAAGTCATCATTAGCTTCAATATTTTGTGGAGTTGGCAACCCAACTGAGAATGGACTGGATTCATCATATTTATCATAGTACTCTTCTTCATCTATAGGATCTTCAATGAACTGTCTTTTACCATGAAGAACAACCGACCATTTATCATTTGCAGGATCATCGATATAAAATACTTGTTTCGCCTGTGATGCCAATATGAATGGTTCAGCCTTCTCGCCAATCTTTTCAAAGTTCACTAAAGTGAAACCCAATTCATCCACTATAACTCCTTTGGTGTTATCAACCCAATTACATTTGAAGAGCGGAATTCTGAAATCTATGTAGTCAAATTCCCATATCTCTTCAATGACACCGTAATATGACATTTTAACTTCACGTGGACTCTTATCCTTTTCACTTGCAAAAAACATAGTCGATGCTTGAAGGGTGACCCCACTGTTTTGGACGACACTCTTATCATCTTGGCGCTTTGTGTAATATGTGAATCCATTAATGTCATACCCTTCATAAGACATAACAGTCAACTTTGGTTTAAAGGCGAGGCATTTGATAGTTTCAGTAATATCATCTGGTGTTTGAGATAGTTGATGTAAGACTTTATCTTCAAACCACTTAATAAAAGTCTTGTTATGCTCTCTAGCAAGCCACATTGTATTGGCTCGAGGATATTGTCTTTTGATGAAATTGCTATGTTCCTCGATATAAACGTTCACTTCGTCCATGTTGTGTAAAATATACAAATGACCTTGTTCCAAATGCTCACGGCTGATTACTTTCACACGTGATCCCAAAATTCCTTTGCCAAATAGCTCGTCAATATTCTTGTCATTATCAGGAGTGTCATTACCACTGAGAAAGTCATTGCAGAAATCCATAACCTCTCTCACCACATAACCTTCAATAATACTCCCTTCAGGCCGATAACGGTTTCGAACATCACCTTTAAAAATGCTCATGTATCGTTCAAAGGGATACATACAATGCAAGAAAACCAGTCCCAAGATTTTCACTTCCCTAGTCAAGTGGACAATAAGATGTACCATGATATCAAAGAATGAAGGAGGGAAATACATCTCAAGCTGACATAGGGTAACAACCACTTCTCTTTGCAAATTATCAAGAGTCTCAGGGTCAATAACTTTGCTGCAGAGACTGTTGAAAAAGAAACAAAGTTTGGTGATTGCAAACCTTACATGCTTCGACAATATAGATCGAATTGCCACGGGCAATATTTGTTGCATTAGAGTGTGACAATCATGAGATTTAAGACCTATCAACTTCAGATCTTTCATTGATACCAATCTACGAATGTTGGATGAGTAACCATGTGGCACCTTAACATTTACCAAGCATTCACAAAAAGCTTTCTTCTCTTTTCTAGACAACGTGTAACAAGCGGGAGGTAAGTATGTTCTTTTATTACCCATTTCATGTAACTATGTTAATTCTGACCTTATTCCCATTTCACGTAGGTCCAGTCTAGATTTTATCCCATCTTTAGTCTTACCTGGTATATTTAACAGAGTACCAATGATGCTATCACAGACATTTTTCTCAACGTGCATTACATCGATACAATGTCTGACTGTCAAAGAACTCCAATAAGGAAGATCCCAAAATATTCACTTCTTCTTGAATGAAGAATTGTCACTCCGTGTAGTACATTGTGATCTCTTACCAAATTCATTGACAAAGTCTTTTATTCTTTCATAAACAACCTCCCCTGGTATAGGTTTAGGTGCACTGCGTTCCTCATTCAATCCATTGAATGCTTTGCGCTTCCTAAGATACGGATGGAATTTTGGAAGAAACCTTCGATGACCGAGATATACATTCTTACCGCCATGTTTTAGTCTTGTTGAATCAGTGTTCTCTTCACATATAGGACACACTTTAGCTCCTTTGACACTATATCCAGACAAATTCCCATATGCTGGAAAGTCATTAATAGTGCAAAACAACATAGCATGCAAACAAAATGTCTCTCTTCGTGAAGCATCATAGGTCATCACACCTTCACCCAAGAGTTTCTTTAAGTCATCAATCAGAGGTTCAAGATAAACATCGATGTCATTTCCAGGTTGTTTAGGGCCCGATATCAACAACGACAACATTACGTACTTATTTTTCATACACAGCCAGGGAGGAAGATTGTATATAACAAGCATGACTAGCCAAGTGCTATGTTGGCTGCTCAATGTCCCGTACGGATTCATCCCGACTGTACAAAGCCCAAGTCTTAGATTCCTGACTTCTTCACCAAATTCAGGGTACAATACATCAATCTTCTTCCACTGTGGGGAATCAGACACATGTTGTAGGATCCCATCATTATTTTTCTTAACATCTGCATGCCACCTCAAATTCTTCGCATCTATCGGATTGGCAAACAAGCGTTGAAACCGTGATATTATAGGTAGATACCACATCACCTTGGCAGGAGAACCAGTTTTGGACTCCCCCGAAGTCATCAATTTATACCGTGACGCACCGCATTTTGGACAATCTTTCAAATCCGCATAGTCCTTTTGAAATAATACACAATCATTAGGGCATGCATGTATCTTCTTGGCATCCATTCCCATTGGGCACAACAATTTCTTTACCTGGTATGTTGAGATTGGAAACTCGTTTCCTTCAGGAAGCATTTCTTTCAACAAAGACAGCAATGACGTGAAGCTTTTGTCGCTCCATCTATTGTTAGCTTTCAACTTATACAATCTCAACACAGCGTTAAGCTTCGTAAACTTAGTACAACCTGTGTATAACGGCATCTCAGCATCATGCACAATGTTTCTAAAAATGGGAGGTGGATCGGTGTGCTCTACCCCACAACTATCCAACATCGCATCAACGATGTCTACTGGAACTGGTTCATTCACATCTACATCATCATAGGCAATTTCTTCTTCCACACAAGCACTGCTATCGACATCCACTGGTTTCGGGTTTGAAATCTCTCCATGCCAGTGCCATTATGTATAGCCTTGTATAATCCCGTTGCACATGACATGAGTTTTGATTTTGTCACCAGTGTTGACTTTCAAGTTGTTGCCGCAATGCCTACATGGACAGTAGAACCTATCTCCAGGTTGTTTCCTATGTTCCTCGGCAAATCTAATGAACTGGTCAAGACCAGAAATAAACTCTGCGGTGCAGCGATTGCGAATGGACATCCATGATCTATCCATTCTATGATCAAAGAGAAAACAAGTATATATTAGGACAAGATTAGGGTCTAGGGTTAACAAATACATGTGATGTCATTATTATATATAATAAATGTGTACCACCTATCCATTCTTGAACACCTAATCTCACTAGTAAGTGTATAATGTGTATTGGGTTTTCAAGAAAATTTCGGCAGCATTTCCCCGCTGTTCTCCAAGTACATATGTACTTAGAGAACAAACGGGGAAATGCTGCCAAAATTTTCTTGAAAACCCAATACACATTATACACTTACATCCTAAGCGAGATTAGGTGTTCAAGAACAGTCCCAAACTGGAGACTATCTAAGATTTACTCCTAATGAGTAAATCTTAGACGGGTTTCTAGGCCAACAAATAATGTGTTGTCATTCTTATACCTAAAATCCTAGTTCTTCAAGTTAGGGTGATTATTGATGTCTTTAAAAGCATGATTGGCAATTTAGGGAAAAGTTCATCATTTACATTCCAAGCATGTCACATGTGTGCATTACAGTTCATCATTAAGCAAGATATAAGTAAGTATGTCATATTAAAATATACTATACAATATGAGAAAATAGTAGTGTAATCATGCAAATGGGAACATTCATGGGAACACACACTTCAGTTATAAGCATTCATGTAGCAACTTTCAGTTCCATTCATTAATCACTTTTTACATCCACACACAGGGGTGTACCCCTAAACAATAACTAAACAAAGGGGTTGGTGTACCCCTAAACATGCGCATAATTAAAAAAACTATTAATACAGACAAGTCTAGATAGATAGACAACTAAATACTACACCAACATGGTCCCGCATCAATAACTTCTTTTTGATGATGAAGCTGTGTCACGAAGCTCCTCACTGTATTTAGACGAATCTGAACTGACAGGGGCCTCAGATTCAGATTCGTCTGAGCTGATATGCGACGCCGTGTGCTCATACCGCTATAGATGATCGGGGGTCTCGCAGTTGCTGTTGGTTATCCAAACTTTGATGGAATTATGGCCAACTGGACGGAGAAAAAGCATGTTGCAACGGACCACATGCATCTCTCCAATCCAATCACGCCAACCGGATTTTGATACAAGATTTCCCGCCAAATCATACTCAACCTCGATAACATGTGAATAATTGCCAAAAGTTATTGTCACTTTACCAGGCATGTAGTGCCTTCCTTTTAGAAAACGCCAATGTTTGGGTATGACCAATTGGTTTAAGGAACGATCATCTAGGATGATGTCCAATTGTTCTTCAATAGGGAACGTTAACATTGACATAGAGGCCCAGTTCATAGTGACTGTTATGGGTGGACAGAGACTGCACAATATTAGTATTAACAAAGTGTAAGTACATATAACGATGTTATATATTTTCATAAAAAGTTGTATAACATCAGTTAACCTTTTATTGCTTGTCATAACCAACTTTATTGTGGTAGACATGATCGCTTGAAAATAAGTCTACATATGTACTTAGAGAACAAACGAGGAAATGCTATCGAAATTTTCTCGAAAACCCAATACACATTATACACTTACATCCTAAGTGAGATTAGGTGTTCAAGAACAGTCCCAAACCGGGGACTATCCAAGATTTACTCCTAATGAGTAAATCTTGGACGGGTTTCTAGGTGCTTACTAAAATAGAACCATTATATGGAACTAATCCTACATTATACACATACTTTTCCTGAGTAAGATAATGTGCACTTCATGGAATTATTAAGATCTGAATATATATAAGTTGTTTCTACCTACTTTTATGGGATTTTATAACATTCGAGTCTTCCATTTAAGGCATTAGATGCATATATTGCAGTCCATTGTGTTGAGATAAGAATCCCATGTGATACACACGATTGAGAATCTTTCACGATACTAGGAAAATACACAACTAGATATTCATTTAGGTGTTAGACATTCATTTAGGTGTTCCTGATAACTCGCAAGTATGCACAACTATAAAACAATAGACTTGTCACACATAAAACACCCTATACAACTATAAAACAAAAAAGTATTAAGATATGCATGATACAATAACTATTTTGCATCACATTACAGCAGACTTATCATTGATACCTTACTAACTTATTTCCACATTTACATATCATCACTTGATCAAAATTACATGTATTGTATAGACAATAGAGGATTCAACTCAGTAGAAGCACAAAATCAGTACCTAAACCCTAAACACAAATAAGTATATAACTTAAAAAAAAATTAAAAAAATGCCCAACAGCTGCTTGGGCGTGCCTTGGCACCGCCCAAGAAGCCGCCGGAGCAGAGGAAAAAGGAAGAAGGCAGGGCGGGCGGGCATACCTTGAGGGATGAGGAAAGCAGTGGCCGAAGCACAACAACCACCGGCGGAGGCGGTGGCAAAGAGAGGAGAAGCGCCGACGAGGACACGGAGCAGCGGTGGTGAGGGCACGGAGCAGTGGCGAGGCACGGAGCAGGAGCACGGACGGCCGCCGGTGAGCACAGAGGGCAGGAGCAGGAGCAGGAGAATGGCCGCCGGTGAGCACGGAGCAGCGGCGAGGGCAGGAGCAGGAACACGACAGTGGCGGCAGAGGAGCAACGACAGGCGGGGGCGAGCAAGAAATCGCCGGACCTAACTGAAATCGGGAATGAAACTGGGAAAGGGGGAAGAGTCGCTCGCGCTGGTGAGATATTAAGTTGACAATAAGCGTCGATTATTCAAAATAACCGACAAATAAAACAACAGTGTCGGTTCTTTTCCAACAACCGACGCCTATACTAGATTATAGTCGTCGGTTTTTAACTAAAAGACAACCGACAACTATTCCTGTCCCGCGAATAATCTTTGGTCGTCGGTTATTCATTTATGAACCGACGCCATATGTGAAATTTTGGAGGTAATTTTTTCACTGGAATTTTGGTTTTGGTGGTTGGTTTTAGGTGTCGGTTTTTTATTAATTAACCGACACTTAATAAAAGTGGTACCCGTGTCTGGTCGACCTTCACAGATTGTATGTCGGTTTATGTTATAAACCGACACTGTAGAGTTTAAGTGTCCGTTTATGTATACAACCGACACCTTGAAAAGTGACTTTATAAGCCATTTCTGTAGTAGTGTATATGCACAAAAATGTGAATGCAGCTACAAAATGATAGTTATGCAAATAAATGACACACACCTAAGGATAATGTGCATGTATAACTAGTCTATTTTTTCATTTTCATGCAAAAATATGTGAAAATAGTTGCAATGCAAGACCTATCTACATGGGATGCAATCAAAGAGATGAAAACTGTAATGTACTTCCAGTTCTTATGGTGGGGTATGAAAACAATGGAGTGGATAGATCACAAGATTAATTGACTGAACCTTTAGAAATTATAATGTGTCCCTCCTTACTGACCTGTGTAGTGATTAAGAGGTTTCTCTCTCTTATTTCAAATTAAGGTCTCATTATCATTTGGTCAGTTTAGGCTCAAACAACCAATTCCGTCCACTTTTCATGAATCATAGGAATGTACAGTTGTGATTTCCTATTTTAGAGTTGACAAACCCAATTATTTCCTTAAGTTATGTGCTCAAAGTTAAACAACCCAAGCTTGCAAAAGCATTAAAATTTTTAAATTTGCCCCTAATTCCCATGTACAAGCAACGAGATGACACATGACTTTAGACATCCACAATTACACTAAATAGAGTGTGGATCCTACAAACAAACTAAGAACTACAAGAACTAAATGACAAAAGAGAAAGCAATAAAAACTAAAAACTAGGAAAAATAAAGGATAGAGCTGTTCCAACTCCCCCCAAGCTTGAATTCGACTATGGCCTCATAGTAAAAAACAACCTTAAAAGGTGTAATAGTGATACCGATCATTCTGTAGGTGGAGGCGGGTACTGCGGGGTCGTGGGGTCCCATGATGGGTACTGCCCCTGGAAGCTCGGATCGTACTGGGGCATTGGTGGAGGTTGTGGATATCCCCCAAAATAATTTTGGCTCCAGTAATTGTCGTAGAAGGGTTGCTGCTGCATCTCCATCCTGTGCAACATGTCGTGGATGATTTGTAGGTTGTCGAGGAGGAGGCGCTCATTCTCGAAAATGGCCCTCTGGTTATCTAACGGCCGGTTTGTTGTATCCTGAATCCTGACGTATGAAGCTGTATGCTATAGTTGGGTTTGCTGGATCTCTTGCAGCATTGTATACATCCCCTGCATTGAATAGACATCCTCTCCTTGATGAGAGGGCTACGGTGGTGGAGCCTGTGAAGATGAAGATTCACCCAGGTGGAAGCGGGGATGCTTTCGGGGTGCTACTCGTGCCCGAAGAGGAGTGAAAGCCTCCTCTCCTCTTCATGCTCGTCACCGTCATTATCATTGTTGTCATTACCGCCGTCTTCATCTGAGTCATCAATGGCTATGATGGGCCACCTGAAATTAATGTTGAGCACCCTCGATGTTGAAGACGGGGTCTGGAAGTGAACACTCATGATATTCGTGATTAACATGGCAATGTGCATATGCCAAGCCATCACGGAGCAGGAGGACGTTGGAGCGGTGCAGATGTTGTAGGTTGACCTTGTTCCTGCTGGAAAGAGGAGTAAGATGGGAGAGATCCAACCCAAGATAGACGGCCAATGGTGTGATTATCCCTCCAAAATGGATAGGAGCTTTCCTCGTACTCATTTTCACGGCCACCACGCGCGTCAAGAAGAACGCACCCCAATTGCACTCCTCGTGCTTCAGCAGTTTGTGCAGGAAAAACAAATCCGTCTCTTAGAATTTGCTAAGAGACAAGTCGCCGCGAGCAAATAGCGTGGTGCAGAGCATGCGGTGCAGAATCCACACAAACAGATGCTCGAAGTCAGCAACTGCAGCATTGTAGTAGCTGACGGATTTTCCCGGAGGTGCAGTCACAAGCTGGGCGAAGATATCATCGTAGTCCGTCCTGTTGTCTGGCCGCCGGTGCTGGTAAGCATCATGATACCAGTTGTACACCGAATTGAACTGGGCGAGAGTAATGGTGTAATTGTTGTTGAAGAGTCTGAATGACACCCACCCTTTCTTCCACTCTCTGTCGGTGGCGATCAAGTCATTGGGCACGACATTGATGTCCAATGATGCCATGAACTCCGCCACGAGTTCCTTGTAAGTCGGCCACTCGCCGAAGAATTGCTGGCCGTCGACGTGGTACTCCAGCTCGTCGGGCATCCTGCCCGTATGTCTCGCCTGCCCCTGCAGGACGTAGGCGAGGTTGGCATTGAACCCCAGATCGTGGACCATCGTCCGATCGACATAGCCTGTGGGCTCAATCTTTCTCTTTAAAAGCTCCTCGTAGACCTTTCGGATCTCTGCGGAAGGGTGGACTATCCTCGGACGAGGAATCGATGCAGGTGGTGGAGGAATGAACTCGGGAATCTCATTGGGTACCGCCCGTGAAGAAGATGCACCGTCTGTACGCACCATTGTCATTGAGAAAGAGGAACAGAAGATGGAGCTCGGTGAAGACAATCTCGGAGAAGACGACCTTGGACAAGATCACGCTCCTTGGATGATCGTAGCCGGGCTCCGGTCGCACAACAATGCGCAAGGCACAAGTGGATGAAAAAGGCTCTGAAGGTGTGAATCAATTTGACAACAAAACCTCTCTTTTATAACTGCAGCCATCGCTGCTGTGGACCGTCGATACCATCAACGCGGGTCGATGGTATCGACACCTGTAGCACAATCCAGTCATCCGCTACTATCGACGGTTGTCAATATCCTGATGTGGGGGCCCGGATCGATGACGCGTCGATACCATCGACGGGTGTCGATGGTATCGACCCATCCCACAGATCGATTCTCTCGATGTAGCGATCGCTGTTGATTCCTTCTCGCGGATCGGTGACATGTCGCGTCGATACCATCGACGCAAGTCGATAGTATCGACTCTTCTTAGGGCAAACACCCTCGCGAGGTACGGCCGCCGCTTTCTGCCTGTAACCGAGTCGATACCATCGACAGGCCCGTCGATGGTATCGACTTCACTGAGACAAATTTCGCCTGAATATCTTCAGGGATCTCGCGAGTATTGACAGCCATGTCGATACTATCAACCCCGTTCTGGCGTTGCACTGATGGTAGGTCGATACCATCGACGAGGCCTTTGATAGTATCGACTCAAAGAGATGTTTGTAGCTGCCTAACTGTGCCCATGTCGATACCATCGACACAATGGTCGATGGTATCGACCCTGCCTCATGCCTGCACACTGAACAAACGATCACGGTATCATTTTACACTAAAAACAAAATCAAATCAAACTAAGTTACAAATGTCAAAGAAACTAAACGAAACTACCAATGGCTGGGTTGCCTCCCAACAAGCGCCCTTATTTAACATCTTAGGCTAGACGAAATCAAGCTCCTCATGCATCCGTAAGTGCAAGGAGTTTGACCTCATGCACTTTCCTCGTGTAATCCTCACCGAAGTACAACTTCAATCGTTGTCCATTAACCAAAAATGTTGTCTCGCCATCACGCACCATGATTGCTCAATGTGGCCTGACCTCCTCTACAGTGAAAGGTCCACTCCATCGGGATTTCAATTTCCCAGGATGCATCTTCAACCTTGAGTTGAACAAGAGCACACGATCTCCCTTCTTGAAGAAACGCATCTTAATGTGTCGATCGTGAATCAGCTTTGTTCGCTCTTTGTAAATCCATGAGCTTTCATATGCATTCATCCTCAGCTCGTCGAGTTCATTTAGCTCTAGCAATCGTTTCTTCCCTACCTCATCATAGTTCAAATTCAGCTTCCTTAGCGCCCAGTGCGCCCTATGCTCCAATTCCACTAGCAAATGGTAGGCCCGCCCATAAGCCAACCTAAAAGGCGTAGTACCTATAGGTGTCTTATATGCCGTCCTATACACCCATAAAGCGTCCGGTAGCAGAGTACTCCAGTTCTTCCGTGTCGAAGCCACTGTGCGCTCCAAGATTTTCTTAATCTCTCTATTGGAGACTTCGACTTGCCCCTGTGTCTGCGGGTGGTACGAGGTGCCAATGTTGTGCCTTACCCTGTACTTTCTCAACAATGCAGCGAACTTATGGTTTCTGAAATGGGTACCTTCATCACTGATAATCATCCTTGGTACGCCAAATCTATAGAAAATATAGTCCTTGACAAACCTGCACACTACAACAACATCATTAGTCCTAGTGGGTAGTGCCTCTACCCACTTCGATACATAGTCAACAGCTAATAAAATGTACAAGTTAGAGTTTGAGGACACAAAGGGTCCCATGAAATCAATACCCCACAAATCAAACACCTCGACCTCTTGAAATACATTGAGGGGCATCTCCTGTCACTTTGAAATATTACCTGCCCGTTGACAGGAATCGCATCGCCGCACATAATCATATGCGTCTGGAACAATGTAGGCCAGTAAAGGCCGCTCTCAAGTACCTTGGCCACGGTTCTGGAACTTGCATGATGGCCACCAGCCGATAGCGTATGGCAATGACAAAGTACACTTTCATACTCAACCTCCGGTACACACCTGTGAAAAACTCCATCCATGCATTGCTTCAACAAAATGGGGTCATCCCAGAAATAATATCGCAAAGAATGGAAAAATTTCTTTTTCTCTTGATATGTCCAATCATCTGGGATAATTTTGCAGGCAAGATAATTGATAATATAAGAAAACCATGGATCTTTAGATTTTACAGAAAGAAGTTGTTCATCAGGGAACGTCTCGGTAATGGGTATATTTATGTCCTTCTCATCTACCTATTCCAACCTAGACAAATGGTCTGCAACCACATTTTCTATTCCCGCCTTATCTTTAATTTCAATGTCAAATTCTTGTAACAGTAAGATCCACCTAATCAATCTAGGTTTGGCATCTTTCTTTTCCATCAAATACTTTATGGCGGCATGGTCCGTCCATACCACAACTTTAGATCCTACAAGATATTGCCGGAATTTTTCAAAAGCAAAAACAACGGCAGGAAACTCTTTTTCAGTAGTCGTGTAATTGAGTTGTGCTTCATTTAAAGTTTTGGACGCATAGAAAATCACAACGGGTTTGTTGTCCACACGTTGTCCTAAAACTGCCCCAACTGCGAAATCCGAAGCATCGCACATCAATTCAAACGGCTTTGTCCAGTCTGGTGTTTGCACAACCGGTGCAGAAATTAATTCCTCTTTAAGCACATTAAATGCATGCAAACATTTTTCATTAAAATCAAAGACCGCATCTTTCTCCAGCAGCTCAAATAATGGTTTAGCAATTTTTGAAAAATCTTTGATAAAGCGGCGGTAAAATCCCGCGTGACCGAGAAAACTCCGTACCCCTCTAACTGAGTTCGGTGGGGGTAATTTGGAAATAACCTCAATTTTAACCGGATCTACCTCCAACCCTTTTGCTAGACACTTTATGTCCAAGCACAATCCCTTCACTAACCATCATATGACATTTCTCCCAATTGAGAACTAAGTGCATGTCCTCACATCGTTGTAATACTTTATCCAGATTATATAAACATTCATCGAAAGATGCACCATAGACGGAGAAATCGTCCATAAAGACTTTCAAACAACGCTCAACCATATCAGAGAAAATGGCAAGCATGCAATGCTGAAAGGTTGCTGGTGCGTTACACAAACCAAAGGGCATACGACGGTCTGCAAATGTTCCATAAAGACAAGTGAAGGTGGACTTCTCTTGGTCCTTAGGATCAATGGAAATCTGATTATAGCCCGAATAACCATCTAGAAAACAAAAGTGAGATCGGCCTGCTAATTGCTCTAAAATCTGATCAATGAATGGAAGAGGAAAATGATCCTTCAACGTAGAAGCATTCAATCTACGGTAATCGATACACACACGCCACCCGGTTACCAGGTGGGTCGTGACCGGCTCGTTCAACAGATTATGAGTAACAATAATTCCCCCCTTTTTAGGGACTACCTGTGTAGGACTCACCCACGTCGAGTCAGATATAGCATAGATGATACCTACAGAAAGGAGCTTGATCACCTCCTTCTTGACGACCTCCATCATGCTTGGATTTAGTCGGCGTTGTGGCTGAATTATAAGTGTGGCTCCCTCCTCGAGCCGGATCTTGTACTGGCACAGTGTAGGGGAGATCCCCTTGATGTCTGCAACCGACCACCCGAATGCACCTCGGTGGTTCTTCAGCATGATCAGCAGTTGATCCTCCTTCTCGGCACTCAGATATGCCGAGATAATCAGTGGTAGCTTTTCACCCTTGGCTAGAAATGCATATTTCAAGTGAGGCGGCAATGGCTTTAAGTCTAACTCTGGCGGAAGGATCAAGGAGGACTGAAGCGGTGGTGGGAGTTCTCCAAGATCCTCATAGTACCTAGCATAAAAGCACGGAAGCACCTGAAGCATCTTGACACACTCTTGTAGTGACTTGCTTCTCGTCCAATCATGCGTTATATTAACTAGGCAGGCTTCAAGAGGTAGTTCTGGATATGCATTGAAGACAGAACTTGCTATGGCCTCATCTTCAGTAGAAGGCGGGATGTCCTCCTCTTCATCATTAGGAAAACCCACAACCTTGGTAAGAGAAATGACTTTGGTTTGTTCCATAATGTCTACAGCCAGTGTCCCTTTCTCCACCTTAGTCATTACATGAGCCATATCTAGAAACAGCTTCCCTAGATAGAGAGAAATATTCTGATCAAAGTGCTTCACCATGCGGCATTGCTCCTTTCTTTTTGATTGTGTTGTGCTTGAGGGCATGACCATTTCAAACCGACCATCAGCGATACCCAAGGTCAAACGACCTCTACCCATCTCAAGTATCATATCAGTAGTAGCTTGGAAAGGCCTGCCAAGGAGTAGCTCGTTTCCTTGTTCATCCTGCATTTCCATTACCACAAAGTCTGCTGGAAATACAAATCGGTCAACCTTAACCAAAACATCCTCGCAAATACTGTACGGCTTCACCACAGAATTGTCCGCCAACTGAATCGTCATATTGCTTGGCCTTGATTCTTTCAGTCCCAGCTTCTTGAACGTAGAGAGAGGTATCAGATTTATACTTGCCCCGGAGTCACACAGTGCTTCGTCGAATTTCACTTTACCAATGTAACATGAAATGTTGAAGTAGCCTGGGTCCTGCCTTTTAGGTGGCAATGTGCCCATGATGAAAGCACTCACCCGCTCCTTAAGAACCATGACCTCCGTATCAGGAATCTTCCTCTTCTTCGTGATTATGTCTTTCATAAACTTGCCGTAAGAGGGAATCTGCTCTATTGCTTCCAACAATGCAATGTTGACAGAAAACTTCCTAAAGCTATCTAGAAACTTCTTGAACTGAGCGTACACTTTCTTGGCTTTCACGCTATTGGGATATGGGACCGGGACAGTCTGTGCCCTTTGATGTGGAGGCACATATGGCGTCCTCTTCTGTATCTCCTCCTCAGCAACTGGTTTTGATGTGACATTCTCCACCACATCCTCTACCGGCTCAGTGATTGGGATTGGAACCTCCTCAGTGGCCTCACCCGTGGTTTCTGATTGGGGTGTGCCCGAATTATCGGCCCTGGAATTTAAAATCTGCTTGCCACTCCGTAGCAAAATTGCCTTAGCCTGTTGGTTTCCTCCTGGAATGTTTGTATTTCCCGAAAAACCTTGCTGCGTTGGCTTTTTCAAAATTTCTATTTCGGTTGCCATCTGCGCCAAAGATGTCTCTATAGTCCTCATCTGAGCCCCGTGACTTTGTAAGGTCTGCCCAAACTGATTCATAAATTCTCTCCTTGTTGCTTAATCTGCTGACCAAACGTGCTCATTAGTTCTTGATTCTGCTTGATCACTTGGTTGAGCAACTCATTACTCTTATCCTTTGGTGATGGTTGGGGTTTTGTGTCAGGGTCTTGCAAGAAATTATTTGGGTCCTTCCAGGAAAATTTCTTGTCTTTCCTCCATGAGTAGTTGTTGTTTTTGTACCCCTACTGCTGGCGCATGAATTTTACTTGAGCTTCGTCATCAGATTCTGCGTCTTCTTTTGCAAGAAGTTTCTTTGCTAGAAGGTCTATCTTCTCATTTAGCTCTTTGATGGCCTTTGACTCTCCTGCAACCCGAACATGCTCTATGGTATCTCTGTCGCCCCAAGATTGCTTCATAGCCATGTTCTTCAAAATTTTCCAACACCTCGTGCCTGTGTTGTTTAAGAAGAAACCTGAACTTGCGGAATCTAAGTTACTTCTATCATGCTCGGAAAGAGCAAAATAGAAGATTTTTACCTGCTTCTCCTTGTCAAGCCCATGATGCAGGCACCTCCTTAGCATGATCTGAAACCATTCCCAGGTCTCAGAATAAGTCTCCCCTGCCTTCTGGCTGAAATTATGGATCTTTCAGACCAAATCGTTGGTCTTCTCGGGCGGAAAGAACCTCTCAAAGAACACCTCGATCATCTGGTCCCATGTTTCCACTATCTCATCATCCAGATTATGCAACCATTCACACGCATTACCTGCCAGAGAGCTGGGGAACGGCTTCAGGTAAAGCGTCTCCTGTGGAAACCTATCAATCTTGATCATGTCACAGTTTTCCACAAAAGTACTGATATGTGCGACCGGGTCCTCATTCTTCAGCCCATGGAACACATTCGATTTGACTAAATTTATTAATGCTGGATCAATCTTATATGTCAGAATGTCAACTGGCAGCTTCTTGATTGGCCCCTTTGATGCGGATGAGGAAGAAGCTTTTATCTTATCCCATATCGTCTGCTCTTCTGCCATGGCTTCTTGTTCTGAGTCGGAATCTATTTCGTATGGTTGGTCTTGAATATAGTTCTCCTCGTCGTCTGGTCCCGGCAGTGGAACCTCTGGTGATTGCTGTGTGTAGTCAGTGCTACGCGTCCTCACCATGCACCAATACCTGCAAGATGATGATTTTAGTTCAGTACCGTGCTAGACGATTACAAAATATGAAAGATAAACTATGAATTTCAAAAATGATTACAAAATGATAAAAATAAAAAGTGGCCTAGAATGGCCGCTTGCAGCACTCGTAGTGTCGACAATTGTCGTGTCCCCGACAACGGTGCCAAAAACTTGACATGATTTTACCGTGCGTATAACGCAAGTGAACATGTCAATGTAGTATAGGCCCTTGTGAGGCCCGAGTCAAACTCAGGGACACTAAATTATCAGTATCCTACTAATAACTATTCACAATCAGCTAGACCAGTAAAAATGTTTTGAGAGTTGTTGTGAAATAAAAGAAAATAAAATAAAACAAAGCAATAGATTAAGTGTTTAGTTTAATCAATTCAATTGGAGATCTTTAGGATTGCGATTTCACCACGGGTTTTCATTGTATGAATTTCCATATAGTTACTCAGGTTCATCACTCAATCCGGGTAGTGGCCTGTAGCCAGAATTGTCCACTGTCGTGGTACAATTCACTACCTAAGTCTAGTTCAGTTCCACCGTCGTAGTAACCTATACCCTAAACTAGGTGCATTAGAATCGACCTCTGGGTTTCCACCATTAACCTTACATCATCTTGTTCAAGGGATTTGTTAATTAATGTGAATTTCGTCTCTTTTCAACTGTTAATTCTTCTTTCAAAGTAATTAAAGGCATTCAATTATCATTATAGTGATCAAGCATAATAATTTAATTGAGAAAATAAAATCATACCACAAATTTAAGAGACAAATGATGAATTACTATTATAAAAACGTCATACAATGCTTCCCCGGGCTACTCCCGGTCCTAAAGATAAAGGGGATTAGCCTCGCATGTTCATCTCAGAGCAAGACATGGTTGAAGAAAGGGGAAACATGGAGAAAAATGTGAATAAGTGATGAAACCCCTGAACGGAGAAGATCCAATCGTTCCTTGGCGTAGAATGCGTGATCTACAGCCTTTCGGCGGTGGAAAACATCTTCTTTGGCCTCCAGAATAGATGGGGCATGCTTCTGGGCTCCGTTCTTCTCTCCACACCTTCTCGGGACGTGTGCAGCGGCTAATGACGTGATACCCTGCTCTTGGCCGCCGTCATTAGGTATAATCACCGAGTTAGGTTGTAAAAATATCACAACCGTTGGATTAGAGCCGATCTGAAGCAAACTCTGATCTGACGGTGTCGATACCATCGACGCGGGTCGATGGTATTGACCCCTCGCGATATCGGAAAACCTTCTTTCTTTTCCGTCGTTGCGCCTGATGCTGACTCGTTACCATCGACGCGGGTCAATGGTATCGACACCCTTAGGCGTCGATTTTATCCCTTTTCTGTCGCTGAAGCTGAAAGCGTCGATAGACTGGTCGCCAGCAACCTGATGGTACGTCACTACCATCGACTTCCCAATCGATGGTATTGACTCTGCGCTGCTCCTTGCGGCTGCCTGCCTGTGGCTGTTTCGATAGTATCGACTACTGTCGATGGTATCGACAACTGCAAATATGTGTTTTTCCTGAAATTGCAAAATAAAACCACATCAGTCGAGATAAAACCTATAATTATAATCATTTATGCTCAAAATGATAAAATAAGATAGATTTGACACTGAGAAGGATCATAGACTAAAATAAGTGAATTATGTAGTATTAACCACCAAAGTGACCAATAAACACATAAAACATAAGTAAAACAAGTCTATAAATGCGACTCAAAATCATCGCATCACATGCCACAAAGTCGATTATATTCTTTCAATTATGAAATTAGGGAATTTGCTTATCAACTCAAGCATTATATTTATTAAATACAAATTTACCAAAATTTGAGCATCTTATAGAATCTATCTTAATGCCATGTCCTTTAAGTTAATATGCTATGTCTAAGATGACATTAACTAGAGGAAATTCTTGGATTAGCTAGCTTGAGGACATATTGAATGAATGAAAACCTAAGTTAACCACAAGGCTTGTGTTAGGATGAGGATGTTTGAGTCCAAACCAACCAAACAATAACATGGTCTTTAATGCAATTTTCAAAAATAAACTCCAAGGTTACCATGTACACTAGTTAATAGGAGATGGACATATCATGGTTGGGAAAGACATGATTTCTTAGTTATGCGATCTCATACACTTCCATTCATATTCATTCACCACCATATGATAATCAAGTTTTATTCAAGTTATTTTCCTCTTAATTACATTACATGGCATCCTAGGAAGCATATAGCTAGTTCATCTTCTTTTGCATTAGCAAAAAAAGTGCATAATATCTCATTTTGAGCATTTGAATTTCACATAGCAAAGTTGCATATAGATTACATTCATCATTGCATTTTTGTATAAGATGCATCATTATTCCCCACTTTAGTTTGTTTACTATTAAGAAAGAGAGAATAAAAATGTGCATCCTTACTCCTCCTTCATCTTGCTAAAATATGAGATAGAAAACAAGTATCTAAAAAAGAAATAAAAGAGGAGAAAAGGAGGGAAATGATTCTTGAGTGCATACTTTCATATTCTGTCTATGCAATAAATAAGGAGAAAGTGTGAATGGTATTTTGGTACATACCTTTTCTCTTACACTGATCATTAGGATGATACATTTTTTCATGCATCACTCCACCAAAAAGATGAATATAGACATAAGAATCCATATGTTTTTATTTTATCCATCTTGTAGGTGCATCATATATTAATTCTTACATAAATAATTTGGATTTACCTCCAAAGCTACATGTCTTTGGTTTTATAAGGGTTTGATAGCCTAGTTCATGCTTGAATTGAAACTCTAAGTTGAGGGGTTAGAAACTTTGTTTTTTTTTCTTAAAAATTTGGATTTACCTCCAAAGCTACATGTTTTTGGTTTCATAAGGGTTTGATAGCCTAATTCATGCTTGAATTGAAACTCTAAGTTGAGGGGCTAGAAACTTTGTCCATAATATTTGAATGAAGAGATTTGGCTAATCCACTATGTGGGATTCCATTTTCATGTTATATAAACACCGTAAACTTGATTAAACATAAATCCTTGCATAGTAGACCCCTTTACTAAAGAAGCTCGATATGATACTTCTACCATGAATATTGACAAAACCTCATCACTTTCACATAATTTGCCTCATATTCATTAAGAAATCACTACATATATATCTTCATCCATTAAAGCTAATCAATCGCTATGGATCACCATAAATTGAACATCACATCAATAGATGAATGGAGGGACATGAAGTCACAAGACAAGAATAACTAAATCATCACATGTGCATAACCTTGGATGTGCATGTTCACAACATTCCATATAAATTGACTGTACGCTCCCGTGCATGCCAGGTGCACAACCATGGTACTATACTCTAGTAGAAGTTCCTTGTATGTGTGCTGGGCACAAACTGCACATGTTGTTTGTTCTTTCTCTTGTATATCCATTGATAGATTTTGGTATCCCTTGTTTATGAACAAGTAAATATGAATGGCATAGGCAACTCACGCTTGTAGAGCTTCCTTGTTGGATTGGCTCATTGTTTGTCTTGTTGATGCAACTCACGCTTGTAGTCCTTGTTGGATTGGCTCGTTGTTTGTCTTGTTGATGCAACTCACGCTTGTAGAGCTTCATTGTTCGATTGGCTCATTGTTTATCTTGTTCAACACAATGGATTTTACACAATTATATCTTGCTCTCTTGAGTTGGTAGGATCATGGATTTCTTCGACACGTGATTCTAATTATATTTAAGATTGGTGTGGAGTCCGTGTGGTCATATATTCCTTTTTCTGATTGCCTTATTGTTTATCTTTCCCAACACATTGCCACATTGGACACCTTTCTCGTTATATATATCTTGTTGTGGTTCATCACTTTCTCTCACTCAACGTACATGACATTGTATTAGATCTATCGAAGAAAAAAAATAAAAACCACAAATTTGTTAAGGACGTGGAGTAATCACTTCGGAAGAAGTATCCATCTTGTGTGGTTTTGTATGTATTGTGTGTTGGAACTTGGAAGAAAAAGTGAGAGTGGTCGCTTGTCTTGAACTATCACATGCATTATATATACATATATATCACCTCCACGCCATCATCCATCTTATTCCAAATCATTTTCCCAAGTCACACCTTCCCAACCTCATCCACCCAATCATCATTATTGTACATAGAATTTTGTAATAAAATGAATGAAGCAAATCTTAGCCGTAGCCAACCACCCGACTTTACCTTCTTGCATTCGGCTTGCCTTTTACTTTTCATCGCCAGAGAGCAAACCGATTGCAGTTTCCACGAGCGACTCGACGGTGGTGTCGTGGCGGCTCAACCCTGCGCTGCCGGAGAAGACATTGTAGAGTTCCAACTCCGAAGTAGTTTCGGCAACTTTGCTGAGATGTTGGAGCATTCCTCGGGCCTTGAAAGCAGCGGCGATCCACGGTTCTTCTTGGTCGCCGTCTGCGTTGGACCTCATCATCCATATTGCGAGCTCGACGACATACCTGCGGATCCTGGGCTCCTTGACGGACGGGCGGCTGTACAGTTGTAGGAGACTGATTAGCCTCTCGGCCAGGTCGGTCTTGGCGATCCCTGCTTGTCGGAACGCTTCCTCTGTTTCTTCCCGGCTCATTAGGTGGAAGATACGGAGTGCGAGTCCGGCGGATACTTCCAGGGCTTTCTTTTCTTGCGTCATTACGGATTGGAGAACCATGGGCGCAGCTTCAGTCACACCCCGCAGTAACAGGGAGCTTTCGAAGCCGCCGTAGGTACAGAGGTTGGTGAGGATCCTGGCAGCGTTGACACGCAATTCGGGATCACGGAGAGCCTTGACCAACCTACCGACCACACCGAGCCGTAGCATCCTCCGGCAGTTTTCCCGGCTCTCGAGCGCAAGCATGGCCAGTGCTTCTCCTGCTTGAAGCCCCAATTCCCTCTGCTGGGTGTCCACGCACTTACTTTCCGCGGCGAAGAACACCTGGAACAGGTCCCGTATGACTCCACCTGTCCCTCCAATCCGTCCCCTTGCTTCGGCATCCAGGGCCAGGCATGTAAGGATCTCAATGGCGAGTTTCTGGAGCAGCTTGTGCTCCCCACCATAGTGCACGATATCACGCATGTTACCCACCGTGAAGACAATGTCCGCAATCTCCCTTCTCAGCAACTTCCCTGTCTCGCCGGAGGCATTGGCCAGCATCTTGAGCAGCTGTAGGGACCGCTTCGCCGCCTTGACGCGTGCTTCCTTGTCGCTACAATCGGGAATCTGGAGCCACTCCTCTGTAGCAGTGAACTTGATGATCCTCGGGAGCAGGTCCCGGGTGTTCCCGATCTTGCCGCAGTTGTCGTGGTTGTGCGCCAGCTTCTTTAAGATGCAGAGTCCGAGGAGGTTGAAGCGCATGTAGGGGTAATGCCCATCGCCGTGATCCGTGTACCCAACATTGCCGGCGCCGCTTCCACTTATTCGCACCTCGTGCGGCCGCGGAACGGTGTGGGCGCTGGAATAGCTGCTGTGATTGTGGAGCAGCGACGTGATGGACTCCATGGACCCTGGTATTCCTGCCACGCGGAGTACGTTCTGTTTCTTGCTGGCGAGTTTGGCGACCACCTCGGCGGCGTACTGCCTCAGCTCTGTTTCGGACCCGCTCTTCCAATTGAGCATCTCCACGAGCCTCTCCATGGTAGCGGCACTTGTCCCGATCTTCCGCAGCGTGTCACGGCCGAACTCGTCGCTCCCGGCGAACCGGCACAGGATGCGCGCGCCTATGAGCTGCTCGTCCCTGGAGTCCGACCCGAGTAGCTCCTCGGCGAAGGATACGAGGTCCATCTTGGCGCCGTCGAAGACGCTGTGTTCGATGCACCGGGAGAAGGCGTCGTAGAAGAACCGACGGATGGGGACGAGATCGGCCGGGGTATCACCAAGACGGCATTCTCTGCTTACTTCCACCAACAGATCACGGAAGCTGAGCTCGAACTCCCAGTACGCCTTCTCGACGAGGAAAAGCAGGGCTTCTGCTAAAGCCAGGCCATAGAAGATGTTGAGTGCGGCTTTCCGGTTGCGTTTATCGGTGTCACCTTTGTGTACCTCACCGAAACTCTGCTGTGAGAGACGCGTGAAGGACAGGCCCACGCACGTGGATGCGGATATTACTTGTAGCCAGTATAGGATGCGGCTGACGCTTGCCGAGTCGAGAACCCACCACGCGAACGGCATGATGGGTACCTCCGACGACTTCCACCCCCGTCGAGGCGGAGACGAGTCGGCGGCGCCTTGGCTGTGGCGGATGTCAAGGTCCGCCGGCTGGTAAGTGCGTGAGCCGGACGGTGACGCCGCCGCGCTCGTCATCTTGATTTCTCTACTGCTTCGTCGGCGGCGCATCCGGGACGTCAGTGACCGGAGTATGCGTGGTGTGGATGACCGGGGGTCGATGGATCGGGTGGCCTGGTGCTGCCACTCCAGCTCGTGGCTGCGGCTGAAGATCCTGGCTCCTTCGATGACGAGGATTGTGGTGACGACCCAGAAGTCGACGGTGTCGAGGGTGATGGCGAACCCACCGAGAAGCACGACCGTGGCCCAGATGAAGCCCAGAGTGCCAAGACAACTTGCGGCCTTCTCGAGCACAGCGAGACGGAGGGCGAACAGAGTGAGCTTCTTCTCCGGCGCGTCCCTAGCCGGCGCGGACGGGAACGTGAAGGAGGAGGACGAGGGATGCGCGTCGATCGCGGGACCGCTTTCGCCGTTGGGCTCGAACACGGTAGAGCCCCATTTGGCGCTCAGCTTAGGCACGTCGCCGTCGAGTTGGTCGACGATCTCAACCACGACCTCCGTCGACTCTGTCTTACCATTCTGCCGCCTAATGTCGTCTGCCATTTGGGTTTGTGTCTACAAAGAGATGGAGATTTCCAATAAAAGATGATAGTAAAGAAGGAACGGTACTAGTTAGAAATACATGCGTTTGCTTCTTTTTAAAGAGAGAGGACAGCAGTCAGATATATAGGTAAGAAGCTAGTGGTTGGGTGAACGAAACCAACAAGGGAGAGATAAGTACGGCGTGTGGAGCAAAATCCGTAAAGCGTGTACAAGGATGGGACGATTCTCGATCTCTCCCAAATCGGGAAATGGAGGATCAATGAATTGAATCCAAACAGAATACTGTCGTGGGTGAATAAGACGGCACTGTGCATGCGGCCGATGAGCTGCTTTCTTGCTTCACTTGGTTTATAACTTGGGCCGTCGATGGCTGCCCTGCTAGATGACAGCCAGCCAGGTGGGTGACGGAGAAGCAAGAATAGCCACGGAAATTAAGGGCATTGCCGGACGTCATAAGGGAGATGAACGTCCGCCGCGAGGTTTATCGGTTGCCCTCAAGCAACGCCATGGGGTCTCTGTGGGCGGCGGAGTCAACTAGACTTGGAAGGTAAGCCTTTTGGGCGTAGGACGCAAGCAGCGGTGAGAAAACACACACGAGGTTAAAACTTAAAAGTATATGGCCCTCCAAGGCTCCAAGTCTGCTACCACGGATCAAACTGGTCGAATCGATTCGTATGTGATCAAGTTTTCATAGGCTAAGACGTGGAAGTAATTATCGACCGAATTTGAAAATAAAGCTCTTGTTTTTTTTTTAAATTACAAGTCAAGAGTTCTTCTTATTCATCCTATCATCCT
Source organism: Alisma plantago-aquatica (assembly GCA_963693085.1). Classification (NCBI taxonomy): domain Eukaryota; kingdom Viridiplantae; phylum Streptophyta; class Magnoliopsida; order Alismatales; family Alismataceae; genus Alisma; species Alisma plantago-aquatica. The sequence continues at coordinate 344,745,423 of OY856413.1, forward strand.
CACATATACAAAATCAATCAGATCAAAATACATCCGCCACTTATAAAATGCGATATTCTCCCAATGAAAAATGAAAAATATACCCAACCTCCAATAAACAAAAGAACCTATGCTTCTATACTTCTATACCATTCCATTCAAGTACATGTCCAAGATGTACTATCATTATAAGAAATAACGTTTCTATCCAAAGTTAGCATACCTATGGTCTGCATGAGTAAAAGAGAAGGTTCTCATATCACAACACCCTCCTCCATGTGTTTGCCCCATCTACCAAACTCTCTGGGCACTGAATCAATCAACTCTGGGATTGTATAAGCAATAGTCGAGTCTACCACCAATATCATGATTTCCTTGATGTACGGAACCAAACACTATGGCCTAACACCCCCCCCCCCCAATATGATACCGTACGCATGAAAATCATCAATCTCAATCAAAGAGATATCTAAATTTCTATCATCAGCTACCTTACAGAGCAATAATGCAACCTTGTATGAGAGATTCTACCTGGGATTTTCCAGTAACCCATAATCTAAATACTAGCATGGGAGACGCGTGACCGTTCTTAATGATGTCTGCAATCCATCTTCTTCTAGATCCATTCATAGTTTATATCATAACATGTTTTAAGGTTGGGTTTTAGATTTGTCACGTTCATTGGATTCTGTTTAACAACATATGAGTGTTGCCAATGAAGAGAAAAGCCACCCCTGTAACTCACAGTTTGAGTGGTGGTCACGACACATCTAAAACTGAAGGGGAATGTTGATAAAAAAACTATCAAACAAGAACAATTGAGAAAATGTCGACCAGAAGGACAAAGCAACATATGTGAAGAAAGAGGTGCTCCACTATATCACATTCTGATTGTCACAACAACAACATGACGAACCTATGGGTATATGACATTGATGTATGTTGTCATTAGTAGGGATAGCATGTCCATATATCTTCCACAAAATTGCACTTGCTCTAAGAATGAGGTCAACGTCCCAAATCCAAGAAGAGAGGGAATTTTTGGTGTGGCAATTGGCAATTAAATGCTTGGCAGATATGATAGATAACTTACATTTCTCATCCGAAAACCATAACAACACGTCATTAGCATCATCCACAAAATGATGAACCTATAGGTATATCACATCGATATAGGTTGTCATTAGTAAGTTTCACATGTCGATATATCTTCCACATACTTGCACTTGCTCTAAGAATGAGGCCAGAGTCCAAATCCAAGAAGAGAGGGAATTTTTGGCTGGGCATTGATAATCAAATGCTTGGCAGATATGATAGATAACTTACATTTCTCATCCGGAAACCATATCGACACGTCATTAGTACCATCCACAACATGATGAAACTATGGGTATATACAAACTTTTCCTAACCAAACCTAAGAGTACATGGATGACTCTAGGACACACTATACATCTATAATCAACTTTCTCAAAAATTCATTACTATAGCTCCTCTTTGCTGCCACATGTTTGTTTTCATCATTTCCAATTACCTAAAAAAATGTGGCGAACCACAAGGGTGAGACTCAGTCCCAACAAGAGATATAACCTCCAACAACGTTTATTGATTACAAAATTTTTAAGTAATTAAACAGTTAAGTAGTTTAATCAGATATAACAAATAAGCTCAGTAGCACTGGTGATTAACAAAATACATAAAGGAGGAGATAATAACTATCATCATTAGCCAGACTATCATCCTTTATCTTGTTGACAATATAAGCAATTCAGTAGCATATGCATATCTAGCATCATTATAAAGTCTAGTAGCATAGAATCTCTATCATTATGAATAAGTCTAGCCACATAAGCATAGCTAACAACATTAGCATGTCTAATAGGTTGAACATATCAACATCATAAAAAGAGCTAACAACATAAGCATAATTATCTGGATAAGCATGATTAGCATTATATGCATCTCTAGTTACAAAGGCATGGCTAGCATGCTAAACATAACTAACAACATGAGATAGCTAGCATCATGATTATAATCAGCAATAGCAGTATAGTCATCAAGATAATCATGACTACTATATGTATGCATCTATAATCTTAAGCATATCTACAACATAAGTATATCTACTATCTCTTAATTGCACTAAGCATCATCTTTATGTAAAGAGAACAAACAAGAACCCTAAACAGATATACTATACGACTGTATTACATCTTTTATTATACCCTGAGGAAATTGATGATACCACTCAAAATCTAACTGACCACTGCTAAGTCGAAATAAGTACCATACAAGATCTAGGAAGAGTCAGACTCCTAAGGTCTTCTCTGCCCCCAGTCAGTATGGGTCTGCCACAATGACACATAAGGTCAAGCTGCTAACAGCCTAGTCCGTCCTTAGTACAGGTCACAACACTAGTGAAAGGAGGTGGGTACGCATACCCTACCATATGAGGTGCAACCGTAGTTGTCCTCCAATCTCATCACATATATAATCATCAAGACACGGCCATAGATATTCTCAAATTGAGGGCTAGGTATGATCACAATCATCCCCCCTAAACACTTGAATTCAGAATGATAAGCACCCCGCATACTCATCAGTATGCGCTCCGAGTTTCCCTTAGGAATACTCGTTTCACCATCTGGCAAGTTCTGACACTCAGATGGATCTATGGCACAGGGCACTACGTGATTAGAGTTTTACTTGATTAGTTATGTCATTTGGGTGAATTAAGGCTGCATCAAATAAGTGGACATACAAACCCTAATTCACTTCTAACAAGCATATAAATAACACAACTTCAAAAGATATAAAATGTTTGAAGCATAATTTCTCATATCATCATCACATGGTACTATTCACTTGCCATTCATTAGACCACACTAGTCATCATACTATAACAAGATATAAATCCTTTTCACAATATAACGTGATATCAACCCTTATCAACACAAGAGGATTTCACCTCATTCAGGGCTCAACCATGCCCAAAGGTCATTAAGATCATCATACTATTCCTTGTAAGATCATCATTATATTTGCATGCCTTATAACAAGGCTCAACAACATCACTTATATAATACACCAGATCAACACAATATTGCATTAATGAGATAGGACATATTCATAAACAATCATAGCAGGGTTATATTAACATTAAGAACATTCCTTTATTACATCAACATGCAAGGAATCTAAATATGATTAACCCTCATCATATTCATAATGCACATGTTTAGCATAAGAAAGTATCAACCATTTGGCTATGATTGTTGGGTTTTGTGGAGAAAACATGCGCGGCGGAAGCAACAAAAATTCCACTCAATCTGAAACAAGATCTCGTCGAAATATAGTATTTGGAAGGAGTGTTTGCGGGATATACCTTATCGCGGAGCAAGTTCGGCGATATCCCGTTGCACAAAGGTGTACAATGACGCTGGCCTACACGGATATAACTTCTCTCTCGTTCACTGTCGCAGGAAGATCTGACGATGCTCCTTTAATGTGATGATGTATGCCGCTCGTAACACGCACAGATGGTCGTCGATGTCCTCTGAACGCAGGCGTCTCAGTGTCTGCATCTCTACTTCATCCACGCGGATGGAATGGAACTCCACGTCGCGCTTCCTAAGCCGTCAGGAAGGAGTCGTGTCTGTGCAGCGGCGTGCTAGTGGCACATTGCTCTCCTTTCTCTCCTAAGGACGGTGACGGCTAGGGTTTATGTATGTGAGCATAAACTGAAAAGTCTCTCTCAATATCTTATATAGATATCGACCGCAAATCCTCCTTTAATCAGGAGATGAAGGGAAGTAGGGTTTCCTAAACCCATCGATAAATAGAAACACTATGTTAATTAAAATGCTCGTGGATTAATTAGAATATTCTGGAATTCATTAATTAACCAAATAATCACATTAATTGATTAATTAATATCAGACTCCAATCGCTTGGGATGGCTCTATGGGCATATATACCAACAGACTCCCACTTGCACTTAGAGCCAGTCACTCCAATATTATTCTAATCCATTACATAAACATTTTAGTAATCAATGTGATGAGCAATTCCAATCAAATCCACAATTATATTCCTATTCCAACACATCCTATGTGTGTGACCCGATAGGCTCTAAATTACGTTGACAGTGATATCCATAATCATATTATGATTTCACAAGCAATGATTGGTATCTAGCAAGACTTCATTGCCACCTAAGTAATTGGAGAAGTTGGAGAACAACTTAACCTATCATTCATGACTGGTGTTACAGTGATTGTATAGTTCCTTTGTCGCTGATATCTATATTGAACTCAAGTCATGGAATTGTTATCTTTTTCAACGTTCAATCCATGTTCCTTGAACTAGAGCAGACTGTCTGAGATATATGTAAACTCAATATCACATATTGACTCACATCAGCATGGCCATGCATTTCTCAGTCTCGCTTATCATGTGGTCGGAATATCAAACTCCCGTAGGAAGGATAAATTCCATCTACATCACTCACAGTCATCCACATGTGTCACAGTGCACCCAAGCACCATCTTTATGGCAATCCTGATTCAGGATCACGATAGATGATGTCAAAGTACACTGAACGACATGTGACAAGTGTAGTGACTTCAGGTCTAAGAACCACAATCACCACCATCATTATGAGATGTGACTCTAACTACCAATCATGGTATCCATGTGTCACTCTTAAGGTGGGTCTATCTGATACACTGTTCTCTAACAAGTATCTATGTATTTGGTTTGATATCTCCATATCATGGATAATGAGATTCTTCCATCAACCAACATACATTCTAATCTTATGTGTTATTGATGTCTATGGATATTTCCACAATAACAACCGATTAGGGACAAAAAAGAATACATACTATTATCATACATATGATCTCACTGTTCAGGTCAACCCAAAGACATGTCATTGAGTATATTATTCTATAAACATCTATAAGTTTTATGGTCATCTCACAATATAAAACACAAACATATAAATTGGAAACTTGCCTTTATTGATATGATCAATGTAGTATTACAAATCATTTACATAGTATCCCATTACAATCATCAAATGACAGTCTCTAATGGCATACATACCAACATATTCCCACTTGCACTTATACCCAATCACTCATGAATCTCAATCTAAGTGATCGAACATGTCCATCATGTTTCTGCTGTGAAAGTGCTTTTGTGAGCGGGACAGCCACATTGCTTCATGTAGGTACTCTGCAAATCTTCACATCTCCTCATTGTATAATCTCTCGTATGAGATGTAACCGCCGTAGATTATGTTTGGAATGTTGGTGCGATCTTGGTTCTTTAGCCAGTGCAATTGCTCCATTGTTGTCGCAAAACAACTCAATTGCATCACCAACGCTTGGAACCACTCCAAGTTCAGAAATGAACTTCTTGATCCACACAACTTCCTTTGTAGCATTAGATGCGGCAATATATTTGACCTATGTTGTAGAATCCACAACTGTCTCTTGCTTGGAACTCTTCTAGCTCACAGCTCCATTGTTCAGGCAAAATACAAATCTATATTGCGATCTGTAGTCATCTTTGTCAGTTTGGAAGCTAGCATCAGTGTAACCCTTTACCACGAGTTCTTCCTCACCACCATATACCAAGAATTGATCCTTAGTCCTTCTCAAGTACTTTAGGATGTTCTTTACGGCTGTCCAGTGACATTCACCTAGATCTGACTGATATCGGCTCATCATGCTCAAAGCATACGACACATCAGGACGAGTACATAACATCACATACATGATAGATCCAATTGCTGATGCATATGGAATCTTACTCATGCGTGCCCATTCATCACATGAACTAGGACATTGGGTTTTAGAGATCGTAACCCCATGGGACATGGGCAAGTAACCTCTCTTAGAACCCTCCATGCTAAACCTCTTTAGCACCTTGTCAATGTATGTGCTCTGGCTTAGGCCTAGAAGCCTTCTAGATCTATCTCTATAGATCTTGATCCCTAGTATATAGGATGTTTTGCCTAAATCCTTCATAGAGAAGGTCTTCCCTAGCCAACCTTTTACTGTATGAAGAGTAGGGATGTCATTTCCCATCAATAGTATGTCATCCACATACAATATGAGAAATACGATTGTGCTCCCACTAACCCTTTTGTAAACACAAGGTTCATCTTCATTTTGAGTAAAGCCAAACTTTTTGACTACTTCATCAAAATGTAGATTCCAGCTCCAAGATGCTTGCTTCAATCCATAGATTGATATTTGTAGCTTACAGACTTTATTGGCTTCCTTTGGATCGATAAAACCCTCAGGTTGTGTCATGTACACATCCTCGAGTAAATTTCCATTAAGGAATGCTATTTTAACATCCATCTGCCAAATCTCATAGTCATGATAAGCTGCAATGGCAAGCATGATCCTGATGGATTTAACCATGGCAACTGGTGAGAAGGTCTCGTCATAATCAACACCTTGAATTTGACAGAATCCTTTCGCAACCAATCTACCTTTATAGGTTTGAACATTTCCATCCATGCCAATCTTCTTCTTGAAGACCCTCTTGCACCCTATGGGTTTTTTACCCCTTCGGGTGGATCCACCAAGGTCCATACCTTGTTGGTGTACATGGATTCCATCTCAGATCTCATGGCTTTGAGCCATTTCTCAGATTCTGGTCCCTTAGTAGCTTCTAGATAGGAAGTTGGCTCATCTGCTATGCCCAATTCGTCACTGTCTTGAGTCATGAGAAATCCAAATCTCTCAGGCTCAAGTCATGTCCTACTAGACCTACGAGGTTCATGTGTTACATTTGGAACTTGAAATTCCACAACAATTTGTGAGTCTTCATGTTCCTTATGTACCTCCTCAGGTTCTCTGCTTTCTTGTTGGTCTCAAACTTCTTCAAGCTCTACATCCCTCCCACTAATTCCTTTAGAAATAAATTCCTTTTCAAGAAATACAGCAGTCCTAGCAACAAAGACTTTATTGTCAGTTGATGTGTAGAAGTAGTATCCCCGAGTTTCCTTGGGGTATCCAACAAAATAGCATTTTTTCGATTTGGGTCCAAGATTTTCAGGAAACTGTTTCCTAACATAAGCTTCACATCCCCAAATCTTTAACATAGACAAATTGGGACGATTCCCATTCCATATCTCATATGGTGTCTTTTGAACTGATTTGGAAGGTACACAGTTAAGTGTAAACGCTGCAGTTTCAAGAGCATATCCCCAGAACGATATTGGAAGTTCGGCTGAACTCATCATTGATCGTACCATGTCTAATAATGTATGATTCCTTCTTTCTGACACACCATTATGTTGTGGTGTACTAGGTGGAGTCCATTGTGATACAATACCACGGTCTCTCAGTAGGTCTTCAAACTCTTGGCTTAAGTATTCACCACCTCGATCTGAACGGAGTGCTTTAATACTCTTACCAAGTTGCTTCTCTACTTCATTCATGAAAGTCTTGAACATTTCAAGAGTTTCTGACTTGTGTTTCATAAGATATACATATCCATACCTACTGAGGTCATCAGTGAAGGTAATGAAGTATTGATAGCCTCCTCTAGAATTTGATCTAAAAGGTCCACATACATCAGTATGTATGAGCTCTAGCAGATCACTAGCTCTCTCACAGTGTCTAGTGAAAGGAGTCTTGGTCATCTTCCCTAATAAACATGCCTCACATGTCTCTTATGATTCAAAATCAAAAGAATCTAGATAACCATCCTTATGGAGTCTAGATATGTACTTCTCATTTATGTGCCCAAGACGACAATGCCATAAGAATGTTTTGTTTAAGTTATCAATTTTTAACCTTTTAGTATTTACGTTGTATATGCTAGTCTCAAGTTCTAACAAGTAGATACCATAAGACATATGGGAATTGCCATAAAAGATCTCATCTTTAGATATAGAAATAATTCCATTCTTCATGTGAAATTCAAATCCACTCTTGTCCATACAAAATACAAAAATAATATTTCTATTAATGGCAGGTACATAATAGCAATTTTATGATTCTATTACAAGGTCTGTAGGCAAAGATAAACTAATAACTCCAACTGCGGTGGCAGCAACTCTTGCTCTATTAGCAACCCACAGATCAACTTGGCCCTTTTGTAAAGGCTTACTTCTTATCAGATCCTGCATATTAGAACATATGTGAGATTCACATACGGTATCTAGTACCCATGATGAAGAAGTATTTAAGTTTATCTCAATAGCGTATATACTTGAAGTGGAGATCTCTATCCCCTGCTTCTTCTTCCTAAGTTCCTCCAGGTAGAGAGGACAGTTTCTTTTCCAATGTCCAGCCTGGTGACAATGGTGACAACTGCCTTCTTTGGAGATCCCACCTTTAGCTTTGAGCACGGATGACTTTGGCTTCTGCCCGACTTTAGAACTTTTCTTAGCCTTGCATTTGCCTTTTGACTTTCCGTTTGTCTTGCTGATCATCATCACAAACTTGGGCTTATATTTCTTCATCTGTGCTTCAACTGTCCTCAACATGCCCAACAATTCTGACAATGGCTTGTCAAAATTGTTCATGTTGTAGTTCATGACAAAATGACTATATGATTTAGGAAACGATTGTAGAATCACATCAATGGCCAACTCTTGACCTAGGGGAAATCCCAGCTTGGATAGGATTTCCACGTAACCAATTTTAGTGAGTATATGGGTGCCAACTGAGTCTCCCTCTTTCATCTTGCTTTTGAACAAAGCCTTTGAGACATCATATCTCTCCTGTCTTGCTTTATGTTGATACATGTTCTTGAGATGTGTTACCATCTCCATGACATTCATGTTCTCATGCCGCTCTTGCAACTCATAGTTCATTGAGCACAACATCAGGCACTTGACATCCACGACATCATCAAGGTGCTTCTTGTAAGCATCCTTTTTAGCCTTGGGCACATTTACGGTGGGTTTAGCTGGCTCTGGTTTTTCAAGGACATAGAGCTTACGCTCATGTGTGAGAACAATTCTCAGCGTCCTAAACCAAATTTGAAAGTTGGTTCCGGTAAGTTTGTCCTTCTCAAGGACCGATCGCAATGAGAAAATGTGAGTGTTGTTTGCCATTTGATTGCTACAAAAGAAAAATTTGCATTTAGTCCAAAACATTTTGGCTTGTAAAGATTTGATAAACGAGATTAATTAGGCCTTTAATTAATTATGCTCCCACTATTTTATTCAAATTGATAGCCCTAACTATCAACTCAGAAGATTGCAACACACAACCTTCTAGTGAGCCAAGACACAAAATAATTGGATCAATGCCCAGCCAACGCCGGCGTCAAAGACCAAATACTAAGGTAGGCAATTCTTGCCAATTGCATCATATGCAACTCTTGGATAGATGATCATGCACAACTCCTTACCATGATGCATCTGTGTGCCTCTAGGTACTTTATCCTATCAAGGTTCCCTAGTTAAGTCTAACCCATAAGCCAACACGATGTGTGTGCACCCTGCGGAGGCAGACCCACACACCCACCATCACACTTCCACAAGATAGACAGTGTACCACACGGAGGCGTGCCAATACATAGTCGATCATGCTTTTCATGTGTGTTGCTTTATGGAAGGCAACTAAAACTTAATATTATTAATTGAGGGGTTTTATTAATACATATACATATCCAAACACCACATACTTATAGTATGTATCATATACTACTATATTCACAACCACAAACGATAGGCATACAATCACAAACACAAATACATTGGTTATGACCATACTATTGTAATCCTTTGGAGCAACAAAGGATTATGGTCCACCTATGATCTTATGCATCTCATGCAACACCTATGAATCAACCTGTAAGCCTGTAATGATCAACATTACAATGAACAACTTCATGGATGCTTCGTGAGGTTGGAACTTCAAGTTGCTTCTTGGAATTGGATCTTCTTGTTGATTCTCCATGGACGCTCCTTGGAGTTGGATCTTCGGGTTGCTTCTTGGAATTAGATCCTCATGGTGCTTCTCCATAGACACTCCTTGGAGTTGGATCTTCAAGTGGCCTCCTTACATCAAGTTTACAAAGACTAAAACTAATCCTATCTCTATTACATCATATGAGTACAAATATAAAAGAAAAGAATTAATTACACTTTGAAATAAGAGATGAGGCTCGACATGCAAGCCGGATACTTTATACAAAGGATCCATATGCAACCATTATACATCTATAGAATTCACAAACAAACACACTACTACAGAAATGGCTTATAAAGCCACTTTTCAAGGTGTCGGTTGTTTACAAAAACCAACACCTAATGTCTACAGTGTCGGTTGATAACATAAACCGACATCCAATCTGCTTAGGGAGCCCAGACACGGGTATCGCTTTTAATAAGTGTCGGTTAATTAATAAACAACCGACACCTAAACTCAACCGCCAAACCCAAAATTCCAGTGAAAAAATTGGCTCCAAAATTTTACATATGGCGTCGGTTCATAACTAAATAACCGACACTATAGGTTTAGTTGTCGGTTTTTTTAAATAACCGACACTTAGTATAGGTGTCGGTTCATAACTAAATAACCGACACTATAGGTTTAGTTGTCGGTTTTTTTAAATAACCGACACCTATTGTGAACTTAATAGCTCACCAGCGACCGATTCTTCCCCTTTCCCTGTTTCATTCATTCCCGATCGATTTCCCTAACCTCCTAACCTCCGACGATTTCTTGCTGCTCCCTGCCGCCGCCGCCGCCCCTCCCTGCCCGTCGCCGCCGCTCCTTCGTCGCCGTCGTCGCCGTCGCTGCGAGAAGCTGTCACCGCCCGCCCGCCCGCCGGCCGCCCTCTCCGCCGTCTCCGGTAGCAGCTAGGACCGGCCGCTCCTCTCCTCGCCTCGCCGCCCTCTCCGCCGCTCCTCTCCTCGCCGTCGGCAGCTGCTAGGACCGGCCACTGCTCCTCTTTCCTCAAGGTGCCCGCCCTAGCCTGCCTTCTTCTTCTTCCTCTACTCCTCTTCTCTCAAGCTGTCTGCCCTGCTGCTGGGTGTTTTTTTTTAATTTATTTACTTCTCTCAAGGTGCCTGCCTGGTCATACACATATTGATGTACATAGAATAAATGCTAAAAAGGTGTGATTTTAGGGTTTAGGTATTGATTTTGTGCTTCTACTGAGCTGAATCCTCTATTGTCTATACAATATATACATGTTCTATGATAAGCCTTAGTTAATTTAATATGCATACTTTGTATGTAAAACATAGTAATCGGGTACTGCTGTATATACAAGTAAATTACATGTAACTAATCATGACAGAGATTTTAGAATGCATACTTTGGTTGAATGTACTGCTGTAATTTTTGATCAAGTGATGATATGTAAATGTAGCAATAAGTTATTAAGGTATCAATGATAAGTCTGTTGTAATGTGATGCAAAATAGTTATTGTATCATGCATATATACTTAATAATTTTTTGTTTTATAGTTGTATAGGGTGTTTTATGTGTGGCAAGTCTATTGTTTAATAGTTTAGCTATAATCATTGTTTAATAGTTTAGATATATTCTTGGTGACAATCCTAATCACCCTTCTTTTGCTTAATGATGAACTGTAATGCACACATGTAACATGCTTGGAATGTAAATGATGAACTTTTCCCTAAATTGCCAATCATGCTTTTAAAGACATCAATAATCACCCTAACTTGAAGAACTAGGATTTTAGGTATAAGAATGACAACACATTATTTGTTGGCCTAGAAACCCATCCAAGATTTACTCATTAGGAGTAAATCTTGGATAGTCCCCGGTTTGGGACTGTTCTTGAACACCTAATCTCGCTTAGGATGTAAGTGTATATAATGTGTGTTTGGTTTTCAAGAAAATTTCCGCAGCATTTCCCCGTTTGTTCTCTAAGTACATATGTACTTGGAGAACAGCGGGGAAATGCTGCCGAAATTTTCTTGAAAACCCAATACACATTATACACTTACTAGTGAGATTAGGTATTCAAGAATGGGATAGGTGGTACACATTTATTATATATAAGAATGACATCACATGTATTTGTTAACCCTAGACCCTAATCTTGTCCTAATATATACTTGTTTTCTCTTTGATCATAGAATGGATAGATCATGGATGTCCATTCGCAATCGCTGCACCCCAGAGTTTATTTCTGGTCTTGACCAGTTTATTAGATTTGCCGAGGAACATAGGAAATAGCCTGGAGATAGGTTCTACTGTCCATGTAGGCATTGCGGTAACCACTTGAAAGTCAACACTGGTGACAAAATAAAAACTCATGTCATGTGCAACGGGATTATATAAGGCTATACAGAATGGCACTGGCATGGAGAGATTTTAAACCCGAAACCAGTGGATGTCGATAGCAGTGCTTGTGTGGAAGAAGAAATTGCCTACGACGACGTAGATGTGAATGAACCATTTCCAGTAGACATCGTTGATGCGATGCTGGATAGTTGTGGGGTAGAGCACACCGATCCACCTCCCATTTTTAGAAACATTGTGCATGATGCTGAGATGCCGTTATACACAGGTTGTACTAAGTTTACGAAGCTTAGCGCTGTGTTGAGATTGTATAAGTTGAAAGCTAACAATAGATGGAGCGACAAAAGCTTCACGTCATTGCTGTCTTTGTTGAAAGAAATGCTTCCTGAAGGAAACGAGCTTCCAATCTCAACATACCAGGTAAAGAAATTGTTGTGCCCAATGGGAATGGATGCCAAGAAGATACACGCATGCCTGAATGATTGTGTATTATTTCAAAAGGACTATGCGGATTTGAAAGATTGTCCAAAATGTGGTGCGTCACGGTATAAATTGACGACTTCGGGGGAGTCCAAAACTGGTTCTCCTGCCAAGGTGATGTGATATCTACCTATAATATCACGGTTTCAACGCTTGTTTTCCAATTCGATAGATGCGAAGAATTTGAGGTGGCATGCAGATGTTAAGAAAAATAATGATGGGATCCTATGACATGCGTCTGATTCCCCACAATGGAAGGGGATTGATCTATTGTACCCTGAATTTGGTGAAGAAGTCAAGAATCAAAGACTTGGGCTTTGTACAGACGGGATGAATCCGTACGGGACATTGAGCAGCCAACATAGCACTTGGCCAGTCATGCTTGTTATATACAATCTTCCTCCCTGGCTGTGTATAAAAAATAAGTACGTAATGCTGTCGTTGTTGTAATCGGGCCCTAAACAACCTGGAAATGACATCGATGTTTATCTTGAACCTCTGATTGATGACTTAAAGAAACTCTGGGGTGAAGGTGTGATGACCTATGATGCTTCACGAAGAGAGACATTTCATTTGCATGCTATGTTGTTTTGCACTATTAATGACTTTCCAGCATATGGGAATTTGTCTGGATATAGTGTCAAAGGAGCTAAAGCGTGTCCTATATGTGAAGAGAACACTGATTCAACAAGACTAAAACATGGCGGTAAGAATGTATATCTCGATCATCGAAGGTTTCTTCCAAAATTCCATCCATATCGTAGGAAGCGCAAAGCATTCAATGGATTGAATGAGGAACAGAGTGCACCTAAACCTATACCAGGGGAGGTTGTTTATGAAAGAGTAAAAGACATTGTCAATGAATTTGGTAAGAGATCACAATGTACTACACGGAGTGACAATTCTTCATTCAAGAAGAAGTCAATATTTTGGGATCTTCCTTATTGGAGTTCTTTGACAGTCAGACATTGTATCGATGTAATGCACGTTGAGAAAAATGTCTGTGATAGCATCATTGGTACTCTGTTAAATATAGGTAAGACTAAAGATGGGATAAAATCCAAACTGGACCTACATGAAATGGGAATAAGGTCAGAATTAACAGAATTACGTGAAATGGGTAATAAAAGAACATACTTACCTCCCGCTTGTTACACATTGTCTAGAAAGGAGAAGAAAGCTTTTTGTGAATGCTTGGTAAATGTTAAGGTGCCACATGGTTACTCATCCAACATCCGTAGTTTGGTATCAATGAAAGATTTGAAGTTGATAGGTCTTAAATCTCATGATTGTCACACTCTAATGCAACAAATATTGCCTGTGGCAATTCGATCTATATTGCCGAAGCATGTAAGGTTTGCAATCACCAGACTTTGTTTCTTTTTCAACAGTCTCTGTAGCAAAGTTATTGACCCTGAGACTCTCGATAATTTACAAAGAGAAGTGGTTGTTACCCTATGTCAGCTTGAGATGTATTTTCCTCCTTCGTTCTTTGATATCATGGTACATCTTGTTGTCCACTTGACTAGGGAAGTGAAAATCTTGGGACCGGTTTTCTTGCATTGGATGTATCCCTTTGAACGATACATGAGCATTTTCAAAGGTGATGTTCGAAACCGCTATCGGCCTGAAGGGAGTATAATTGAAGGTTATGTGGTAAGAGAGGTTATGGATTTCTGCAATGACTTTCTCAGTGGTAATGACACTCCTGATAATGACAAGAATATTGACAAGCTATTTGGCAAAGGAATTTTGGGTTCACGTGTGAAAGTAATCAGCCGTGAGCAGTTGGAACAAGGTCATTTGTATATTTTACACCACATGGACGAAGTGAACATTTATATCGAGGAACATACCAATTTCATCAAAAGACAATATCCTCGAGCGAATACAATGTGGCTTGCTAGAGAGCATAACAAGACTTTTATTAAGTGGTTTGAAGATAAAGTCTTACATCAACTATCTCAAACACCAGATGATATTACTGAAACTATCAAATGCCTCGCCTTTAAACCAAAGTTGACTGTTATGTCTTATGAAGGGTATGACATTAATGGATTCACATATTACACAAAGCGCCAAGATGATAAGAGTGTCGTCCAAAATAGTGGGGTCACCCTTCAAGCATCAACTATGTTTTTTGCAAGTGCAAAGGATAAGAGTCCACGTGAAGCTAAAATGTCATATTACAGTGTCATTGAAGACATATGGGAATTTGACTACATAGATTTTAGAATTCCGCTCTTCAAATGTAATTAAGTTGATAACACCAAAGGAGTTATAGTGGATGAATTGGGTTTCACTTTAGTGAACTTTGAAAAGATTGGCGAGAAGGCTGAACCATTTATATTGGCATCACAGGCGAAACAAGTATTTTATATCGATGATCCTGCAAATGATAAATGGTCGGTTGTTCTTCATGGTAAAAGACAGTTCGTTGAAGATCCTATAGATGAAGAACAGTACTATGATAAGTATGATGACTCCAGTCCATTCTCAATTGGGTTGCCAACACCAACAAATATTGAAGCTAATGATGACTTGTATGTGCGCGGAGATCACAATGAAGGATTGTTAATTGATAACAAATCGCAATATTAGAGGTATATATGTTTTGTTTTATACGTTTTTATTTTTTCTGAATATGTGAACTTTACAATGTGAGCTTTAATGTGGATATGTACTCATTAGCCTAGAACCCCGTCCAAGATTTACTCATTAGGAGTAAATCTTGGATAGTCCCCGGTTTGGGACTGTTCTTGAACACCTAATCTCACTTAGGATGTAAGTGTATAATGTGTATTGGGTTTTCAAGAAAATTTCAGTAGCATTTCCCCGTTTGTTCTCTAAGTACATATGTACTTGGAGAACAGCGGGGAAATGCTGCCGAAATTTTCTCGAAAACCCAATACACATTATACACTTACTAGTGAGATTAGGTGTTCAAGAATGGGATAGGTGGTACACATTTATTATATATAAGAATGACATCACATGTATTTGTTGGCCTAATATTGTCCTAATATATACTTGTTTTTCTCTTTGATCATAGAATGGATACTTTACAATTTGAATTACTTTACAATGTGAGCTTTACAATTTGAATTACTTTACAATGTGAGCTTTACACTTTGAATTACTACTTTACAATGTGAACTTTACAATTTGAATGTGAATTTGCAGATGGCTGACCATTCTCCTGATGACCGTGCTGATGACTACCGTGAGGGTGAGGACATCAATGCGCCGCCTCACAATGTAAGTTTTAAAAATATATCATATATTTATATCTATATGTCCATTTATAGTTATATCTTGTAAATGTGAATTATTTTGTCAAATTTTAGGTTGATGATGCACAGGTACCAGCTGAAGCACTTGAGACACTTGATCAACAACACCAAAAAGTTGACAAGAGAAGGGGCATCACTATGATGAAGAAGTTAATTTCGCAAAAGGGCAATGGACCCAAACTTGTTGTGGATTTCGATAATGCAGGAAATGCATGTGGTGTGAATCGCAATTCATTTATTTCATATCTTGGGTTTGTTACTCGTAGCCATTGTGGTTGTCGCTTAGATTCTTGGCATAAAGTTTCTAAGGAGAAGAAAGATTTAATATGGAGGGATTTATGCGTGAGTTATTATTAATTTGCAATTGTATTTTGTAGATTACTAAATTTTTGGATACTAGTTAATAACAATTCTATTTTGCAGAGTATATTTGAATTGGATGAAAAGCTGCATCGTAAATGCGTGATGCAACGCTGTGGGAGAGTCCTAAGGAACTATAGGACAAATCTCACCAGAGAATACATAAAAGAAGCCGACAAGAGGAAGAAGACAACCACTGAACAGTGGAACTTCCTGGACAAAGAAGAATGGGACGCGTTTGTCGCTTCAAGACAAACTGATGAATTCAAGGTATTAGGCGTCAATCTCATTAATTAATATATGTTGTATTCACGTATTCAAGATTAACATTTAGTGTTACTAACCAAATCATTAATTTGCATACTAACTAGGCCCTCAGTGAGGCACAAAGATCAAGGCGTGCACTGAATGTGCATGACCACACAATGGGTCCAAAGGGGTATGCAGGCGTTCACCAAAGACTACAGGCTGAGGCTACTGCTGCTCAGTCTGCTGCTACTCAGAAGTCCTCTACCATAGGTAGCACACCTCTGCCTCGCCATGATGTTTGGATAGCTGGGAGGCAAAATAAGAAGGGAGAAATACCTAAGGCCGCAACTGCTGAGGCGGCTGCAAAAATGGTAAAATACAACTCTTACATCAATCATTCTTTTGGATAAGGTAAAATATTACTCATCAGAACCAAAGAAAAGTATAGGGGATAGCATCAAAACCCCGTAAACTATACATGACCAACAAGGTCCCATCTCACCAGTACCGTGGTATCCACACCTACCAAGTACAAGGGGTTAGATTTGAAAAATCAAAACAGTCTATGACTAATTACATCAAAAAGTTGTAGATTATCTCTTGGTCCCTTCCCATGCGTTCTAGCATTCCGCTCACCCCACACATGGTAAATGGTGGACGCTAAGAACAAACCCCCGAAAGACCGGCTATACAGACTGAAATCAGTGAGCTGAATCAGCCAAGGAATAATCTCCTGAAGCACCATGGGCGGTTGGCCGCCCCATCCACACTTCAGGCTTCCCCTCTTCCACAAGTAGGTGGCATAGTCACACTCAAAAAACAGATGGCTGTGTGTTTCAGGAGCCTTACCACACAACACACAACTCTCATCGCAGATCAGCCCCCAGCCCCTCATCCTATCCTTGGTCATGAGCCTTCTACTAATGGCTTTGAAAGCCGTAAAGCTCCATTTAGGGCAGTGCCCTCTCTTCCAAAGAACAGAATGCCAAGCCACCTGCGGCAAGTGGTAGTTGGGGCGCAAACAACAGCTATACGTGCCAACCGAATTCTGCTATAGCCGGCCCGTCTCCTTCAGATTCTTTGTCGCAGCCACCATCTTCCTCCATACTAGGGAATCACCCAACAGGTGGTTCCTCTCCAAGCTACCGTACCTGGTTTTCATCCACTCCACCCACAACGAATTAGTGCAGTTCAGAAATCTATTCACCCTCAAAACAGTTGTCCTCCCAGCCATCTGAATAGGGCAGGAGATGCCCAAGCCACCCGTATATTTGGGTATAATAACCGTCTCCCAATCCACGGCATGGTAACCACCTCCCCACAGAAAGTTAGCCACAATGGACTTGAACTTCTCAAGAATGTAGAGAGGAAACTCAGTTTGCCTGCACCAGAAATTAACTTTTGCACTGAGAACCGATTGGCAAAGGATCGCCCGACCTGCCATAGAGATGGGAGTGCCAATCCACTTATCTGTAGTCTTTCTGAGATCATCCACGCAAGCATGGTAATCAACGCCCTTCCCCCTTCCTCCAGATAGGGTAATGCCCAAGTATCTCGTGGGGAAGCGACCTTCAGTCAGCCGAGAGGCCCTCCTCAACCTTCCTCTCCTGGTGTCACAGGATCTTGAGAAGTAAATTTGTGACTTTATCTCACTAATGTAAAGGCTAGTGAGTTTGCCAAAGTCACCCAAGATAAGGTGCAACCCTCTCATATACTTCCAGTGCCCAGCTAAGAAGAAGAGAATATCATCAGCAAAGATCAAATGAGATTCCACTTTTGTACCTCTGACTTTGAACGCCTTGATAGACCCCCTTTGTTCAGCATTGTGCACCAACCACGAAAGATTTTCCATCACAATAGAGAACAGAAGAGGCGAAAGAGGGTCTCCTTGCCTCAACCCGTTGGACGCTCTAAACAGCCCTTGAGGGATCCCATTCACTAGAACAGAGAAGGATGTAGTCTGGATGCACTCCTTGATCGTCTCGATCCATCTCCTATCGAACCCCAAGGCCACCATGGACTTCACCAGAGCATCCCAGCTGACCCGGTCAAAGGCTTTAGAAATATCCACTTTGATACACGCTTTCTTGGTTGAAGTCTTCACTCCAAACTCAGCCAGAAACTCTCTCGCCAGCAGGGTATTATCTGAGATGGATCTGCCCTCCACAAAAGCCGCCTGGTTTTGGGGAAATAATGGCAGGCATAATCACCTTGAGTCTTCTCGCCAGAATCTTACTAATGATCTTATACAGGACAGAGCAGCAGGCAATAGGTCTGAAGTCCACTATCTCAGACGGATTAGTTTTCTTCGGTATAAGTCTAATAAATGCCTGGTTAGCCTGTATAACCATCCTTCCCCCAACCAAGAACCAACAGACTGCTCTGCAAATGTCCTCTCCCACAACCGCCCAGCCCATTTGAAAGAACTTTGCATTGAACCCATCCGGACCTGGAGCCTTGGAGGCGCCAATGGAAAAGACCGCTTTCCTGATTTCATCATCATCCACAACTTTCATCAAACCTCTGTTCATCTCCTCAGTGACTCTGCACGGCAAGGAAGACTGCATACGACCATCGTCGCCACCCTTGTTATACAACTCAGAGAAGAAATCAACTGCAAGCTCCGCCACCTTAGCTTCCTCATCAATCATATTGCCACTATCATCGATGAGGTTATGGATATGGTCCTTCATATTATTTCTTTTCACGGCCACATGGTACAGTTTAGAATTTTTATCCCCGTCTTTAATCCATCTTGTTCTGCTTCTCTGCCAGTAATAAACTTCTTTGGCTTTCTCTAGCTGCAAGAGGCGTTTCCCCGCCTTTTCTTCCTCCTCCATGAGCCTAGTCGAAGAGGGGTTCTCTCTCAACAATCTAGCCGCTTTGTCATACACTATGGAAGCCTCCTTGGCAAGGTTTTCAAGATTAATGAGATCCTTTGACCATTTCTTTAATTCCAACTTCACATTCTTCAATTTTTTGACAACAACAAACATAGGGTTTCCCCTCACCTCAATACTCCAAGCTCTTATTATGACCTCTTCATAGCCCTTCCATTCCAACCAATGGTTTAGGAAACGGAAAGGCCTATTGGGGGTACTTTTTTGGGTAAGGCTGATGTGCATCCATGCGTGATCGCTGTTTGGATGCGCACCAAGGGATATGGACGCATAAGGGAAAAAATCCAGCCACCTTTCATTCACTAGGCCTCTGTCAAGATAGCTCAAGATCCTCCTGACGGGTTTCTATTTGTTATGCCACATAGTTATGCCTCCTATGGTATTCAGCTCCATCAGAATCTGTTCAGCACAGAATCCGGAACCGGCAGACCCCCGATCTTCTCTTTAGCTCTCCTTGTACTGTTGAAATTGCCTATCACCAGCTGCGGCACCTCATGTTGGGTCGTCGCCACAATCTGCTGCCAAAGTCTCCTCCTATCCTTCTCAGCATTTAAACCATAAACTGCAGATAACACAAAGTGGAAGCCACCCATGTTGATGCAGCTCACCACCACCAACTGATCCGAAGAGAAGATGGGTTGGACATCCCAACTTTCCTTCTTCCACCCCACAGCAATCTTGCCTCCCTCAATCTCACTAAGGTTGGAAAGGAAACCCCACCCTATAGGGAACAACCCCTCAACTCGCTCGCCAACTTCTCTACTGATACGTGTCTCAACGCACACTGCGATCTCAGCTCCTTCCTCCTCAAGGATGCGTCTGAGGACCCTCTGCTTTCCAGGCCTTGAGGCGCCTCTGACGTTCCACACGAGGATGCTCATCTTGACGATCTGTTTTGTCCCCCCCTTCCGGAAGGGCCACGGTTACCTCCTCTTCCTCTTCCTCTGCCGCCCCTCTCACCATTGGGGCAGCTCCGGGTTACCCTTCCCATGGTGTCGGGATCAACTTCCCCATCCTCCTGAAGATATTACAGCAATCATTCGAATATTGATTATTTGTGTTGTTTACTTAAGTACAAATTTTTGTTTTGGCGATTAGCGGGAGCTGCACGAGCTGAGGAAACAAGGAAAGTTCATCCCTGAGGGAACAAAGGATGAATTGACAGTTGCTCTGGGTAACCCAGAGCATCCTGGATGTGTTAGGGCTGTAGGCGCTGGTGTGGGCATCAAATCTTTTTTTGGGCCATCCCAGCGCAAACATGTCCCAAAAGTGGGACTTTCACAAGAAGAGGTAACATATTCTTTCTTTATAATGTTACTGTAAAAGAGAATTCAAAAATTAGAATTTGACGTTTCTTTTATCCATGTATAGGTGGATAAGCTATTTGACAGGAAACTCGAAGAAAAACTCGAAGAAGCAATGAAAAAGTGGCAGGCATCTCAGACTGCCACTTACCAGACAATACCTACTGCAGACTCTATTCCTACTCCTACTGCAGAGGTTGGGAGTAATCCTGTAGAACCACCACCTAGCACATCCACTGTAAGTATTTTTATGACATAGTAACTAGTTTTTTAATTCAAGATGATACGTATATATGAAATTGTAGTCGTTTAAGAAAAAGATGATATGCATATATGTATATAACATTCTTTACACAAAAATTTGTAGGGGTTGAAGCTATGCCGTCCAAAAAGTAAAGAATATGTCGTGGCAGAGGCATCGACTTACCCATCCCTACCAGGGGAAACGTGTCACGGGTCTCCAGTACCAGCTGGTTGGATTCGGGTGAGCCCGATACATATATTCCCCCAGTGGATGGATCTTCCACTGCCATATGCCCACCCCGATTGTGAAACGCTTAGTGAGGCAGTAGGCGGAGTGATATTGTGGGAAAAAGCGTATGTCTTCTTTACTGAAAAGGTGCGGTAAATTTACATTACGTTCAATTTTTAGTGTGTGTATATGCTGGCAGTTGATCTGAAATTTTATATATATATACAGGTTAAAAAGAAGACACCCACATCATCTAGGCCTCCACCTCCACCTCCTGCATTACCTAGTTGGGTTCCATAGGACCTACCTGTCCCGTTAGGTCCTAACTGTAGGGGTATGGCAGTATGGTTAGGGGAACATGATATAAACTCCCCTATAATTGTTTCTTCTGATTCAGATTCTACAGGTCAGTCATACGAAACAAAACTATTTATACAAGATATTTTGGAGTTGTTTCGATATGATTGGCTAAATACATATGTGATAGAGCTATGGATAAGGTGAGATATTCTTTATACATCCATATACCTTGTGTATGATCTGGTGATCTGGTTTCTTATTTATTAATGCATGCATAATTAATACATATTTTGCAGCTACTTAGACAACATATGTGCAGATTTTGGATTCGAACATGTAGGGTTTTTGATTCCATCCTTGATTAGTCTAGTAGCTAAAGACCCTACATCAGTTCAACAATACTGCTGTGAGGCCTTTTCAATTTTTTCTATAAAAAAGAAGACGGTGATAATGGCTCCATTCAATGTAGAGTAAGTTTACTTTGCTTATTATAATTTGGACTTAAGAAAATTACATTTTATTATGGATTTTGAGTTATTAATTTTTAACTTTTTTTCCTCTAGGGGTAGGCATTGGGAGTTATTGGTTATTGCCCCCGAGACGTTCACTGTGTATTATCTAGATCCTAAGGGGGGTAAATTGAATACAAGATTTGGACACATAATGAAAATGGCAATATTTCGGTGAGAAATATTTTATTTTTCATATCCGTTAACATATGTTATTACATTACTATTTAATTGCAATGTTTTGTGTTACATTAACATGTAGGGGTTTTGAGGAGTACAAAAAGGCTGGAGGAAAGGTCCCCACGAAAAAGAACCAGCCAATAATTTGGAAGAACGTGAAAGTAAGTTCCCGACTGCAATATATGTATATATTATTTATGTGAACAATGCTTAATTAGTTGTATTTGTTAATATTTTGTATGTTTGAATTTATAGTGTGCTACACAAGACAACGGATGGGCATGTGGATACTATGTCATGCGATATATGCACATGATTATCAAACATGCCGCACTGGATATCGAATGTATTGCTCAGGTATTATATAGTCTCATTAGATAATATGATCGAAATATATCAATCTTATTTATAGCTCATTAATTATATATATACATCATTCTCTTTACAGGTGTTTAAAGCTGACCCCATTATAGGAAAGGACTTACCAAATGTTAATGCTCCCTATACGATGGGAGAATTAAATGAAGTAATCGAAGAATGGGCAACAGCCATACAATTAGTGGGGGCTTTAAAATATAATTGGGATCCTGATAGCGAATAATGACTAAACAATGATACTTTGTAAATGAATTTCTGAATTATAATATATGTGTGAATGTTTCTACATGTCTGGATGTTTCTACATGTGTCTGAGTGAAAATGAATGAAAGTGTTTGTTGCTATATGAATGTTTCTACATGTGTGAATGTGAATGAATGGAACTACAGATTGCTAGCATGTGTGAATGTTTATAAATGTGTGAATGAATGGAACTCTTTTATTGTTAATTTTGCAGATTTGCGGCCTGTTGTCGGCTGATATCAATGGATGTCGTAAAACCTGCAGTTCATAACTGAATTGAACAAGTTTCTCATCCTGCGACCAGCCACAGCAGGTCTGCAGACTGACAGAAAAAAAAACAATAGGCGTCGGTTATTTGTAAATAACCGACACATAATGATATAGTGTTGGTTTTCCTACAATAAACCGACGTCTATTTCCTTAACAACACGGCCGTGCTGGACAACATGGCCGTGGCCAAGATGGCACGGGTTTGGGCGTCGGTTATTTGTAAAAAACCGACACATAATGTTCTAGTGTCGGGTTTTTACAAATAACCGACGTCTATTTCCTGTGGCGCGAAGATATATGGCATCGGTTATTTGTAAATAACCGACACTGATAGTGGCCAAGATGGCACCCTTCCTGTGACGCAAAAGTTTTGGGCGTCGGTTATTAGACGTCTATTTCCTTAACAACACGGCCGTGCTGGACAGCACGGCCGTGGCCAAGATGGCACGGGTTTGGGCGTCGGTTATTTGTAAAAAACCGACACATAATGTTCTAGTGTCGGGTTTTTACAAATAACCGACGTCTATTTCCTGTGGCGCGAAGATATATGGCGTCGGTTATTTGTAAATAACCGACACTGATAGTGGCCAAGATGGCACCCTTCCTGTGACGCAAAAGTTTTGGGCGTCGGTTTCTTATCTAATAACCGACGCCTATAGTCCCCTGATGGCGCGCTTCCGGTGGCACGCGAAGAGTTTGGGCGTCGGTTTTGGAACCGACGCCTAATGGGTGGACTTTTAGTGTCTCCCACATAGGTGTCGCTTAGAAACCGAAACTAAAGGCTTTAAATAACTGACACTAAAGGTAGGTTCTGTAGTAGTGACATATCCACAAGATTGACATCCACATTCATTCACAACATTCACAAAAGGGGATACTAGGCCATAACCGTGCATGCATTCACCACATAAAACAAAATTTTAATGGCGACGCGTATGTTATCATAGGTATATCTACATATATGTATATATATATTAAAATTGCAGTACTTTTAATGCGGGACATTCCCCATTAAATAATTTTTTTTTACTCCCACGCATACTATGCGGGGTACACAGGGGCAGCGCCCCTGTGCACTTAGGAAAATCAATATTTTCCATAGTCGACCCCATCCAAAACGTCAAAAACAGAAGCCTGCGGCATATGTGGAATTAGGTTTAGATTTACACATCAGTAGTTTTAATTCGCATCATATGCAACATAAAAATATTATACAGTGATTCAATCATATCAAAACGAATTCAAATACGTCGTAGATCAACGTGGCTCTGATACCACTGTTGGGTTTTGTGGAGAAAACATGCGCGGTGGAAGCAACAAACATTCTACTCAACCCAAAACAGGATCTCGTCGACAACAACATATTTGGAAGGAGTGTTTGCAGGATATACCTTATCGTGGAGCAAGTTCGGTGATGTCCCACCGCACAAAGGTGTGCAACGACGCTGGCATACACGGATGGAACTTCTCTCCCATTCACTATTGCAGGAAGATCCGACAGTGCTCCTTTCATGAGATGATGTATGCCGCTCGTAACATGCACAAATGGTCTTCGATGTCCTCCGAATGCAGGCATCTCAATGTCTGCATCTCTACTTCATTCACGCGGATGGACTGGAACTCTACGTCGTGCTTCCTAAGCCAGCGGGAAGGAGTCGTGTCTGTGCGGAGGCATGCTAGCGGTGCGTTGCTCTCCTTTCTCTCCTAAGGACGGTGATGGCTAGGGTTTACGTACGTGAGTGTAAACTGAAAAGCCTCTCTCAATATCTTATATAGATATCAGTCGTCAATCCTCCTTTAATCAGGAGATGAAGGGAAGTAGGGTTTCCTAAACCCATCGGTAAATAGAAACAGTATGTTAATTAAAACGCTCGTGGATTAATTAGAATATTCTAGAATTCATTAATTAACCAAATAATCACATTAATTGATTAATTAATATCCGACTCCAATCGCTTGGGATGGCTCTATGGGCATATATACCAACAATGATAACCACCAATTAACATATTAAGGTTATGATCATATTAAGGAGGTTATTCCACCATCATTCCATCATATAAGAATGTTAAACATGAATACTCATCTTTATCTATTTGCATTAGAGTTAGGTTCAACATGTTAAATTATATCAATGTTACTAATCAACACTTATACCCAAACCCTAATTCACGACATCCCCATTGGATCATGGATGCATAAGGTGAAGCATCACTATCACATTCCATACTATTCTCAAGTATGAACCCACACATAAATCAAGGTGTATCCATCAGGTTATAGCATACTAGGGTTTCAAAAATAGTAATAGAGTACTCCATGATTGTATTAGTCATTGAAGGACTATTCATACCCAATTACCATCATTTAGTTATATTAAAGCTAGGTATAACAAGCTATAATTCATTAGGGATACATATGAACATAATATGGTTATCATCCCTTCTATTAATATGAGTAAATAGGTAAGACTACCTTATTAAGGGTAACCCTCCATTTGTTCCATCATCATTCAACCCTTATCACCATATTACAATGTCACCCAGAACCATTGGATGTTTAAAAAGGTAAGACCATTGGTTGTTTACATAAGTAAACACCTTGGATAAACCACCTATGAAGTCCTTGATTGGTTCTCTAGAAAGAGTCACCATCTAACCCTAGACATCCCTTTATTAACAACACAAAAAG
Source organism: Alisma plantago-aquatica (assembly GCA_963693085.1). Lineage (NCBI taxonomy): Eukaryota > Viridiplantae > Streptophyta > Magnoliopsida > Alismatales > Alismataceae > Alisma > Alisma plantago-aquatica. The sequence goes on from OY856413.1 coordinate 344,771,295, forward strand.
TTCCACTAAGAGTAGGGTAAAACCCATAATCGACTGTTCAGTTAAAACAAGCCATCCATTGTCAACAAGTAAGCTCCTTAAGTTGATCATATAAAGAAAACCATCTAAATCACATTATTAGGACCAACATATCACATTATCCATCATTCCACTTTATTGGAGGAATAAACATTATATCTTGACCATTGGGTCAAGTTCATATGTTAAAACCATCAATTACAGTATAGGTTTGACCATTGCATCAAGTGACCCAAGAAACCATTGATCTAAGGCCTAATTGATGCTACAACTATATGATTAACTCACCATGGATTTTGGAGATCTGACACACCATCATTAGTGACCATTAAGTCACCATAGGTTGTTAGATCAGCACTATATTCATTAACCAACATCAAATATTAAGCTAATGTCATTATTGATTGATAACATCAATATGGTACTTAATGGTTGATCATTAAACTTCTAATTGATCCAAAATATGACCTAAGGGGTGACCATAGGTTGTCACCATCATCTGAAACCTGACCATAGGTTGTCACCATCATCTGACACCTTTGATCATGACCATCAGTTGTCATGAAGACAACACCATAGGGTTGTTGCAAATGGTACCATCATTGGGTCATGGGTTTATAGAAGAAATCAGCTTAAAACCCTGAAATTGACCATTGGTTGATTGGTGCTTAGCACCATAGGTTGTCAAACCAACTTGATCCAAGTCATATTATACCTTAGGAATAACATAAACATGATCATAGGTTCATATATAACTGAAATCAGAACAAGAAACATTATAAAAATCAAAATCCAAGTCAAGCATAGCTTTTTAGTGCATGAATCATCATTTTCAAGCAAGAACATGATCTAGAAAGCTTATGGTAAGAAATAAATGTGGAGAAAGCTATAAAACTTGACTCTAATGAGAAGATGAAACCTCATACAGAAGAAAACTCGAGCAGGTAGGGTAGAAAAACCAAGAATAAGCTATGAATTCGTCCATCTAGCACCTTTCTTCATCAAATGAGCAAACCCTAAGCATAAGGAGCAAGAAAGGTAGGGTTTTAGAGCTTTAGAGAAATTTCTACCATGAAACAACAAGGTTCTGACATGGAGAAAGCTAGTAGGAAGGATAACAAAGAAATATATGGAGGAAATAAGGGAATTCTTACTCTTTTAGGTCAAGATCACTAGAAGGAAGTTTTTTCAACCCTAAAATGAAGTCAATTGCAACCCTAGATCCTTTTTCCAAGAAGATCCCCACTTTCTTCTTCCTTGGATAGAAAAATTCATAGAAGCACAAAGGGACAACGAGGTTGGGTGAAGGAGGGAAGTGGTGGAGTGAAAATGGCTCATTTTGGTGGTTGGGGATAAATATACGAAACTTTAAGATAAAGAAAAAGTTGAAGTTCTAGTATCTATCAAAGTGTCCACGTCCTTAATTTATTAAGAATATACAAGAACACACACAAGCAGATCCCCCAACATGTATATATACCTACTTAGCTTTCCTTTATCGAATTTCCCAGCCAATCAAATAATTCATTAGTTGATAGCTACTATATAAAGGTAGCTCATCCGTGAAGGGGTAAACCCTAAAATACCCTTGGAGAAAACACATTCAAACTAAGGCTTAAATATGAACCCCATGGATAAAACAGCTCAAGAATGACGAGAGAATATCTAAGAAACATAATGCAAGTGATAAATTGCAAAGAAACCCTCTCAATTGGGTAAATTACAAAAAAGTCCAAAATGTGCATAAAATTGCATAACTTGCTCAAACAGTGTCCAAATTGGACCAAATTTGAAACTTAATCTTGTCTTATGATTTCAAAGCATATAGAAAGGTTATATTAGATTTATAAGAATTCAATTATTATAATTAAGCTTGTTCAACTCATTAAGCAAGTTTAGGGGTCTTACAATCTTCCACATTGTTGCACTTGCTCTAGGAATGAGGCCAGAGTCCCAATCCAAGAAGAGAGGGAATTTTTGATGTGGGCATTGCTAATCAAATGCTTGGCAGATATGATAGATAACTTACATTTCTCTTCCAAATACCATAACAACACGTCATTAGTACCATCCACAACATGATGAAACTATGGGTATATGACATCGTTGTAGGTTGTCATTAGTAAGTTTAGCATGTCGATATATCTTCCACATAGTTGCACTTTCTCTAGGAATGAGGCCAGAGTCCAAATCCAAGAAGAGAGGGATTTTTAGGTGTGGGCATTGGTAATAAAATGCTTGGTAGATATGATAGATAACTTACATTTCTCATCCAGAAATCATAACAACACGTCATTAGTACCATCCACAAATGATGAAACTATGGGTATATGACATCACTATAGGTTGTCATTAGTAAGTTTAGCATGTCGATATATCTTCCACATAGTTGCACTTGCTCTAGGAATGAGGCCAGAGTCCAAATCCAAGAAGAGAGGGAATTTTTGTTGTGGGCATTGGTAATCAAATGCTTGGTATATATGATAGATGACTTACATTTCTCATCCGGAAACCATAACAACACGTCATTGGTATCATCCACAACATTATGAAACTATGGGTATATGGCATCACTGTAGGTTGTCATTAGTAAGTTTAGCTTGTCAATATATCTTCCACATAGTTGCACTTGCTCTAGGAATGAGGCCAGAATCCAAATCCAAGAAGAGAGGGAATTTTTGATGTGGGCAATGGTAATCAAATGCTTGGCAGATATGATAGATAACTTATATTTCTCATCCAGAAACCATAACAACACATCATTAGTACCATCCACAACATGATGAAACTATGGGTATATGACATCGCTGTAGGTTGTCATTAGTAGGTTTAGCATGTCGATATATCTTCCACATAGTTGCACTTGCTCTAAGAATGAGGCAAGAGTCCAAATCCAAGAAGAGAGGGAATTTTTGATGTGGGCATTAGTGATCAAATGCTTGGCAGATATGATAGATAACTTACATTTCTCATCCAAAAACCATAACAACACATCATTAGTATCATCCACAACATGATGAAACTATGGACATATGACATCACTGTAGGTTGTCATTAGTAAGTTTAGCATGTTGATATATCTTCCATATAGTTGCACTTTCTCTAGGAATGAGACCAGAGTCCAAATCCAAGAAGAGGGAATTTTCGGTGTGGGCATTATCAATCAAATGCTTGCAATATATGATAGATAACTTACATTTCTCATCCGGAAACCATAACAACATGTCATTAGTATCATCCACAACATGATGAAACTATGGGTATATAACATCACTGTAGGTTGTCATTAATAAGTCTAGCATGTCGATATATCTTCCACATAGTTGCACTTGCTCTAGGAATGAGGCCAGACTCCAAATCCAAGAAGAGAGGGAATTTTTGATGTGGGCATTGGTAATCAAATGCTTGGCAGATATGATAGATAACTTACATTTCTCATCCGAAAACCATAAAAACATGTAATTATCATCCACAACATGATGAAACTATGGGTATATGACATCAGTGTTGGTTGTCATTAGTAAGTTTAGCATGTCGATATATCTTCCACATAGTTTCATTTGCTCTAGGAATGAGGCTAGAGTCCAAATCCAAGAAGAGAGGGAGTTTTCAATGTGGGCATTGGTAATCAAATGTTTGGCAGAACTAATGGAACACTTACCTTTCTCATCTGAAAACCATTATAACATGTCATCAATATCATCCACAACATGATGAAACTTTGAGTATATGACATCAATGTAGGTTGTCATTAGTAAGTTTAGCATGTCAATATATCTTACACATAGTTGCACTTGCTCTAGGAATGAGGCCAACATCCAAATCCAAGAAGAGAGGGAATTTTTGGTGTGGGTATTGGTAATCAAATGCTTAGCAAATATGATACATAACTTACATTTCTCATCCAGAAACCATAATAGCACATCATTAGTATCATCCACAACATGATGAAACTATGGATATATGACATCATTGTAGGTTGTCCTTTTTAAGTTTAGCATGTTGATATATCTTCCACATAGTTGCAGTTGCTCTAAGAATGAGGCCAGAGTCCAAATCCAAGAAGAGAGGGAATTTTTGTTGTGGGCATTAGTAATCAAATGTTTGGCAGAACTAATAGAAAACTTACCTTTCTCATTTGGAAACCATAACAACACGTCATCAATATCATCCACAACATCATGTGAAACAATTATCATCTGAATACCTTCGTCACTAATGATTTGGGAAAGTGTATTCAATCCCAACCTTCATTCAGATTCCAAATATCATGAACCTTGTAATTGACAGCTAGATCACCATGTGGAAAAGAAATTTGATAAAGAGGTTTGTCACACCATACATGATACAAGAAAGAAATGTCACCTTTACACACAAACCCATCTTGTGACACCCCTCCACACTGAATGAGATTACTCAAAACAAAACATGCGGTCAACTACTAATTAACCATACACTAGAAAATAGGATAAATTTAAAACCAATTTAACATTACTATTTTTGGGTTTTATGGGAGATAGAGAAGGCATCAGAAACAAAAAATTTCTTCTCCCAAACCTAGAACAAAGGAAATATGTCAATGTCTATACAATAGGAAGGATGGTTTGTGGAGGCGTACCTTGTCCCGAGGCTTGCTCGACGACTTTACCTCACGGCTTGCGCAGTCTTCACCTCCGGTCTTGGACGGTGTCTGTGCAGCTCCTGGTCTCACCGGGACTGTCACCTCCTGGTCTCACTGGGACTGTCGAGATTGACAGCTATCCTTCGAGCGGAAGAAGTCTCCCGCCTCTGAAGTAGTCCATACGGACCACCTGGAACTCTGATCTCCTTGTCCCACAAGGAATCAGAAGGAGTGGCACCCTCCTGTCGACGTACTAGTCACCAACACACTCTCCTGCCACCAGTCGCTTTCTATAGTTGTCTTTCCCTTGTTGTGCCTCCCTTATCGGGTAGCACTTGCTTGAGCTCTCTCGGTTACCAAAACCAGAGAGAACGAAAACTTTACAGAGCAACTGGTACACTGAGTTGTTCTTCAGTGAAGCCCCCAATACCCCTATATATATAGGAGGGTCATGGGATAGGGTTCTCTACCCCGGGCAATGAGGGATTATAGCAGGAGTAGAAGGGTTCAGAATTTTCCACAAAACAAGCAACTTACGCCAGCTGAACCGATCATTTCAACCCTGAAACTTTCGTTTGGTGACCTCAACTGATCATTTCACCCTGAACCGATAATTTGGGACACCTAAGCCGATCGGTTCATCACATGAGCCGATCGGTTCGTGGTCCTGGTCTAACTCAAATTGACTTTCAAATTTGTCTCCGATTAATCAAATATTAATCCTTGTCCAAATCAAATTTGTACAAGTGAAACAAATTGTATTTGCAAAATAGTCATCTGACTTTCCAAATGATCTCGACTGGACCAGTTGAGCCGATCGGTTCAACTCTTGAACCGATCATCTCAGCATGTCTTGAGCTGATCGGTTCATAACATGAGACGATCGATTCACCAATCTGAGCCGATCGTTTCATCACATGAGCCGATCGGTTGGAGCAGCAGACTGTGCAAATCAGTCAATTGCAGTTTCAATCAATCCGATACTCTAATCAATTGGTCCAACACCTTGAACACTATGATATTGAGCTATCAATTGATTGAGTGCTTAATTTAACTACTAAACTCCTTTAGTAATCAATCTAAACATCATTTGTGGATAAACTCCTCTTCCAGGTTAAATCCTATGTGTGTGACCCTGCAGGTCCATTTCACATTGGTAGTGAAAGTCCATAACACTTATGACTTCACAAGAAAAGAGCGGTGCCTAGTCGCACATCAGTGCTACCCAAGTGAAATAGAAAGTTGGAGAACAACCTTCAATCCTACAATCCGTGAATGGTGTTACAGTGAATGTATAATTCCTTTGTCACTGATATCCCGAATGAACTCAAGGCATGGAACAATCATCCTGTCAACGTCCATTCACTTTCTTGATCTCAGAGTAGATTGGAGGAGATATGTATGACATCAATATCACATACTGATTCACACATGCGTGCGCACACCTATATCAATCCTACTCATCAAGTGGCCATGGATATCAAACTTCCTCAGGAGGGACAAATCCCATATCTATCACTCACCCCTCAAAAGCCCCATGTGTCAAAGCGACCCAATAATCACCTTTATAACAACCCATGTTTCAGGGTTGCGTTTGATGATGTCAAAGTGTACCCAATCACATGTGTTGAGTGTAGTGATTTCAGGTCAAAGAATCACACTCACCACCATCACTGTGAGAACTGACTGTGACTACCATGTCATGGTTCCATGTGTCACTCTCACGGTGGCTCTGTCCGGTACACTTATTCTCTAACAAGTACCTATGTGTTTGGTTTGATATCTCCATATCATGACTAATGAGATTCTGTCATCAACCAACACCACAATCTAGTCTTGTGTGTCATTGTTGTCTATCTACCTTCCACAATGACATCTAACTAGGGACATAATAAGAATGTACAAACTCTTAGCATCCATATGATCTCATCATTCAGGTCCTGAACTTGAAGACACACGTCATTGAGTACTGTCATTCTCTAGACATTCATTATGTTCTATCATTATCTCATATGACTGAACCAAAAAGAATTGGAAGCTTGCCTTTGATCTTTATCAAATAAATCTTAATGTATCCCACCAATCATCCCATGATTGGCTCTCAGGGAATACATACCAACAGACTCCCACTTGCACTACGAGCCAATCACCCTTGAATCATATTCATAGTGATCTTCAAACATGTCCCACATATTACTGTGCTCTAGTGATAACATAGTGAGTTATGTCAACACCTTGCCAAAGTAGGTATTAACTGCATGTCTCTCATCTCTTCGCTGTACGTCACACATATGAGATGGAGTTGCCATAATATGTGATCTAGTATTCCTTTGCTAACCTTTAGCCACATTGCATGACCAAGCACTCTTAATTTGTCATCAATGACCAGAATAACTTTAAGTTCATCTCATGAACTTCTAGATCCATATAGTATCCATTGCTATTCTCTAACACACAGATACTCAGCAATTCCTTATAACATGACTTTAATGGAACATTTCCATTTATCAACAAACATTCACTTTTATATATCCCATATATATTTTGTGATTAATTTTCTGTCCTTTTCGGAAGTTCGCATCAGTGTAACTCTTTACAGTGAACCCTTCCTTATTTCCATAGAACTAGTACTTCTCAAGTTCTTACGGTATTCCAGTAACCCTTACTGGAACTAGACAGACATCCACTCGTCATGTCCCACATACGAGTTATCCGGATGAGCACATCATATTGTCATGTCCTACATACAAAATGATAAATGCATTTTTTTCTTGCTATGTCCATACATGCAAGATGATGGGATAATTACATACATGATATATTCATATCTATTCTTAGTGTTCCCATTCTTAATAAGAATTGGACACTTGGCCTTGGGATACTAACTCCAGGTTTTCTCCCACTGAATCTGTGCACACTGAACCCTTAAGTATAGATTGCCAATGTATGCTATCTATTTTTTAGGTCAAGAGGTTTTTCGAGAACTATCTCTATAGATCTCTATTCCTATCACATAGGAAACATCTCTATCTTCCTTAATTTCCACTTTGGATTTCCATTCTAGAACATTTCCATTTCACATCAATATGTGGAATGTGAATATGCTCCCACTAAATGACAGATCCCTTCTTTATCTTTGTCATATCAGTCAAACCCTTTAACTATATTATCAAAGTAAAGATCCCAACTCTGAGTTTCTTGTACTCAATCAATGACATTGATTAGTCCATTGTAACTTATAGACTTCATTTGCATTAATGGATTCATAAACCTTATAGGTTGTATCACGTACACATCCTTGTTTTATTCCTCATAGGAATGTGGTTTTAGTATCCGTATGCCAAATCTCTTAGTCACTAAGTTGCAATCAACAAGCATCATCCTTCTCAAATGTTATCCATGTGTCTTAACGCTTAAGACTCATTTTCACTTATGGATTTCATCCCAATAGGTGCTACCATCAAGCTCATACCTTATTGTTCACATGGAAGTCATTTAGGATGTAATGGTCATAAACCATAACTCAAACTATGGTTCCTCATATTCATCTAGATAGTTGACTCATCTTATGACCAACTCATCACATAGATAATTGAGGTGTATCTGTCAAGTATATAAGAACTCACAACTCTTTGTGATTCTTAATGTCCTTTATTAGTGTGGGGTATTCTTTATTTAAGAAGAATTTAGTTATTTGAAAATCATCCTCTAACTCCTTAGAGTATGACCCCTTTTTGATTTAGACATCACCATGCCTTAATCATGAGTTCACTATGATACACTATCATAATCACTCACAAGGATCTCAAATATTTGGTTCAAGTATTTCATTCATTGATCTCATCAAGAATTAACACTTTACCAAATTCATACTTCATCTATGATATTCTTGAACACTTCAAGATATTCATATTGGTATTTCTCTAAACACCATTTGAAGTATCATCATGAGCTCAAATAGGTATGTAAATACATCACATGTACTATACCTAATAGGATAATCATTCTCCCACTACCATTAGTGAAAATTGATTTATCATGTCTAAGATATTCATGTTTCTTACTGGTTCTCTAACCAAAAGAGTCTAGATTTATCCATCATATGGAAACTAGAAATGAATTTCTCATGATTTATGCTAATTTGATTGTTTGAGTTATCAATAACTTTTAGGTATCATTTTATCTTATGCATACCATTTACCACAAGATAACAAAGGCATTGCCACAAAGATCATATCTTTTGAAACCGAAACATCAACTTTATTAATTGCTATCATTGTCATACAATATGCAAAAATAATGTGTTTCTATCCATTGGAAAATATGAAATAGCAGTTCATAACTCTATTACATTCCTTTAAGGCTGAAAATAAACTAAAGTACTCCTATCTATGGCGGCAACATTTGCCCCATTTATTGAGTGCTTTACATTTTATATTTTGGTATCATATACCTCAAAATTTGTTACAAGTTTATTTCATGACACCTTCAGGTGGAGACGTCTGTCGCCTCCTTCTTCTTTAGTTCTTCCAGATAGAGTGGGAAATTCCTTTTCCAATGTCCTGGTTTTTGAAAATAGTGGCAATTTCCTCTCTTGGTCACGCCTCCCTTAGCCTTGAGAGCTGAAGATGCCTTGGACTCCTGGCTAGCATCAAAACCTTTCTTAGCTTTTCCTTTGCCCTTGCGCTTGGACTTGCCTTTCTTGCTGCTGATCATCATCACAAACTTAGGCTTGTCCTTCTTCATCTGTGTCTCTGCTGTCCTCAACATGCCCCACAACTCTGTCAACGGCTTGTCAAAGTTGTTCATGTTGCAGTTCATCACAAACTGACTGTAGGATTCTGGCAACAATTGCAGTATCTTGTCAGTAGCCAATTATTGGCTCAGGGGAAATCCTAGTCTTGTCAGGTTCTCCACATACCCAATCATCTTGAGCGTGTGAGGACCAACTGGATCTCCTTCTGTCATGATGCACTTGAACAGTGCCCTGGAGACATCATATCTCTCTTGTCGTGCTTGATCTTCATACATGTTCTTGAGATGCTGAATCATCTCAGTGACACCCATGTTCTCATGTTGTCTCTGCAAGTCATGGTTCATGTTGCACAACATCAAGCACTTTGCATCAATGGCATCATCAGAATGCTTCTTATAAGCATCCCTTTCTGCCTTTGGTGCGGTAGGAGCATGTTCCTCTAGAATTGGAGTATCCAAAACATAGAGCTTTCACTCTTGAGTGAGAAAAATTCTCAATGTCCTAAACCAGTTGTGGAAGTTAGTCCCATTCAACTTGTCCTTCTCAAGGACCGATCGCAACAAAAAGTGATTGTTGTTTGTTGTCATTTGTTCTACAAAAGGAAATATATGCAATTTAGTCCAAAACTCAATTTGACTTATTTCATTGATTTGAATAGTTGACGATATAATTAGGACTTTATATAATTATCGCTCCCACTATTTTAGTTCAAATTGATAGCCCTCACCATCAATTCAGAAAATTGCAGTGAACAATCTTCTAGTGGGTCAAGATCCTGAAATCCTCTAAGTCATGGACCAGCTAGGGCTGTCACCCACACCTTAGATCTTCCAGGTAGGCAACTTTTGCCAATTGCATCATATGCAACTCTTGAAAGATGTCATATGCAATTCCTTGCCATGATCATCTCCATGCCTCAAGGTGCTAGATCCCATCTAGGTCACCTTATTAAGTCTGACCCAAAGCCAAAATGATGAATATGCACCCTGCTAGGGTAGACCCATACATTCACCCTTCATGCTTCCACGAGATAGACGATGCACCACGCTAGGGCGTGCCCACACTTGGCCGATCAAGCTTTTCATGTGTGTTGCATTTGGAAGGCATATAAAACTTTAATATTAATGAGGGATTTGGTTTTTATAGGTACATATACATATCCAATCACCACAATACATAGTACGTATCATATACATGCTATATCCCACAGAAAACATGCAAAATGATAAAAGCGATGATTATGGCCATCCTAATGTGATTCCTCGAGCCAGAGGAATCATGGTCATCTAGGTCCTCATCACATGCAACCTGTAAAGATGAACTCTGTGTTTTTTCATTCTGGGTTTGATCAACTCATCTCCATGATTGATCGGCTCACCATCAAGCTGGTCGGTTGGGTGCCACCAGCTGATCGGTTGGCTCCTCTAACCGATCGGTTCGCCTGGTCATCGTGCATCTCCTCATGGCTTCCACCCGATCGTCTCGCTCCTTGAACCGATCATTTGGATCACCAACCGATCGGTTCATGCCTTGAACCGATCGTCTCAGTCGTCGTCAGATGTCCTCCGTTCTTTGACATAACAGGAAATATAAAAGATCTATCCTATTTACATTTAAATTGGGAAACCCCAAGTTACATTCAGGGGGGAGAAAAGGTAGGAAAGAAATCTTGATTTATCTCGAGTTACATCAGGAATAAGGAGGTAGGGAATCATTGTATAGACTGAGATGCAAGCAACCACATACAACCAAGCACACACATAGGGTTTATTGGCCATAAACACGCTATACATCCACCACAACACTCATTTAAGGGCGACTCGTATCGAGTGCATTCATATTACATATCATATATGCATATTGGGATTTGTGGATTTAGGATTGGACTTGCATAAAGCCAATTTTATTCACATTGCATGCAATAATTAAAGGCGACAAACCAAAATCGATCATATCGATAATCCTAAAGCATAGAGCAGTTGACGTGGCTCTGATACCACTGTTGGGTTTATGGGAGACAGAGAAAGTAGCGGAAACAAAAATTTTCTTCTCCCAAACCCAGAACAAAGGAAACGCATCAACGTCTATACAATAGGAAGGATGATTTATGGAGGCGTACCTTGTCCCGAGGCTTGCTCGACAACTTTACCTCGCGGCTTGCGTGGTCTTTACCTCCGGTATTGGACGGTGTCTGTGCAACTCCTGGTCTCACTGAGACTTTCACCTCCTGGTCTCACCGGGACTGTCGGTATTGACAGTTGTCCTCCGAGAGGCAGAATTCTCCCGCCTCTGAAGTAGTCCACACATACCACCTGTAACTCCGATCTCCTTGTCCCACAAGGAATCAGAAGGAGTCACACCCTCCTATCGTCATACTAGTCACCAACACACTCTTCTGCCACCATTTGCTTTTTGTAGTTGTCTTTCCTTTGCTGTGCCTCCCTTATCGGGTAGCACTTGCTCAGGGTCTCTCGATTACCAAAACCAGAGACACTACTACATATGGCTTATAACGTCACTTTTAAAGGCGTCGGTTGTATAAATACACCGACACCTAAACAATACAGTGTCAGTTTATAAAATAAACCGACATCAATCTGTGAAGGGCGACCAGACACGGGTATCACTTTTATTCGGTGTCGGTTACTTAATAACAAACCGACGCCAAAAATTAACCGCCAAATCCAAAATTTCCAGCAAAAAAAATTACCTCAAAAAATTTAACATATGGCGTCAGTCATTAACTAATAAACCGACGACGAAAGGTTATTCACAAAATAGAAATTGGGCACATTTTGATCGTCGGTTTTACAACAATGACCAACACTTATGGGTTTTCCCACGCTCTTCGCAGGAAAATTTTCACACCCTTTGAGCATCGAATTTAAAAAAAAAACCGATGACTATGGTCATTAATCGAGAATCATTTTTTAATCGGCATATGTAGATAGAGGTCGGTTTTTTTCTAGTTAAAACCGATAATTATCATGGGGAACAGGTGTCGGTTTGTGTTGTTAACCAACAGCGTTAGTGTTATGTGTCAGTTTTGTTGAATAACCGACACCGAATGTTAACTGAATATCACGCAAGCATGCCCGACTCTTCCCCTTTCTCTCTATGTTGCAATCGGCTTAGGGTCTGGCGATTCCGGCGGTGAGCAAGCAGACTCCCTCCGTGCCGCTGCCCACCGCTGCCGTTCTCCTTGCTCGCCGCCGGCCACCTGCTGCTCACCGCTTGCTGGCTGTTCTCCTTGCTCGCCACCGGCCACCTACTTCTCGCCACCAGCCACCTACTACACGCCGCTTGCTGGCCGTTCTCCTTGCTCGCCGCCGGCCGCCTACTGCTCGCCGCTTGTTGGTCTCCGCTCCTCTGCCGCTGCCGCTCACTGCTCCAGCGGCCTGATCTCTTGCTCTCGAACGGCTCTCTTGCCAACTCTGGTGGCCTACTCTCTTGCTGCTCCAGCACCTCTGACGGCCTGCTCTCTTACTGCTCCGGCCAACTCCGGCGGCCTGATGTCTAACTGCTCCAACTCCGACGCCGCCTTCCTTTTGCTTTCCACCGTCGCCACTGCTTCCGCCGCTGCTCCGGCCAATCAAAGGTAATGGAACCATCTCCGTTTCTACGTATTTAAGACATGACTTTGTGCCTAATATTAGATCCTCTAAGGGAGTTTTTTTTTAAATTTGAACATTGTATATGAAACAAAATATGATTATCTAGTATTTTTTCAATGATCACTTCCATTACGGTTCAGGAGCTCGCCGACCTTCTGCCTACTCACTGCTCTTCCACGCTCGCCTGCCCTCTCGGCCTGCCTGTTCGGCTTCCACGTGCACCCATCCTTCTCACCCTCTCTCCCTGCTCCAGAACAAGACGCCCGACTGGGCTCAAACAGAGGTAAACATCCCCAAAAACCCTCTGTCTCGCCCTCTCTCCCAGCTCCAGAGCAAGACGCTCTGATTTGTATTTACTTAAATACTGATTTGTATTTACTTATCTACTCGTTCATCTAATGATTTTTTATTCATCACATTATTTAAATTTAGGGCTTTATATTTATTCATCTACTTTTTAAAATTATTTAATCATCTCTTGATTTATATTTGTTTATCAACTGAGATGTACTTTTTTATCTATTGCTTTGTATTTTTTTATCTTTTTTTTTTTTTTAAAATTAAGCCAGGGGGTAATCTTATTCATCCCATCCCCCTCGTCTGGGCTACCCAAAAATCAAAGTACATCTCCTGCTTATAAAGACGCAGGTAATCACCCAAGAAAGAACCCAGCAGAAAAGAAAACCAATCAAGCATCAGTCTTTGCCATCTCCTTCACAATGTATGGAGTACGACGCTTCTCTAAGCAAGCCATACCTCGAATCTTCTGAGGAAGATTACTACTGTCAGAGCAAATAAACGGAGCCGCGAGGTGTCTGCCCCATATACCGATCTCTCTGGCCAACGAGTTCACGACTTTGTGAACTAAGCTCCCAGTTATACTCCTCTCCTGTAGCTCGTCTTTAAGCAGCCTAACCACGTAAGTCGCTTTCCATGGAGCCTCACCGTTGTTCCATAGGATGTTATATAGCGTACTATCATCAACCTCAATACAAGATATATTCAGCCTGTGGTCCGCAGCCACCGACACCCCAACGTAACAAGCTTTGATGTATGCTTCAAGATAATCGTTTGCCTTTAACCATGCACGGTAGACTTGACATACATCAGCTCTATGATTTCGAACGATACAACTTACCCATCTTCGCTTCATGCCGTTTACATCTGAACATCTACCGACGGTAATGTTCATCTTCAGATTATGTAGATCCGGGAAGTTCCATCTGAGCAAAGAAATCTTTCTAAAGAAATAACAGGCATGTAATTTCTAAAGAAATCTTTCTAATTGTATTTTTTTATCTACTGATTATATTTATTTATCTAATGTTTTGAGTTTACTTATTCAGATGTTGCTATTGTAAATCAACCTAGGATATGAATAAATCTTGTGCTTGTATATATTTGTTTGTTGAATGGGGTTGTGAACAAGGAACTGGTGTTGTATTTGTTGGCCTAGAAACCCGTCCAAGATTTACTCATTAGGAGTAAATCTTGGATAGTCCCCAATTTGGGACTGTTCTTGAAAACCTAATCTCACTTAGGATATAAGTGTATAATGTGTATTGGATTTTCAAGAAAATTTTGACAACATTTCCCCGTTTGTTCTCTAAGTACATATGTACTTGGAGAACAACGGGGAAATGCTGCCGAAATTTTCTTGAAAACCCAATACACATTATACACTTACTAGTGAGATTAGGTGTTCAAGAATGGGATAGGTGGTACACATTTAAGAATGAAATCACATGTATAAACCCTAATGTTTTAACCATAAACTCTAATCTATTTACCCTAGACCCTAATCTTGTTGTAATATATACTTATTTTCTCTTTGATCATAGAATGGATAGATCATGGATGTCCATTCGCAATCGCTGCACCCTAGAGTTTATTTCTGGTCTTGATCAGTTTGTTAGATTTGCCGAGGAACATAGGAAACAACCTGTGAGGATATGAATGAATGTAGAGGAATTGAATTATTAGAAGAGGAGGAGGCATACAAATTCACCTTTGATATAACCCTTCCATTATGTGTAGATAGGAGTGATCCATTGGGGATGGTCATAGAAATTAAGGAGCAATCATCATTATACCTTTCACCTCATGGCTATCTATTTCTACATGTGCTCCCACATCAATATTTGACTATGAGTCGTGTTCATGTTCATGATCATTGCAATGATAATTTACTGTTAAAATGGAACGTCAACCATACATGTTGGTCTTCTAACTATTATTTATTTTTTCTCATTGTTGCAAGGAACCAAAAGTTTAGAAGGAAGAGGCGGAGAGAGCTTTACCCTCCTCCACGACCACCTGATTATTGTTAATTGACATGTGTCCATACTAGGACATTAAACAAGGAAGCTTGTGGGAGGCAACCCACCAATTAGGTTTATTTTGTTAAACTTTCAATTCTATTTTTACATTCCTATTTGTAGATTGTGATATCTAGTTTTGATGCAAGTAAAAAAGGTGCCTTGATATGTGCATTCAGTGTGCAGGGACGCACTGAGTCGATACCACCGACTTCACTGTCGGTAGTACTGAGTTTTCATTAGTGACATCTCACAAGCTGAGCAAGCATAGACACTTCACTGAGCTTGAGTGCATATTGGAGGGCAGACTATCATGTGGATCGCAACTACTCATATTTGACCCTAGAGTTCACCGTCCATACTGGTACAGTCATTCCATGTATCTTCCTTTGCTTTTGACATTGAGGACAATGTCATATTCAAGCTTAGGGGGAGGAATGGAATGACACTTCTATCTTTATCTTGCATCTTTACTTTTTATCATATCTCTACATGTTTTGCTTTTGTTGTTTGAAATTTTTTTTTAGCGTCCACTTCTATCTAGTGTACTTGTGGAAAAAAAATATAAAATTATGGTTAGGATTAGCCGTTTCTTGATGATGTGGTATCAATTCTGATAATTGTTGAAAACTGAATGTGCTCTTATGCTTTGCACTTTAAGCTAAATTTGCTATGTTTAAGAGTACATAACTGGAGGAATTGTTTGGATTAGTCAGCTTGAAGACATACTGATTGAATGAAAAACCTAACTTAACCCTATGGCTTGTGTTATGACGATGATGTTTGAGTCCAAACCAACCAAATAGTAACGTGATCTTTAATGTGAATTCTAGAAATAAACTCTAAGGTTACCCTGTTACACAAGTTGATAGAAGAGGGACATATCATGGTTGGGAAAGACATTGTCTCTTATTTATGTGATCTCATCCACCTTCCATTCATCTTCATTCACCACCATAGGAAGATCAAGTTTAATCCAAGTTATTTTCCTCTTGTATGCATTACATGGCATGATAGGAAGCATATAGTTAGTTCATTTTATTATGCATTAGAAAAAGAAAAAAAATCATATAATCTCTTTTGAGCATTTGTAGTTTGCATAACAATATTTCATATAGTTGTATTTGCATTGCATATTTTATAAGGTGTTACATATTTGTTATCTTCTAGCATCTTCTGTCATGAAAGAGTGTAAAAAAAGTTGTATCTCCTTACTCCTCAAAAAAAAAAAAAGCAAAAAAAAAAAAACCCAAGCATGAACTGTTCATCTTGCTAAAAATAGGGTAAGAAAAAAAAGAGTTATTGAAAAAGAAAAAGGAGAAAAGGAGGAAAAGGATTTTTATTTCAATGTCATATTCTCTCTAAGCAATAAATAAGGGAATTATGGATCTTTTTTTGGTAAGTACATTTCCACTTATACTCATCATTAGGATGAGACATTCATTGCATGCATCATTCCGCAAAAAAAATAGTCATTAGAAGTCATGCATTCACATTTTACCCATCATACAGGTGTATCATATTTTTACTTTTTGCATAAATGATTTGGATTATTCTTGTGAATCCTATTTTCATAGCCACCCATTTTTTTCCACCCATTGCTCTGTATGGTAGGCCACCGTCATAATTAATCCCCTCATCCAATTTTATTTGGGGATCTGCTTCCAAGTAGTTTATTTAGGTAGATCAGAGCAATGTAGATAGGGGGATCACATGGTGCATCAAGCATGTGTCCTACTGGCCATGATATTAACTGCTTCATATTGATAGTGTTTTTCATTAATCTTATTGTGGACATCTATTATGAACATTATTGATCGCTTTAGAGTAGTTACTTGTTCAGTGGTTGGCAAGGACCGGTTTGGGACCGACTGGTGGAGGGTGGTTAGGAAAAATAATTCATAGGTACATGTCTTTTTGCTGAGTTTTTAAAACAAATCCAAGAGTAGTGTTGCTCGAGGACGAGCAATATTCAAGCTTAGGGGTGTGATGTATGCACAAATTGTCAGCATTTTGATATCTAATTTGGTTATTTTCTATGTCATTTGTTCTTAATTGAATATCTTTTTAATACATATTTTACCAAATTAGTAAAAATCACTTGTGCATCATTTCTTATATTTTTACATGTATTTTACATGCAGTTTACATGTTTTAATTATTATAATAATTATTTGATTTTATTCATTGATTATTTAATTGCAGATAATTATTATTTACTGGAGCAAAGTCGATACCATCGACTTGCAACTCGATGGTAGCGACATGGCATCAGAGTACAAATATTTTTTGCTCGAGATTGAAAAGGAAAAGGACGTTTTACTGTGAAGAAGTCGATTCCATCGACTTTCAAGTCGATACCATCGACTCAGACGTTGCGGACGAAATTTTAATGTGTTAAATCTAACACATGTTTGTATTAAAAATTGTATTTTTAGGTTTCCTCTTGACCTAAACATGTACGACGGCTATAAAAGGCACCATTAGAACCGCAATTGGGAGATTAATCACGGGGGGACGATACGGCAGCCGAACGGAGGGAGAAAAGTAGAGGAACCCTACACGGAAGACCTCAGAGGCGTTTTGGCGGCGGAAACGGCGAGAAATTCTCTCCATCTTCTCCAGATCCACTCTTTAACCCTTTCTCCAATTTATTGTATCTCGAAATTCATATTTTACATCTTTTCGACTTACTGTGATACCATGTCGTCTATTTTCGGCTAAAAACCGTAATTCCTTAGGACCAGGGAGTAGCCCGGGTATGCATTGTATCTGATTCTTATGAGTTAATATATATTTTCCTCTTAATTTTTGAATATGAATCTATAGAAATTGCATGTCCTTATTGTGCTTGATCACCACAATTCGTGTATCAGATCCTTAATTACTACTGAAAAGGGGATTAAGGATTAGAAATACATAGGTTCACCTATTTATCGGCGTCCCTTGGGAAAGGTGAGGCATAAATGGGAGGAGATTACCCAGAGTTAAACCAAAAGCACCTAACTAATGAATCAATTACTATGAGAATGGAATTGACTTTAGATTAGGTAGGGGAATTACACTGCGAAAGCAGGTAGTTTCTAGCTACAGGCTCTTTATTCAGAATTAGGAGGGAGTTATATTAATAATTACAGATTAGATTTTGTATTGCCCATGGTGAAACCAAAAGTCCTAAGGAATCCATCCCTTCTTGATCACAAAAATCTTCATTAGATTTACTTTTTGTTCTTAGTTAATTAAACAACCAATCAACTCTTATTTTCGGCTTAGCTGATCAATCCTAATTAGTAATAGTCTTTAACCGCATAACTCCCCGTGTTCGATAACTCGGGACTCATAATCCCATATTACTTCGACACGTACACTTGCGTATTACACGCACGTTATACGCGTGTCACAATCCTATAGATGCAAAGAATTTGAGGTGGCATGCAGATGTTAAGAAAAATAATGATGGGATCCTACGACATGCGTCTGATTCCCCACAGTGGAAGAAGATTGATCTATTGTACCCTGAATTCAGTGAAGAGGATAGGAATCTAAGACTTGGGCTTTGTACATATAGGATGAATCCATACGGGACATTGAGCAGCCAACATAACACTTGGCCATTCATGCTTGTTATATACAATCTTCCTCCCTGGTTGTGTATGAAAAATAAGTACGTTATGCTGTCGTTGTTGATATAGGGCCCTAAACAACCTGGAAATGATATCGATGTTTATCTTGAACCTCTGATTGATGACTTAAAGAAACTCTGGGGTGAAGGTATGATGACCTATGATGCTTCACGAAGAGAGACATTTTGTTTGCACGCTATGTTGTTTTGCACTGTGAATGACTTTCCAGCATATGGGAATTTGTCTGGATATAGTGTCAAAGGATCTAAAGCGTGTCCTATATGTGAAGAGAACATTGATTCAATACGACTAAAACACGGAGGCAAAGACTGTATATCTTGCTCATCTAAGGTTTCTTCCAAAATTTCATCCGTATCGTAGGTTGCGCAAAGCATTCAATGGACGGAATGAGGAACGCAGTGCACCTAAACCTATATCAGGGGAGGATGTTTATGAAAGAGTGAAAGACATCGCCAATGAATTTGGTAAGATATCACAATGTACGATGGCCACAAGGAGTGACAAGTCTTTATTCAAGAAGAAGTCGATATTTTGGGATCTTCCTTATTGGAGTTCTTTGACAGTCAGGAATTGTATCGATGTCATGCACGTTGAGAAAAATGTATGTGATAGCATCATCGGTACTATGTTGAATATACCAGGTAAGACTAAAGATGGGATAAAATCCAGAATGGACCTACGTGAAATGGGAATAAGGACATAATTAACAGAAGTAGTTAGTAGCGATCAGAGAACATACTTACCTCCCGCTTGTTACACGTTGTCTAGAAAGGAGAAGAAAGCATTTTGTGAATGCTTGGTAAATGTTAAGGTGCCACAGGGTTACTCATCCAACATTCGTACATTGGTATCAATGAAAGATCTGAAGTTGATAGGTCTTAAATCTCATGATTGTCACATTCTAATGCAACAAATATTGCCTGTGGCAATTAGATCTATATTGACGAAGCATTTAAGGTTTGCAATCACTAGACTTTGTTTCTTTTTCAACAGTCTGTGCAGCAAAGTTATTGACCCTGATACTCTCGATAATTTGCAAAGAGAAGTGGTTGTTACCCTATGTCAGCTTGAGATGTATTTTCCTCCGTCGTTCTTTGATATCATGGTACATCTTGTTGTCCACTTGACTAGGGAAGTGAAAATGTTGGGACCAATTTTCTTGCATTGGATGTATCCCTGTTAACGATACATGAGCATTTTTAAAGGTGATGTTCAAAACCGTTATCGGCCTGAAGGGAGTATTATTGAGGGTTATGTGGCGAGAGAGGTTATGGATTTTTCCAATGACTTTTTGAGTGGTAATGCCGCTCCCATGAATGACAAGAATATTGAGGATCATTTTGTTGGTATGTATGCCCTAACAGCCAATCATGGGATGATTGGTGGGATACATTAAGTTTGATTTGATAAACATCAAAGGCAAGCTTCCAATTCTTTCTGGTTCAGTCATATGAGATAGTGATAGAACAGATTGAATGTCTAGAGAATGACAGTACTCAATGACGTATGCTTTCAGGTTGAGGACCTGAACGATGAGATCATAAAAATGCTAAGAGTTTGTACATTCTTGTTATGTCCCTAGTCGGATGTCATTGTGGAAGGTAGATAGACAAAAATGACACACAAGACTAGATTGTGGTGTTGGTTGATGACAGAATCTCATTAGTCATGATATAGAGATATCAAACCAAACACATAGGTACTTGTTAGAGAACAAGTGTACCAGACAGACCCACCGTGAGTTTGACACATGGAACCATGACATGGTAGTCACAGTCAGTACTCACAGTGATGGTGGTGAGTGTGATTCTTTGACCTGAAATCACTACACTCAACACATGTCGTTGGGCACACTTTGACACCATCAAACGCAGTCCTGAAACATGGGTTGTTATAAAGGTGATGATTGGGTGGCTTTGACACATGGGGCTTTTGAGGGGTGAGTGATAGATATGGGATTTGTCCCTCCTGAGGGAGTTTGATATCCAAGACCACTTGATGAGTAGGATTGAAATAGGCGTGCGCACGCATGTGTGAATCAATATGTGATATTGATGTCATACATATCTCTTCCAATCTGCTCTGAGATCAAGAAAATGAATGAACGTTGACAAGATGACTGTTCCATGCCTCGAGTTCATTTGGGATATCAGTGACAAAGGAATTATACATTCACTGTAACACCATTCACAAATTGTAGGATTGAAAGTTGTTCTCCAACTTTCTATTTCACTTGGGTAGCACTGATGTGTGACTAGGCACCACTCTTTGCTTGTGAAGTCATAAGTGTTATGGACTTTGACTGCCAACGTGAAAAGGACCTGCAGGGTCACACACATAGGATTTAACCTAGAAGAGGATTTTGTCCACAAATAATGTTTAGATTGATTAGTAAAGGAGTTTAGTAGTTCAATTAAACACTCAATTAATTAATATCTCAAAATCATAGTGTTCAAGGTGTTGGACTGATTGATTAGAGTATCAGATTGATTGAAATTGCAATTGACTGATTCTGCACAATCTGCACTACCAACCGATCGGCTCATGTGATGAACCGATCGACTCAAGTTGTGAGTCAATCGGCTCATGGACAAGGTGGAACGATTGCTTCAAGTGTTGAAATGATCGGTTCAACTGTTGCAACCGAGCAAGTTGGGAATGTAGGATTGGTGAGAAATTTCCTTTTGTTTCACTTGCCCAATTTGATTGGAACAAGGATTGGTATTTGATACCAATTAGAAACAAAAGAGAAAAAGTCAATCGGGAACTGACCAGGGCCACGAACCGACTGGTTCAGAAGTGTCCCGACCGGTTGAGGTGTCCCGACTGGTTGAGGTGTCCCAACCGATCGGTTGAGGTGTCAACCGACCGACTCATGTCCCCAACCGACCGTTTCAGTTGTGAAACGATCGGTTCAGGTTGCGAGTTGGTTGTTTTGTGGAAAATCTCGAACCCTTCTACTCCTACTTTTAGTCCCGCATTGCCCGGGATGGAGAACCCTGTCCCATGACCCTCCTATATATAGGGGTATTGGGGGCTTCTCAAAGTACAACTCAGTGAAACCAGTTGCTATGTGAAGTTGTCGTTCTCTCTTATTTTGGTAACCAAGAGAGAGCCCGAGCAAGTGCTACTCGATAAGGGAGGCACAGGAAGGGAAGGACAACTGTAGAAAGTGATTGGTGGCAGGAGAGTGTGTTGGTGACTAGTACGCTGACAGGAGGGTGTGACTCCTTCCAATTCCTTGTGGGACAAGGATATTGGAGTTCCAGGTGGTTCGTGTGGACTACTTCAAAGGCGGGAGCTTTCTGCCGCTTAGGAGGACAACTGTCAATCCCGACAGTCCCGGTGAGACCAGGAGTCTTCAGTCCCGGTGTGACCAGGAGTTGCACAGACACCGTCTAAGACCGGAGGTGAAGACCGCGCAAGGTGCGAGGTATTGTCACCGAGCAAGCCTCGGGACAAGGTATGATTCCACAAACCATCCTTTCCTATTGTATAGACGTTGACGCATTTCCTTGTTCTGGGTTTGGGGAGACATTTTTTGTTTCCGCTGCCTTCTCTGCCTCCCCTAAAACTCAACAGTGGTATCAGAGCCACGTCAACTGCTCTATACTTTGGGAATATCGATATGATCGATTTTGGTTTGTCGCCTTTATTTATTGCATACGATGCGGATAAAATTGGCTTTATGCATGTCCAATCCTAAATCCACAAATCCCAATTTACATATATGATATGTATTATTAATGCACTCGATACACGTCACCCTTAAACATGTTTTGTGGTGGATGTATAGCGTGGTTATGGCCAATAAACCCTATATGTGTATGGTTGTATGTGGTTGCTTGCATCTCGGTCTACGCACCGATCTTCCTTCTCCTATTCCTGATGTAACTCAAAATAATTCGAGATTTCTTTCCTACCTTTGCTCCCCTCGAATGTAACTCGAGGTTTCTATTTTTACAATGTAAAATAGGATAGATTTTATTTCCTATTATGTAAAAGAACGGAGGACATCCTGACGACAGCTGAGACGATCAGTTCAAGGCGTGAACCGATCGGTTGACGTTCCAGACGATTGGTTCAAGGAGTGAGCCGATCGGTTGATGACCAGTTAGAGGAGCGAGACGAGCGGTTGGCGGCCATGATGAGATGCACGATGACCAGGCGAACCGATCAGTTGGAGGAGCCAACTGGTCGGCTGGTGGCACCCAGCCGACCAGTCTGATGGCGAATCGATCATTCATGTGATGAGTTGATCAAACCCAGAAAGGCAAAGCACAAAGTTCATCTTGTACATGTTGCATGTGATGTAGAACTAGATGACCGTGATTCCTCTTGGCTCAAGGAATCACATTAGGATGGCCATAATCATTGCTTTTATCGTTTTGCATGTTTTCTGTGGGATATAGCATGTATATGATACGTACTATGTATTGTGGTGATTTGATATGTATATGTATATAAAAACCAAATCCCTCATTAAATATTAAGTCTTATATGCCTTCCATTAGTGGCACACATGAAAAACTCGATCGACCAAGCGTAGGTTACGCCAAAGCGTGGTGCTCCGTCTATCTTGTGGAAGTGTGAAGGGTAGACATGTAGGTTCTGCCAAAGCAGGGTGCATGTTTACTGTGTCGGCTTTTGGGTTAGACTTAACTGGTGATTCTTAGAGCGTCTAAGCCCAGAGGCAAGGAATGTTCATGGCAAGGTGTTGTGCATGTTCATTCATCAAGAGTTGCATATGATGCAATTGGCAAAAGTTGCCTACCTGAGAGATCTAAGTTGTGGGTGACAACCCAAGCTGGTCAATGACTTAGAGGATTTTAGGATCTTGCCCACTAGAAGGTTGTACACTGCAATCTTCCGAATTGATGGTGAGGGCTATCAATTTGAAGTAAAATAGTGGGAGCGATAATTAATTAAAGGCCTAATTATATCGTCAACTTTTCAAATCAATCAAATAAGTCAAAAAAGATTTTTGGACTATAATTGCATATATTTCCTTTTGTTAAAATAAATGGTTAATAAAAAATAATCACTTTATTTGCGATCACTCTTTGAGACCAACAAATTAAATGGGAATAATTCCACGGATGGTTAGGATGATGAGAAGTGTTCTCAATCAAAGAGAGAAAGCTCTAAGTCCTATTTATACCAAGACCATATGAACTCAATCCCCCACATCAATGGATGAAAGTATGCTTATGGAAGCATACTGAGGACGACATTGATGAGGAGTGCTTGATGTTGTGTTCTTTGAACTATAAGTTATAGAGACAACATGAGACATATGATGTCTCAAGGACACTGTCCTAGTATGTCATGACAGAAGGAGATCCAGTAAGGTATTCACACACTCAATGTGATTGGGTATGTGGAAAACCTTACTAAGAAGGATTCCCTCTGAGCCAAGAGTTGGCTATTGGTATGATACTGCAAATGTTGCGAGGATCATACAATTCATGATAAGCTACAACATGAACAACTTTGACAAGCGTTGACAGAGTTGTTGGACATGTTGAGGATAGTAGAGGCAAAGATGAAGAAAGACAAACCATAATCTTTGATGTGATCAAAGAAAAGGTAAGCCTAAAGGGTAAGGACAAGGGCAAAGCAAAGAAGTGTTCTGATGCTAGCCAGTAATCCAAGCCGTCTTCAGCCTCAAGGCACATGGGGAAAGGGTGTATGAGGGAATTTCCCTCTATATCTGGAAGAACAAAAGAAGATGAAGGAGGGGATGGAGATCTCCACATAAGGTATCATATAATGAACCACTTCTTTATCTGAGGTATATGATACCAAGATATGGATCTATCATATATGATATGCAAGATCCGCAAAGAAGTGATGGCCTTTGTGAAAGGACCAAGAAAGAAGTACCCATCATTGGAGCAAGTGTTGCTGCCATAGATAGGAGTATCTTTCAGTTTATTTCAGCCTAAAGGGCACGAAATAGAGTTGAGAACTGCTATTTCATATATTGCCAATAGATAGAAACACTTTATTTTTGCATATTGTATGACAATGATGGCAATTAATAAGGTTAATGTTTCAATCTCAAAGATATGATCTTTATGGCAATGCCTTGTTTATCTTGTGGTATTTGATATGCATAAGATAAAATGATACCTAAAAGTTATAGATAACTCAAACAATCAAATTAGCATCAATCATGAGAAATTCATTTCTAGTTTCCATGTGATGGATAAATCTAGACTCTTTTGGTTAGAGAACCAGTAAGAGACATGAATCTCTTGGACATGATTAATCAATCTTCACTAATGGTAGTGGGAGAATGATTATCCAAATAGGTATAATACATGTGATGTATTTACATACCTATTGGAGCAAATTCTAGTACTTCAAATGGTGTTTGAAGAAATACCAATATGAATATCTTGAAGTGTTCAAGATTATCATAGATGAAGTGCAAATTTGGTAAAGTGTTAATTCTTGATGAGATCAATGAATGAAATACTTGGACCAAATGTTTGAGATCCTTATGAGTGATTATGATAGTGTATCATAGTGAGCTCATGATTAAGGCATGGTGATGTCTAAATCAAGAAGGAATCATACTCTAAGGAGTTAGAGAATGATTATCAAATAACTGAATTTTTCTTAATAAAGAATACCCTACACTAATAAAGGACATTAAGAATCACAAAGGTTGTGAGTTCTTATATCCTTGACAGATACATCTCGATCATCTATATGATGAGTTGGTCATGTGATGAGTCAACTATCTAGATGAATGAGAGGAACCGAATTTTGAGTTATGGTAGATGACCATTACATCCTAAATGACTTCCATGTAAACCATAAGGTATGACCTTGATGGTAGCACTCACTGGGATGAAATCCATAAGTGTGAATAAGTCGTAAGTGTTAAGACACATGGATAACATTTTGAGAAGGATGATGCTTGTTGATTGCAACTTAATGACTAAGACATTTGGCATATGGATACTAAAACCGCATTCCTATGAGGAATAAAACAAGGATGTGTACGTGACACAACCTATAAGGTTTATGAATCCACTAATGCAAATGAAGTCTATAAGTTACAATGGACTAATCAATGTGATTGATTGAGTACAAGCAACTCAGAATTGGATCTTCACTTTGATGATATAGTCAAAGGGTTTGAATGATATGTCAAAGATAAAGAAGGGATCTGTGATTTAGTGGGAGCGTATTCACATTCCACATATTGATGTGAAATGGAAATGTTCTAGAATGGAAATCCAAAGTGGAAATTATCTTTAAGGAAGAAAGAGATGTTTCCTATGAGATAGGAATATAGATCTATAGAGATAGTTCTCGAAAACCTCTTGACCTGGAAAAGAGAGAGCATACATTGGCAATCTGTACTGAAGGGTTCAGTGTGCACAAATTCAGTGGGAGAAAACCTGTCCATATTACATGGAGTTAGTATCCCAAGGCCAAGTGTCCAATTCTTATGAAGAATGGGAACACTAAGAATAGATATGGATCTATCATGTATGTAATCATCCCATTATCTTGCATGTATCGACATGGAAAGAACAAAATGCATTCGTCATCTTGTATGTATGACATGGCAATATGATGTGCTCATCTTGATAACTCGTATGTGAGACATGACGAGTGGATGTCTGTCTACTTCCAGTAAGGGTTACTGGAATACCATGAGAACTTGATAAGTACTTGTGAAGTACTAGTTCTATGGAGATAAGGAAGAGTTCAATGTAAAGAGTTACATTGATGCGAACTTCCGAGAGGACAGAAAATTAATCACAAAATATATATATGATATATATAAAAGTGAACATTTGTTGATAATTGGAAGTGTTCCAATAAAACCATTTAAAAGGAAATGCCGAGTATCCGTGTTTTAGAGAACAACAGTGGATACTATATGGATCTGGAAGTTCATGAGATGAACTTGTAGATATTCCGGTCATTGATGACAAGTATGGAATCCTTGATCATGCAATGTGGCTAAAGGTTAGAAAAAATATACTAGATCGCATATTACGACAACTCCATCTCATATGTGTGACGTACAACGAAGAGATGTGAGACATGCAATTTATAATGACTTTGGCAAGGTGTTGCCATAACTCACTATGTTCGCACTAGAGCACAGTAACATGTGGGACTTGTTTGAAGATCACTATGAATATGATTCAAGGGTGATTGGCTCGCAGTGCAAGTGGGAGTCTATTTGTATGTATGCCCTGAGAGCCAATCATGGGATGATTGGCGAGATACATTAAGATTGATTTGATAAACATCAAAGGCAAGCTTCCAATTCTTTCTGGTTCAGTCATATGAGATAGTGATAGAACATATTGAATGTCTAGAGAATGACAGTACTCAATGACATATGCTTTTTGGTTGAGGACCTGAACGATGAGATCATACAGATGCTAAGAGTTTGTACATTCTTGTTATGTCCCTAGTCGGATGTCATTGTGGAAGGTAGATAGACAATAATGACACACAAGACTAGATTGTGGTGTTGGTTGATGACAGAATCTCATTAGTCATGATATAGAGATATCAAACCAAACACATAGGTACTTGTTAGAGAACAAGTGTACCGGACAGACCCACCGTGAGTTTGACACATGGAACCATGACATGGTAGTCACATTCAGTACTCACAGTGATGGTGGTGAGTGTGATTCTTTGACCTGAAATCACTACACTCAACACATGTCGTTGGGCACACTTTGACATCATCAAACGCAGTCCAGAAACATGGGTTGTTATAAAGGTGATGATTGGGTGGCTTTGACACATGGGGCTTTTGAGGGATGAGTGATAGATATGGGATTTGTCCCTCCTGAGGGAGTTTGATATCCAAGGCCACTTGATGAGTAGGATTGAAATAGGTGTGCGCACACATGTGTGAATCAGTATGTGATATTGATGTCATACATATCTCTTCCAATCTGCTCTGAGATCAAGAAAATGAATGAACGTTGACAGGATGACTGTTCCATGCCTCGAGATCATTCGAGATATCAGTGACAAAGGAATTATACATTCACTGTAACACCATTCACGGATTGTAGGATTGAAAGTTGTTCTCCAACTTTCTATTTCACTTGGGTAACACTGATGTGTGACTAGGCACCGCTCTTTGCTTGTGAAGTCATAAGTGTTATGGACATTCACTACCAATGTGAAAAGGACCTGCAGGGTCACACACATAGGATTTAACCTGGAAGAGGATTTTTTCCACAAACAATGTTTAGATTGATTACTAAAGGAGTTTAATAGTTCAATTAAACACTCAATTAATTGATAGCTCAAAATCATAGTGTTCAAGGTGTTGGACTAATTGATTAGAGTATCAGATTGATTGAAACTATAATTGACTGATTCTGCACAATCTGCACTCCCAAACGATTGGCTCATGTGATGAACCGATCAGCTTAGCTTGGTGAACCAATCGGCTCAGGTTGTGAGTTGATCGGCTCATGGACAGGGTGGAACGATTGCTTCAAGTGTTGAAACGATCAGTTCAACTGTTGCAACCGAGCAAGTTGGGAAAGTAGGATTGGTGAGAAATTTCCTTTCGTTTCACTTGCCCAATTTGATTGGAACAAGGATTGGTATTTGATACCAATTAGAAACAAAAGAGAAAAAGTCAACCGGGAACTAACCAGAGCCACGAACTGACCGGTTCATAGTGAACCGACCGGTTGAGGTGTCCCAACCGATCGGTTGAGGTGTCAACCGACCGTCTTAGGTCCCCAACCGACCGTTTTAGTTGTGAAATGATCGATTCAGGTTGTGAGTTGGTTTTTTTGTGGAAAATCTCGAACCCTTCTACTCCTGCTTTTAGTCCCTCATTGCCCAGGATGGAGAACCCTGTCCCATGACCCTCCTATATATAGGGGTATTGGGGGCTTCTCAAAGTACAACTGAGTGCAACCAGTTTCTCTGTGAAGTTGTCGTTCTCTTTGGTTTTGGTAACCAAGAGAGAGCCGGAGCAAGTACTACCCGATAAGGGAGGCACAACAAGGGAAGGACAACTGTAGAAAGTGATTGGTGGCAGGAGAGTGTGTTGGCGACTAGTACGCTGACAGGAGGGTGTGACTCCTTTCAATTCCTTGTGGGACAAGGAGATTGGAGTTCCAGGTGGTCCGTGTGGACTACTTCAGAGGGCAGGAGGTTTCTGCCACTTAGGAGGACAACTGTCGATCCTGACAGTCCTGGTGAGATCAGGAGTCTTCAGTCCGGTGCAACCAGGAGCTGCACAGACACCGTCCAAGAGTGACAGTGAAGACCGCGCAAGGCGCGAGGTATTGTCGCCGAGCAAGCCTCGGGACAAGGTATGATTCCACAAACCATTCTTTCCTATTTTATAGATGTTGACGCGTTTCCTTGTTTCGGGTTTGGGGATAAATTTTTTGTTTCCGCTGCCTTCTCTGCCTCCCCTAAAACCCAACACATTTTGGCAAAGGAGTTTTGGGATCACGGGTGAAAGTAATCATCCGTGAGCAGTTGGAGCAAGGTCACTTGTATATTTTACACAACATCGACGAAGTGAGTGTTTATATCGAGGAACATACCAATTTCATCAAGAGACAATATCCTCGATCCAATTCAATGTGGCTTGCTAGAGAGCATAATAAGACATTTATTATGTGCACTACTACAGAAACAACCTTCAATGTCACTTTTCTCGGCGTCAGTTATTTAAAAAAACCGCCGCCTATAACATTACACGTCGGATATTTAGTAAATCCGACGTCTATATTCGAAGACCAGCCAGACATGGGTACCACTTTGTATTCAGCGTCGGCTGCATAACAAACAACCGACGCCTAAAATCGCCCGTGAAATCCAATTTTCGAGCGAAACAAATTTGGCACATACAACGTCGGTGTTTTACCAAAAAACCGCCGCCTATATAAGATGAAAAATTGTGCGAAAAGTTCCATCTTAGGTGTCAGTTATCCGTTGATAACCGACGCCGATAATGGTTCCCGCCATACTATTTAGGACAAAATTTGTCTAATTGGACATCACTTATTTAAGTAGAACCGACGCCGAAGACGTTAGGGGTCGGTTGTATTTTATAACCGACGCCTTTTACCAACTTAATAGACTCTTGATCGGCCACTGTCCCCTTTCTTCTGTTTCATTGATAGAATTTCTCCCCGGTGCTGCTGCCGCCCGACTGCAACCCCCACCCGCCGCTGCTGCTGCTTCTGCACTGCCGTTGCTTCGCCGCCACTCCCTGCTCCTTCTGCGCCGCCGTCTCCAGTCTGCTTGTGCGCCTCCTACTCCTTCTGCGCCGCCATCTCCCTGCTCCTTCTGCTTGTGCACCACCTGCTCCTTCTGCGCCCTGCGGCTACCTGCCTGCCCTACGTCAGTAGTCCTGGAACTCGCCGCGCCTGCCCTGCGCCGGCGGTCCTTTTCTCGACCTCACCTCACCGCCGACCTATCAACCTCACCTCGCCCTGCTCGCTTGCCCAGGTACCTGCCGACCTACCTAGGCGGCACCCAGGCGCGCCTAGGCGGCCAGGCGTTCACCTAGGGTCCCAAACCCAGGCGCCCAACCTAATTAGGCCTCTGGGATGCCTGGGCGATGCTTGGGCTGCGCCAAGGCACAATGCTACTGTGTATTTTTTTTAAATTAAGTTATTTAATGATTTGTGTTTATTTATGTACTGATTTGTATTTATTTATGTATTGTTTCAGGAATTAATTGATCATCTACTTCTGCCCGCCGTCTCCCTTCCCGTCGCCTGCTCACCTGCCTGCTTGCCTGCCTACTAGCCTACCCTCCGTCTCGCCCAAACAGAGGTAAACCCTGTTTTATTACACTGCTTGATCTTTAATCACATAGACTTACTCAACATTGCTACTTGTATGATCCTAGTGATTAAAAGCACTCTTTCCTGGTCCCTTCAGTAACTAATGTTCCCTTGAGATGAGTGTTAATTGATCTAGTTTGCTTACTTTCCTTGTAATGCCATCTTTTATGTGCTATGACATAGTCACCTTTAGAGTATTAAAATTTAAAATGATGCAACTTGTACACTTGTTAAATTTGAATCTATAAATCCTATGAATTGATATCACCCCACAAAATCAGTAGTCACTATTATGTCTTGTACACTCTAAATCTAATACTCTTATGCTATTTTAACACCATGATGACCTAACATGAAACCATGCTCTTAATGATATGATTTACATATCTATTATTGTGTTTGTTGGCCTAGAAACCCGTCCAACATTTACTCATTAGGAGTAAATCTTGGATAGTCCCCGGTTTGGGACTGTTCTTGAACACCTAATCTCACTTAGGATGTAAGTGTATAATGTGTATTGGGTTTTCGAGAAAATTTCGGTAGCATTTCCCTGTTTGTTCTCTAAGTACATATGTACTTAGAGAACAGCGGGGAAATGCTGCTGAAATTTTCTTGAAAACCCAATACACATTATACACTTACTAGTGAGATTAGGTGTTCAAGGATGGGATAGGTGGTACACATTTATTATATATAAGAATGACATCACATGTGTTTGTTGGCCTAGAAACCCATCCAAGATTTACTCATTAGGAGTAAATCTTGGATAGTCCCCGGTTTGGGACTGTTCTTGAACACCTAATCTCACTTAGGATGTAAGTGCATAATGTGTATTGGGTTTTCGAGAAAATTTTAGTAGCATTTCCCCATTTGTTCTCTAAGTACATATGTACTTAGAGAACAGCGGGGAAATGCTGCCGAAATTTTCTTGAAAACCCAATACACATTATACACTTACTAGTGAGATTAGGTGTTCAAGGATGGGATAGGTGGTACACATTTATTATATATAAGAATGACATCACATGTGTTTGTTGGCCTAGAAACCCGTCCAAGATTTACTCATTAGGAGTAAATCTTGGATAGTCCCCGGTTTGGGACTATTCTTAAACACCTAATCTCACTTAGGATGTAAGTGTATAATGTGTATTGGGTTTTCGAGAAAATTTCGGTAGCATTTCCCCATTTGTTCTCTAAGTACATATGTACTTAGAGAACATCGGGGAAATGCTGCAGAAATTTTCTTGAAAACCCAATACACATTATACACTTACTAGTGAGATTAGGTGTTCAAGGATGGGATAGGTCGTACACATTTATTATATATAAGAATGACATCACATGTGTTTGTTGGCCTAGAAACCCGTCCAAGATTTACTCATTAGGAGTAAATCTTGGATAGTCCCCGGTTTGGGACTGTTCTTGAACACCTAATCTCACTTAGGATGTAAGTGTATAATGTGTATTGGGTTTTCGAGAAAATTTCGGTAGCATTTCCCTGTTTGTTCTCTAAGTACATATGTACTTAGAGAACAGCGGGGAAATGCTGCCGAAATTTTCTTGAAAACCCAATACACATTATACACTTACTAGTGAGATTAGGTGTTCAAGGATGGGATAGGTGGTACACATTTATTATATATAAGAATGACATCACATGTGTTTGTTGGCCTAGACATGTATGTTTATATTTTTTTATTGATAAAAGATCACAATTTTATTGATAAAATATCACAAGTTTGTTGGTTAAATGTTTGCCTTTTTCTAGTTAATACAAATGCTAAATGTTTGCCTTTTTCTAGTTAATACAAATGCTAAATATTTGCCTTTTTAATGACATTTTCAGATGGCTGACCATGATGAGCATGATGTCCATGATGAGCATGAAGTCCATGATGAGCATGCTGTCCATGACGAGCATGGCAAGGATACCAATGTAAGTTCTAAAAATCATATCCTGTATTTCTATAAAATTCATTATCTTCTAGTTATGTCATATATCCCATATTTCTATATTGTGCTAATTAAGTGTGTTTATTTTTATCAAATTTTAGGTTGATGATGCACATGTACCCACTGAAGCACTGGAGCAACTTCATGCGCAGTAGCAAACACTTAACAAGAAAAGGGGCATCACTCTGATAAAGAAGTTAATAGCACTGAGTGGCAGTGGATCCAAATTGGTTGTTGAGTTTGATAATGGAGGAAATGCAATTGGAGTGAACCGTAATAATTTTGTAAACTATCTTGGGTGTGTCACTCGAAGCCATTGTGGTGTTAAGTATGATAATTGGCATAAAGTTCCTTAGGCGAAGAAAGACTTGATATGGAAGGATTTATGCGTGAGTTATTATTATTTGCATTTCTATTTTGTAGATTACAAATTATATTATTTGCAATTCTATTTTTGGATACTAGTTAATAAGAATTCTATTGTACAGAATCTGTTTGCATTGGATGAGAAGCTGCATCGTAAAAGCGTGATGCAACGCGCTGGAAAGATGCTTAGGAACTATAGGACAAATCTGAACAGAGAATACATAAAAGATGGTGATAAGAAGAAGAAGTCAGCCCTTGAGCAGTGGAACTTCTTGGACAAACAAGATTGGGACAATTTTGTTGCTTTAAGAAAATCTGAAGAATTCAAGTTATTAGGCATCACTCCCAATTTAATTAATATATGTTGTATTCACCTATTCAAGATTAACATTTAGTGCTACTAACCAAATCATTAATGTGCATACTAACTAGGCCCTCAGTGACGCGCAAAAAGTAAGGCGTGCACTGAATGTGCATGACCACACTATGGGTCCAAAGGGCTATGCAAGCGTTTGCCAAAGACTACAGGCGGAGTCTGCGGCTACTCAGGAGTCTATTGCTACTTAGGAGTCTGCCACACCCATGCCTCGTCATGATATCTGGATAGCTGGGAGGCAAAATAAGAAGGGTGAAATAAAGAAGCCCGTAACTACTGAGGCGGCTGCGAAAATGGTAAAATACAACTCTTAGAGCAATCGTTTGAATATTGATTATTTGTGGTGTTAACTAATTATGTGTGTTGATGGTGATTAGCGGGAGCTGCACGAGCAGAGGAAACAAGGCACATTCATCCCTCGGGGCACAAGGGATGAATTGACAGTTGCTTTGGGTAACCCAGAGTATCCTGGACGTGTTAGGGGTGCAGGCGCTGGTGTGGGCATCAAAGCATTCTTTGGGCCATCCCAACGCAAACCCAGAGCGGGACTTTCACAAGAAGAGGTAACCTATTATTTTTTAGAATGTTACTGTAAAAGGGAATTCAATAATAAGAAGCTAATGTTTCTTTTATCCATGTATAGGAGAATAAGAGAGTCGAGGATATAGTTGCTAAGAAGGTCAATGATATTGTTGCTGAGAAGGTCAAGGAAGAATTGATGCGGTGGCAGGCATCTCAGGCTTCCAATCAGCCTATGGCGACCCACTCTTCTCATGATGCATAGACTGCGAGTAATCCTGGAGACCCATCGCCTAGCACGTCTCCTGTAAGTATTGTTTATGACATTGTAGCTAGTCTTTTCAAGATGATATGTTTTCAAGATGATATGTATATATGTATAACATTCTTTACGTAAATTTGTAGGCATTGAAGCCATGCCGCTTAAGAATGCAAGACTATGTTGTTGCAGAGGCGCGAGCTTACCCGTCCCTTCCTGGGGCAACGTTTCATGGGACTCCAATGCCACAGGGCTACGTTCATGTGAGCCCAATGTGTGTATTACCCGATTGGAGGGAAGCTGCATTTCCATATGCCCATCCAGATATTGATACACTTGGTGAGGTAGAATGCGGGGTGATATTGTGGCCCAAAGCAGATGTCGTCTACACTACTGAAATTGTAAGAAAAATTTACATTACTTTAGATTGTTAATGTGTATATATGAGGTCAACTGATATGAAATTATATATACAGGTTAAAAAGAAGACACCCATAGCACCTAGGCCTCCACCTCCACTTCCTGCATTACCAAGTTGGGTTCCAACTGACCTAAAATACCCGTTAGGTCCTGCTTGTAGGGGAATGGCATGTTGGCTACGGGCACATAATATACATTTCCCTATAGTTGTTTCTTTAGAAGCAGATTATACAGGTCAATCATACGATAGCTCTTTATTTATACAAGATATTATTGAGCTGTTTATGAATGATTGGCCGAATACATCAATGATAGAGACATGGATAAGGTGAGATCTTGTTTATACATCCATATACCTTGTGTATGATCCGGTGATCTGGTTTCTTATATATTAATGCATACATAATACATGTTTTACAGCTACTTAGTCGAAGATCAATGCAAACAATTTGCATTTGATCATGTGGGATTTTTGATTCCATCATTGATTAGTATGGTAGCTAAAGACCCTGACAGTGTTCATCAATACTGTATAAATGCTTTTACAATTTTCGGTCAGCAAAATAAGACGATAATAATAGCTCCATTCAATGTCAAGTAAGTTTACGTTATTTATAATTTGGACTTAAGAAAATTCCATTTTTATTGTGCATTTTGAGTTATTAATTTTTAACTTTTTTACCTATAGCGCTAGACATTGGGAGTTACTAGTTATTGTCCCTGGGACGTTCACTGTTGATTATCTAGATCCTGCGGGAATTACATTGAACACTAAAATTGGACACATATTGAGAATGCCATTATTCTGGTGAGAAATATTTCATTTTTATATCTGTTAACATATGTTATTACATTACTATTTAATTATGCAATTTACTGTGTTACATTAACATGTAGGGGTTTAGATGCATTCAAAAATGCTGGAGGAAATGTCCCAAGGAAAAAAAACCAGCCAATAATTTGGGAGAACGTAAAAGTAAGTTCCCGACTCCAATGTATATATTATTTATGTGAATTGTGCTTAGTTATATTTTTTAATATTTTGTATGTTTCAATTTATAGTGAGCTACACAAGACAATGACTGGGCATGCGCATACTATGTGATGCAATTTATGCAGACGATTATCCGACATGCCGCATTGGAGATTAATACCATACATGAGGTATTATATATAGTCTCATTAGTTAGTATGAAATATATCAATCTTATTTTTATATTATTACTTATATATACATCATTCTCTTTGCGGGTGTTTAAAACTGACCACACTACAGGTAAACGCTTAAAAAATGTACATGCTCCATATACGATGGAAGCAATAAATGAAGTAAGAGAAGAATGGGCAAAAGCCATACAAGCAGTGGCGACTGTAAGATATAATTGAGATGCTGATAGCGATCCTCAATGATATTTTGTAAATGAATATTTATGAATGTTTATACATGTATTTGAATGTTTCTACATGTGAGAATGTGAGAATTGAATTGATGTCTGAATGTATCTACTTGTGTGAAAAAATATTTGTTGATTTTGTAGGTTTGTGGCCTGTTTGTAGGCTGATATCAATGTATGTCGTAAACCTGCAGTTCAGGAAACTGAACTGCAGGTTCTCATCCTACTGACCAGCCACAGCAGGCCTGCAAACTGATAAAAAAATAAAATAAAGTATAGGCGTCGGTTATTTATAGAACACCGACGCCTCAGGAATACAACGTCGGTTATTGGATAAACACTGACGCCGAATGTGACAAATAACCCGACCGTGCAGGAAAGCACGGCCGTGGTGGAAAAGGCGTTGCATATTTGTATAACACCGACGCCTATAGTACTAAATACGGTCGTGCAACAAAGCACGGCCGTGTCGTCTGGGAGTATGGCGTCGGGTGTTCAGTTGTGAACCGACGCCGAAAGTGTCCTAGGTGGTGCCTTTTTTGTGGCGCGAACCCTATAGACGTCGGCCAACTATATATAACCGACGCCTAGAGATCATATAGGCGTCGGTTAGAAAACCGACGCCGAAGAGTTTGACCTATAGCGGCGCCCACATAGGCGTCACTTGAAAACCGTCGCCAAAGGGGGTTAAACAACCAACGCCAAAGGCGTGTTCTGCAGTAGTGGTGGTTTGAAGATAAAGTCTTACATCAACTATCTCAAACACCGGATAATGTTACTGAAACCATCAAATGCCTCACCTTTAAACCAAAATTGAATGTTATGTCTTATGAAGGGTTTGACATAAATGGTTTCTCGTATTACACAAAGCGTCAAGATGATAAGAGTGTCGTCCAAAATAGCGGGGTCACCCTTCAAGCGTCTTCATTGTTTTTTGCAAGTGCAAAGGATAAAAGTCCACGTGAAGCTAAAATGTCATATTACGGTGTCATTGAAGACATATGGGAGTTTGACTATGCAGATTTCAAAATTCCGCTTTTTAAATGTAATTGGGTTGACAACAACAAAGGAGTTATAGTGGATGAATTGGGTTTCACGTTAGTGAACTTTGAAAAGATTGGCGAGAAGGGTGAACCATTCATATTGGCATCACAGGCAAAACAAGTATTTTATATCGATGATCCTGCAAATGATAAATGGTCGGTTGTTCTTCATGGTAAAAGATAGTTCATTGAAGATCCTATATATGAAGAAGAGTACTATGATAAGTATGATGACTCCAATCCATTCTCAGTTGGGTTGCCAACACCACCAAACATTGAAGCTGGGGATCACAATGACTTGTATGTTCGCGGGGATCATAATGAAGGATTGTTAATTGATAAAAGATCACAATATTAGAGGCATGGATGTTTATATTTTTATTATGTTCCCATGATGACCGTGCTGATGATCACCGTGAGGGCGAGGACGTGCTTGCACCGCCTGATAATGTAAGTTTTAAGAATATATCCCTGAGGTTTCTATCTATATGTTCATTTATAATTATATTATTTAAGTGTGTTTTTTTATCAAAATTTTAGTATACTAGTTAATAGCAATTCTATTTAATTTGCAGGTGTTCACCAAAGACTACAGGCTATGCAGGACGACCATGACATAGCTATGCATGCCATCGACATTGCTTTGTAAATCCAAAGAGCAACAATTGGAGAGAAAGCAAGCATCCCACACTATGGTTATATAGATATATAGTGGGACTAAGGTGACAATCCCACCTGCTAAAACAGGTTACCGACAACTACATGTTATGACTGGGAGGTCGTGATTCAACAACCGTATGCATTAGCAGGAGGACAAATAGATTTCACCAAAAGTTAACATTGAAGAAGGTCTACCAACATACACTGAGCTAAACAAGTTTATCAATATAATGATAAACTTGTTTAGCTCAGTGTATGTTGGTAGACCTTCTTCAATGTTAACTTTTGGTGAAATCTATTTGTCCTCCTGCTAATGCATACGGTTGCTGAATCACGACCTCCCAGTCGTAACATGTAGTTTTTGGTAACCTGTTTTAGCAGGTGGGATTGTCACCTTAGTCCCACTATATATGTACTAAGCTATAGTGTTGTATGTAAATTTGGTGCTGTTGTTGTTATGCACTATATATGTGTTAGTCTGTCATGTTGTTATATGAATATGAAACATTTGTGCGTGCTGCACTTTATGTATTGTATCTGTATCATGCTTCCCTTCATTGTGGCTTCTTTTGCTGTTTCATGGCTCTTTCAATATGATTTTGTTGACAATGATGACAATGATGACAATGATGAATAAAGAATAACTTTGTTCTCATAATTAATTTTGTGTGAATGTGAATGAATTTTTATGAATTGTGTGTGAAAATCATCAATACATGAATGTTTCTACATGTGTCTGAATGTGAAAAGAGATGAAATAAATGGAACTGTAGGTTGCTACTAGTTTCTACATGTGTGTGATGAAAAAAAATAATATGAGTTAAATGTTCTTATACATGAGTGTGAATCACATATATATAATATTGTCCATCATGTTAATTTTACAGGTTTGTGGCCTGTTATTGGCTGATATCAATGGATGTCGTAAAACCTACAATTCATAACTGAACTGCAGGTTTCTCATCCTGCGACCAGCCACAAAAGGTATGCAGACTGATAGAAAAAAATAAATAAAAACATAGGCGTCGATTATTTGAACAAAACCGACGACATATGGTTACAATGTCGGTTTCCATACTAGTAACCGACGTCGATTTACCTAATGAGGCCAGACACCATGGCCGTGCTGGCCAGCACGGCCGTGGCAGCGGACCAGACATAAAACAGGCGTCAGATATTTGCATAAAACTGATGACATATGGTAACAATGTCAGTTTCCCTACTAGTAACTGACGTCGATTTCCCTAGAGGCCAGACACCACGGCCGTGCTGGTCAGCACGGCCGTGGCAGCGAGTGAGATGGCATCAGTTATCACTAATAAACCAACGCCGATAGTGCCCCAGATGGCGCCCTTTCTGTGGCACGAAGGTATATGGCGTCGGTTTCAAAGCTAATAACCGACGCCTATACCCCCTGCTGGCGCATTTTCGTCACATTTGTGGTGGCGCGCGAAGGGTTGTGGCGTCGGTTTGAGAACCAAAGCGTAATAGTTGGGCTTTTAGTGGTGCCCACATAGGTGTCGCTTAGAAACCGACACTAAAGGCCTTAAAAAACCGACACTAAAGGCCGGTTATGTACTAGTGAGAGAATGACAACTTTACAGAGCATCTGGTACACTGAGTTGTTCTTCAGAGAAGCCCCCAATACCCCTATATATAGGAGGGTCATGGAAAAGGGTTCTCTACCCTGGGCAATGTGGGATTATAGCAGGAGTAGAAGGGTTCGGAATTTTCCACAAAACAAGCAACTTGCGTCAGCTGAATCGATCGTTTCAGCCCTAAAACGGTCATTTGGTGACCTCAACCGATCATTTCACCCTGAACCGATCGTTTGGGACACCTGAGCCGATTGGTTCATCACATGAGCCGATCAGTTCATGGTCCTGGTCTAACTCAAATTGACTTTCAAATTTGTCTCCGATTAATTAAATATTAATCCTTGTCCAAATCGAATTTGTTCAAGTGAAACAAATTGTATTTGCAAAATAGTCTTCTGACTTTCCAAATGATCTCGGTTGGACCAGTTGAGTCGATTGGTTCAACTTTTGAACCGGTCGTCTCAGCCTGTCTTGAGCTGATCGGTTCATCACATGAGCCGATCAGTTCACCAACCTGAGCCGATCGATTCATCACATGAGTTGATCGGTTGGAGCAGTAGATTGTGCAAATCAGTCAATTGCAGTTTCAATCAATCGGATACTTTAATCAATTGGTCCAACACCTTAAACACTATGATATTGAGCTATCAATTGATTGAGTACTTAATTGAACTACTAAACTCCTTTAGTAATCAATCTAAACATCATTTGTGGATAAACTCCTCTTCCAGGTTAAATCCTATGTGTGTGACCCGACAAGTCCATTTCACGTTGGAAGTGAAAGTCCATAACACTTACGACTTCATAAGCAAAGAGCGGTGCCTAGTCGCACATCAGTGCTACCCAAGTGAAATAGAAAGTTGGAGAACAACTTTCAATCCTACAATCCGTGAATGGTGTTACAGTGAATGTATAATTCCTTTGTCACTGATATCCCAAATGAACTCAAGGCATGGAACAATCATCCTGTCAACGTCCATTCACTTTCTTGATCTCAGAGTAGATTGGAGGAGATATGTATGACATCAATATCACATACCGATTCACACATGTGTGCGCACACCTATCTCAATCCTACTCATCAAGTGGCCATGGATATCAAACTCCCTCAGGAGGGACAAATCCCATATCTATCACTCACCCCTCAAAAGCCCCATGTGTCAAAGCCACCCAATCATCACCTTTATAACAACCCATGTTTCAGGACTGCGTTTGATGATGTCAAAGTGTACCCAATCACATGTGTTGAGTGTAGTGATTTCAGGTCAAAGAATCACACTCACCACCATCACTGTGAGAACTGACTGTGACTACCATGTCATGGTTCCATGTGTCACTCTCACGATGGGTAAATCCATCTTCTTCTAGATCCATCCATAGTTATATCGTAACATGTTGTAAGGTTGGGTTTTATGTTTGCCACATTCGTTGGATTCTATTTAATAAGTCAGATTAGTTTGATTTTGTGTCAAGGTTCATTTATCCATGGGATTTCATAGATACGTAAAAGTCAATCTTTGCAGTCATTCTAGAAATGTGCTTTGATAATTTATAATTCATCATACTAATCATGGAATGCCACAATGCTGATAATGACATCTTCATACCATTGGAATGCCAATGGCATCTTAACGCCATATGGACCAACAAATGGGTGTTGCCAATGAAGAGAAAAGCCACCCCCATAACTTACATTTTGAGTGGTGGTCACGACACATCTAAAACGGAAGGGGAATGCTGACTGAAAAAACTATCAAACATGAACAATTGAGAAAATGTATACCAGAAGAACAAAGCAACATCACTGTGAAGAAAGAGGTGCTCCACTATCTCACATTCCGATTGTCACGACAACAACATGACGACTATGGGCATATGACATCTATAACATAATGAATCTTAGATGTAATCTACATGTAAAATGTTTTCCCAAGTTTCCATTTCATTTCTATCCTTTATATCGTTTATGTTTAATTAGTGGAATTTATAGTGGTTTAGTGAAGATTTATTCACTAACTATACCAATATAAGGGTTTATGCACAAATACCTCAATGAAAGCTTAATTACCACAACCAAGTGCTCTAAACCTTAATATAACGTTTTATATGATTTGAAAACATAAAATGAGCCTAAGTTTCAAATTTGGTTCGATTTGGATGTTGTTTGTGCAAGTTATGCAATTTTAGGTACATCTGTACTTTTATGCAATTTACCCAATTGGGAGGTTTTCTTTGCAAATTATCACCTGAATTTTAATCCTTAGATATTCCCTTACCATTCACGAGATTTTGAACCATGGGGAATTTGGTTGCACCTTGGTTTGAAGGTGTTAATTTCCAAGGGCATTATAGGGATTACACTCTTTATAAATGTGCTTATCTTTAAAAGCTATCAACCTATGGGGTTATTTCTTTCTTTGAAGGATGGTGGGGATGTCCTAGAAGGCTCTAGGAGCTCTTAGGACCAACTTTTGATATGCAAGAAGAGTCCATGAGCTTTCCTCTTGCATGGCCATGAACCCTAGACTAAGGACACATGGAAAGTCACATAGACACCTCATGCTTGCTCCCTTCTTTATAAAGCCATGACTACCCCTTCCCACCTCCCAATCCAAGAAGAAATCCTATCCTTCTATTTCTTATATCTTAGAGCATCGTCCCTTCTATGTTTGGCCATGAAGTTGCTATCCCAATGTAAAAGAAGGTGCCTACCTTGGTGAAGAAGGCTCCCAGGGTTCCAAATTTCTCTATTTAGGATTTCTTAAGCTCCTCCTTGGTGATTTTGACCAAAACTAGTAAGAATCCTCCTTTCCTTTCCTATTTTCATACTGTTAGTATCCTCCCACCTTCTTCCAGGTCGGAACCATGACCATACATGCTAAAACTCCACCTAGAACCCTAAAACATCTCATCTCCATGCTCTTTTGCTAGGAATTGCACCTCTAAAGTGGAGAAGGTGATATTTGCTAAAGAAAGGAGCTTATCTTGGAGCAACCAGACCTTCTTATCTTGGAATCATTTCTGTTTGGACCTTATTACCTTCCTAGAGACAATTTTTGTTAACCCCCTTCTCATATATTTCTTAGTACATGCTTAAAACTCATGCTTCTATGTTGAAAATCGACGATTTCCATCTCTTTTTACCATGTTCTTCTAGGGTTTTGGTTTCTTGTTGTTTTACCTTCTCTAGAAGCTATATTTTGGTTACCTATGCAACTTCAAACCTGATATTGGGTCAAATGGTATTTTCTACCTCTCCCTCTCTCTTCAATTATCTCGACCGGTTTGATGACGTGGCAATTTCCAATTGGTCAGTATTGAAAATTTCATATCTTCTAAACCGTTATCCAAATTTGTCAAATAAATATGTTTTGGAATTGGAAAATTAATCTCTATCTAATAAAAATATTTTCAAGGTTTGATTTCATGGTTTGACGAAGGGTGATTTTTGTAAAATGAATTTAATGCATAAAATCCATGAAAATTACATCTTAATCATCATAACTCCAAAATTAACATAAAAATATGTTTTCTTGATCAGGAGAACTTATTAAGTTTATTGGTGATTTTTTAAGAGTCTAAATCCGAGTTTTTCTAAAAAGGTCTAAAATTAAGGTTTCTATACATTAATGTGCACTATGTACTCTAATACATGTGAACTCAGACTCAATTAAAGTGGTGGAAGTTAGTAATTGATATCAGTAAGAGAGGTATGTGCATTCCTTACACCCTATATTGGGATAATTATAGCCAAACCCTATATTTCCCTAATGAGGCTTAAATGAACCCTAAATATTCTATTCTTGAATCCTAATGTTATTCATGCCTCAAATTAGATTATAATTTCTTCTTGTTTGGGTCTTATACCCCACTGCCATACTTATTGAATATTATGACTACCCTTGGCATGACTACTTTTCTAGAATGTGGATTTATGTTCTATTTAATTTAAAGTAGTGGTAATTATGTACAACCACCCACATAGGGCATGTATTTAATCGCCCTAGGGAATGTTTTTAATTCTCCCCTATATAATTGTGTAGGTGATTGGGAATGTCTTATTCTCCCCTCACCTATAGGTTAGAGGTCCGATAGGTGCCTCAACCCTACTTAGTTAGGTAGACATAATTATCTTACATGCAAATCCTTTTTAATATAATTGTTAATGGCAAGTTTCTTTTGAATATAGCCTCATATTCTTGTTATCTTCATCTTATGATGAACCCTAGCATGTTCTTATTTACTTTACTTATCTTATTATCCTAGACTAGTTTTGTGACACATAATT
Organism: Alisma plantago-aquatica; assembly: GCA_963693085.1. Classification (NCBI taxonomy): domain Eukaryota; kingdom Viridiplantae; phylum Streptophyta; class Magnoliopsida; order Alismatales; family Alismataceae; genus Alisma; species Alisma plantago-aquatica. The sequence goes on from OY856413.1 coordinate 344,814,970, forward strand.
TTCTTCCCTTTCCCTTTTTGCTGGGTGCTTTCCCAACCACCTAGGTGTTGGTGCTGAGTAAGGAGAAGGACAAGTTTGAAGGAATTCATCTCAGGAGTAGATCTCAAGCTATCTGAAAGGATGTCTACATTACTATAGCAAGATCCTTTTCTCTTATCTTTTTATTTTGGGAACAATCATGTATTGAACAATGAAAGCCATGTAATAGGCTTAGTACTTTTATTTCCACTGCTATTGACATTTTGTAATGTATATGGTGCATGCTTATTTACTTGGAATATTATACATGCATCCCTCAATATCTTGTCTTTCTAAAAAGATGGATGTTTTGTACTTCCTTTAAATTTTAGTAAGGCGGTGATCTTGCCTCTTTACAACATCGATGTATGTTGTGATTAGTAGGGATGACATGTTGATATATCTTCCACATAATTGTACTTGCTCTAAGAATGAGGTCAAAGTCCCAAATCTAAGAAGAGAGGGAATTTTTGGTGTGGGTGTTGGTAATCAAATGCTTGGAAGATAGGATAGAAAACTTACATTTCTCATCTGAAAACCATAACAACACGTCATTAGTATCGTCCACAACATGATGAAACTATGGATATATGACATCATTGTAGGTTGTCCTTAGTAAGTTTAGCATGTTGATATATCTTCCACATAGTTGCACTTGCTCTAGGAATGAGGCCAGCGTCCAAATCCAAGAGAGGGAATTTTCAGTGTGGGCGTTGGTAATCAAATGTTTGGCAGAACTAATAGAAAACTTACCTTTCTCATCTGGAAACCATAACAACATGTCATTAATATCATCCACAACATCACGTGAAACAATTATCATCTAAATACCTTCGTAACTAATGATCTGGGAAAGTGTATTCAAATCCCAACCTTCATTCAGATTCCAAATATCATGAACCCTATAATTGATGGCTAGATCACCATGTGACAAAGAAAATTGATGAAGAGGTTGGTCACACCATACATCATACCAGAAAGAAATGTCACCTTTACCCACAAACCCATCTTGTGAAACCCCTCCACACCGAATGAGATTACTTAAAACCAAACATACGGTCAACTACTAATTAATCATACACCAAAAAGCATGATAAATTTAAAACCAATTTAACATTACTATCATGTCCAAGAAACATTACATAAAGTCCCAACAACATGTGTCACCTCACATACCATATCAGATATTTACATGCATGTCCAGTGGCATCAGCCACATCATGCATACAAAAGATACTATTTCACATATACATGCCATATATATAAAATAAAGGTACACTACCAAAACCACATGTTGATATACATATCATAATTCTCAATCAAAGAGATATCTAAATTCCTATCATCAAGTACCTTAAAGAGAAATAATGCAACCTTGTATTATAGCTTCTACCTGGGATTTTTAGTAACCAAGAATCTAAATGCTAGCCTGGGAGACACGTGACAATTCTTGATGATGCCTGCAATCTATCTTATTCTAGATCCATCCATAGTTATATCGTAACATGTTGTAAGGTTAGGTTTTATATTTTCCATGTTTGTTGGATTCTGTTTAACAAGTCGGATCAGTTTGAGTTTGTGTCAGGGTTCATTAATCCATGGAATTTCATAGATACGTAAAATTTGATCTTTTTAGTCATTCTAGAAATGTGCTTTGATAATTTATAATTCATCATACTGATCGTGGAATGCCACAATGCTGATAATGACATCTTCATACCATTGGAATGCCTGTGGCAACTGTAATGCCATATGGACCAACAAATGAGTGTTTCCAATGAAGGGAAAAGCCACCCCCACAACTTATGTTTTGAGTGGTGGTCATGACACATCTAAAATGGAAGGGGAATGTTGACCGAAAAAACTATCAAACACAAACAATTGAGAAAATGTTGACCAAAAGAACAAAGCAACATCACTGTGAAGAAAGAGGTGCTCTGCTATCTCACATTCTGATTGTCACAACAACAACATGATGAAACTATGGGTATATGACATCGATGTATGTTGTCATTAGTAGGGATAGCATGTCGATATATCTTCAACATAATTGTACTTTATCTTAGAATGAGGTCAAAGTCCCAAATCCAAGAAGAGAGGGAATTTTCAGTGTGGGCATTGGTGATCAAATGCTTGGCAGATAGGACAAAAAACTTACATTTCTCATCCAAAAACCATAACAACACATCATTAGTATTATCCACAACATGATGAAACTATGGGTATATGACATTGCTGTGTTGTCATTAGTAGGGACAACATGTCGATATATCTTCCACATAGTTGCACTTGCTGTAGGAATGAGACCAGAGTCCAAATCCAAGAAGAGAGGGAACTTTCAGTGTGGTCATTGGTAATCAAATGTTTGGTAGAACTGACAGAAAACTTACCTTTCTCATCTGGAAACCATAACAACACGTCATCAATATCATCCACAACATCACATGAAACAATTATCATATGAATACCTTCATCACTAATGATGCGGGAAAGTGTATTCATATCCCAACCTTCATTCAGATTCCAAATATCATGGACCTTGTAATCGATGACTTGATCACCATGTGACAAAGAAAATTGATGAAGATGTTCGTCACACCATACATCATACCAGAAAGAAATGTCACCTTTACCCACAAGCCCATCTTGTGACACCCCTCCACACCAAATGAGATTACTCAAAATAAAACATACGGCCAACTAATAATTAACCATACACTAGAAAATAGGGTAAATTTAAAACTAATTTACCATTACTATCATGTCCATGAAACATTACATAAAGGCCCAACAACCTGTGTCACCTCACATACCATATCAGGTATTTACATGCATGTCTAGTGACATCAACCATAAAATGTATACAAAATATACTATTTCACAAATACATGTCATATACAAAATAGAGTTACACTACCAAAACCATGTGTCGATATACATATCATCTACAAAACATCCCTTAACCGAACCTGAGAGTACATGGACGACTCTAGGACTCTACAACAACTATCCAACCTTCTACTTCTACCACTCTCCAAGTTGCTCTTTCTCAGCACACGATCCTGATCACGTCGCAGACGAACACCTAAAAAGATGTGGTGACCCATGATGTGAGATTCATGTCTCAACGAGAGATATAACTCTCAGCCAACAATTATTGATTATTGCAGGTATCATTATTAAACATGATAAGAAGGTTAAACATATTAAGCAAATTAAGAAGATTAACTAACTATGCATGCTAAGCAGATTAAGTCGCTAAATAGATAGTCATTGCATACATGTATATCATATATATAAAGGAACATGTAAGACTATCACCTATTAAACAGTTAATTTCTCTTACTGCATTATATAATCACTAAACAATATAAGAAACAAGGCAAGGGTTAACATCCAATATGAAACATGATTAACCCTAAGCAGATATACTACATGACTATATTATGTCTTTTATTAATCCCTGAGGAGTTGAGGTATACCACTCAACTCCAACTGACCATTTCTAAGTCAAAATTAGTGCCATACAAGATCTATAGGAGAGTTGGAATCCTAAGATCTCATCCGCACTTGGTCTGTACAAGTTCGCCACAATGACATATAAGTCGGTCTACAAAACATCCCAGTCTACCCTAGGTATATAGATCACGACACTAGTGAACAACCTAGTCCATCCTTAAAAAGTCACAGTACTAGTGAAACCAGGGTATACAAACCCAAACATCCGAGGTACAACTGCAATTGTCCTCAATCACATTATATACACTAAGTCTTAATCATCTGAGATACAACCTCGATCATTCTCCTATCAAGGTATGACTGCAACCATCCTTGTGAAAATGCATCTACTCAAAAGTATACAACTTTGAGCTTCCACTAAAGGAGAACTTTTTCACCATCCAACAAATCCTAACACTGCAATGGATCTAAGGCACATTACACTACATGATTAGGGTTTCACTTGATTAGTTAATGGAAATTGGGTGATTTAAGGATGCCTAAATCAAGTTACATACAAACCCTAAAAGAGTTATACAAAAATAAGGTGGGTTGCAACTTCAAAAGATATAAAACATAAGATATAAAACTTTGATCACAAAACCACATGGTACTACTTCATTGCCATACATGAGTCCATACTCCTCATTATACCATCATGATTTGCAAACCTTTGTCACATCATGAAGAGGATAACACCTCAATTAGGACACTAGACCATGTCCAAGGTCATTAATAGCATCACATCATTCCCTACAAGAGCATCATTATCTTTCCATGCCTCATAAAGGCCCATCATACCATCACCATGAGAGACACATATATAAGGTTGATACCATGATATTGAAGAGCTATGATGTTCATGTGAGAACAATTAGGGTTACCACATCATAGAGAGAGAAAGTACATTCATCATCATTCCAGTCACACAAGAAGTTATGTATCATCATTACTTACTTGTATTAAGGTTAGGTTCATGAGAATAGTAGAATTTGCCAAAAATCACTTTATTAGAACCCCAGGTCGTACTCATTCGAGAGAAAAGGTAAGACTATTAGATCATGTGAAACCAAGCACCAATGAATTAGGGTTACTAAATTAAACACCATTAACCATGAGTGTACAAAGTCAACCATCATAATATATAGTCAACACCACATGCCAACCATTTAGGTCAGGAAACTTCATCGACCATTTAGGTTAGGGATATCATTGACCACTTAAGAACAAGGTGGTTGGCGACGACCATATATTAGAAAATTTGGTGACCGTTGAAGTTGGTCATCTTTGGCGACCACTAGGGCTAGGGTTCTAGTGACTTTTGGTCTTATTTATCCATAAACCAGCATATTGGGTCAAAGCATATGGTCATCTTTGACCAAGTTATTAGATCATGTGAAACCAAGCACCACTTCAGTGACCACCTATCATATTAACTACCATATTCTCCATAAACTAGTAGATTGGGTCAACAACTATAAGATGGGAAGGATGGTTTCAAGGATATGCTTGGTCCTAGAGCAAGTCCAATGACATCTCATCATTGTAAATGAGAAACTATCTTCTAGTTACACTAGGACTCGTCTGACTATTGCACCTCCTGGTTTACACCACATACTACAGGTTGACGTTGTCCTCATAGAAGCAGACAACAACCTCCATGCCTCTATGGGAAGTCCACACAGACCGCCTAGAACTCTTTCCATCCTACTAGAATGGATAAGAAGGAGTTGTCCCTCCCATTGGTGTACTAGTCACCAACTTGCTCTCCCATAATTGTTTCTCCCTTGCTATCCCACCCTTTAGCGGGTAGGACTTGCTTGGGCTCTCTATAGTTACCACAACTAGAGAGGACAACAATTGTCAGAGGCAATTGAGTTGTGTTCTAGGAAGCCCCCAGTACCCCTCTATTTATAGGAGGGGTTAATGTCTGGGTTCCCAATTTTGTGTGAGAGTGGAAGGGACCAGAAGATATTGATTTTTTGCAACCTACGATTATCAAACTGGTAAGCTGGCAACCAAGATTTTCGTCTGGAATGCGAGCTGATCATTTCACTCAGTGAGACGGCCGTTTCACATTTTCCCAATAAAAAATGAATTTGGCAATTCATTTCCAATTAATGCTAAACATTAATTCCTTGCTTCGATAGTATTGGGAAATTGAAATGATCAAACTTTCTCATGAATTTGGGAAAGTTACTAGAACTTCCTATGGCCCAACCGACCCGATCGGTTCACTAGGTGAACCGGTCATCTCGCTCTACATGAGCTGATTGTTTCACCCAGTGAGTCAGTCAGTTGGTCCTTGTTTTGTGCAGAACTTAAGCCAATTCAATTTTAATCAATTTGACATACAAATGGTCGTCTCACTGGGTGAGCCGATTGGTTGGCAGTCCAGTTAGTTTATTTGTTGCTGAAATTGAATACCTAAACACTTAGTAATCAATTCAATTATCATTTAAGATTATACTCCTATTCTAGGTTAAGACCTATGTGTGTGACCCAATAGGTCCCATATTATGTTGGCAGTGAATGTCCATAATAACTTAGGACATCACAAGTAAGAAGTGGTGCTTAGTCGCACAAGTCTATTATGCCCCTTTTTCATTAAAACTACCATTTTTATCTTGTTAATTTGAAAGGAACCAAAGATGATAATTGAGCCTAATGATCTTGTCATGAATTAAAAAGATAAAAATGGTAATTTTAATGAGAAAGGGGCATAATAGACTTAATGGACATTTAATTATGCCTTTAATCCGAAAATAAGGTTGTATGTTGTTAAAAGGTAACCTTAATATCTTCCACAAAGAGTAGATGAGATAATTAGGGTTTGTGAGTAATTGTATAAAATTAGGGTTTAAAATAGTAAAAGGAAGTGAAACCCTAATTGCAAGTGAATCCCTAAAAAGAGGTAGAAATCCTAAAAAGGAATAGAAACCCTAAGAAGCAAAATGGTTTGGATAGATTTTGATAAAAAGGAATTGTATATTATTTTAGGATTCTTGTACTTGGTTGATTGGATTTCCCTTCTTGGTTGATTCTATCTCAAAAATCTGCATGTACATGTATGTGGTTAATTATGGTTAATCACATTAGTTTCCCGAAGGCTTCCCGAATGATTCATTGCATTGAATGCAACCTATCAGTTTGGATGTTCATACTGGAATTATAAAGTCACTATGGTTATCACAATTATAAATACACGTGTATTCTCGCACCTACATGCCACCCTAATGGAAGATGCCATAAGGGTCAGGCCCAAGAGGGTAGACCAATGGGCACCATGAGAGGTGACCCCAGACACCAAGCTCGGGAATGAAAAGGTGGTCTATGTTGCATGACTATGGGGCACCGTGAGAGGTGACCCCCAGGCACCAAGCTCAGGATTGAGAAGGTGGCCTTAAGTCAATGGAAAAAGAGAAACCCTAGAGGGGTATTCCAGGGTTAGGGTAAAAGTGGTGGAGAATGACACATTGAAAATGTAATTTGGTTTGCTAATTACCCTGATTGTGATAATTAAATTGTTATCCATATTTGTGAAATTTTGGTTGTTCCCACATACCAGCATATTCCTATATGCTGACCGACATTTTGTTTGTTGGCATTTTAGGTATTGCTGATCGATGGGCTCTAGAGGGGGGTGAATAGAGCTACACACACTTCACAAAAATGATTAGACCACCAATTTAATTGTAGGGCAAAAACTGATGCAAGCAGCAATTTGATATCCTATTCTAACATACAAAGCAAGGATAAGAGATAATGAATATCATGCACTTGGACAGGTGGTTTAGAGTGGTTCCACGTCCTAAACTTAGGAGCGATGTCAGTCCACTACCTAGAGTTGGTTAGACTCTAGGATTTGCAACTTGGTCCTCTTATATATCACGATAAGATTACAAGAAACAAAAAATGACACAACCAAGGGCTTAATTACACAAGCTAAGATCTTCAACCTATCCAAGGACTTACCCACAAAGTGAGATTCTTCGGCCTTCTACAAAGGACTTACCCAATCTCACCTTTGTCTTCAGCCTTGCAGGGATTACCTATCTTACTTGAGCTTGCCTTGTACATCTCCTTCACTTGGAGAGCTTGCCCACGTTTTCCCTTCACCAAGGGAGATGGAGCAACGATCAATCTTCACTCTTGAAGATCAGCAACACATCTTCCCCTTCACTCAGAGAAGAAGAGCAACAACCCCTCTTTCACTCGGAGAAGAAGCTTCAATCAATCTTCTATTTGATTTGGAGGTGGGAAGAAGGAAAGGAGAGCTTTACATAGCACAAAAGATACCTCTCATACACAGGAACCTATCTCACTCACGAATTTGTCTTGAAGGTAGAGAGAGAAAGGGGCTCAAGGGCTTGGAATACTCTCAACTAAGCTAGAACCAAGTTTGCAATGGAAGAGCAGCTTGGAATGAAGTCCAAGGGGTTCTATTTATAGTTGAGGGTGGCCCTTTATGTTGTGGGACACTTGGGTGCATAAGAGGTCATTTTTCCTTCAAGAAAACGGCTATATTTTTGCCCAAAACAATTCACTAACGGTCATATTACTTTTTCTGCAAACTCCGTACAGTGCAATCGGTCGAGTATCAATGGGTGTAACTCGACCGATCAGGTAGCAGGCAATCCGATATTGAATTGATCGGTCGAGTTTGTCCTGAGGAAACTCGACCGACCATTCCAACTGGAAATGGCCTACTACCCAATCAGTCGAGTTCTGTGAGTGCACAACTCGACCGATTGCAATCTTCAGAAAATCGACTCAGGATGATCGGTCGAGTTTCAGGGTGGGAAACTCGACCGACCAAGTGCCTGAAATGGATTTTCTAATTTGCAATAAAAGTGATTAGCACTTGGTGAATTTTGTCCCAAACATTTTTCTCTTCTAAGTTACAAGCATATTCATCATTACAAGTGGTTACATTTATGTTCTAAGGTGATTTACATGGAAATCCTAAATTGCACACTTGTAGTCAATTTGGCTTGCACTTGGCCCATTCTAGGGCTTGTATATGTGATCCTTTTCATGTACCTAATGTCTTCAAACAATCTTTAATGCACATGTTAGATACATATGAATGGAATGGTTAAGTCATTATCAAAATATAGGTAATGTACAACCTCTAGGACAACATTCTCCCCCTTTTTGACAATGACAAACCATTCCTCAAACATATTGAAAAGTATAAGAAAATTAAACCTTTGCCTTGTGAATTAGGGGGATTCATGATAAGAACAATTTGAATTGCTCCCCCTCAAACTATGCTTCCTCTCACCTGCATGTTAGGTTTTCTATACATGGCAAAACCAATATTCATGTAATATGTAATCCTTTACATGTCATATGATCAACAACAATTTAACAAGAAAAGGATCACATAGGCAAGAGAGCAATAGTAAAACACAAACAACAATATGATTGAGTCTCAAAACATGAGATATATCTCCCCCTTTTGACATTATCAAAAAGGTAGGGGGTGTAGAAGAGCAAAAATCTAGGTCTTCTCCAAGACTCAACCACACACATATGCAAAAGATAATTAACCACATGTTAAAGGCATATAACATACAACCACAGAGGAGAAGCATACAATCCAAGTCAGAATCAAAATATAGCTCATCAAACACCAAGCATAAGATAACACGGATGAAAGAGCCAAAGTGTATAGCAATGATATTCCAACTCAGACATATGTTCTCATAAGCGACTACAACCATAAAAGTGAGAAAACAGAGAATAAGAAAATAGTACAGCTCAGACTAATGTGCCAGGATGTTGCTTATACAAAAGAGTCTAGAAAGATATATATAATAGACATGCTAGACTATAATCTAAGACAACCTCCTAGACATCTAAGATATCTATGTCAACTGTGTCCTCGTCATCGTCGGGGTTGTAGTCCTCATCGCCATCCAAAGGCGGGGCAGCTGTGCCAACACCAGCATCGCCATCCTCGGCAGAAGAACCATCACCATCAGCATCATCAGCATCCTCATCGACATCCTCAGCCTGGTCGGGCGTGTCCTCGTCAGCAGGACCAAAAGAGAGACCGGACCAGCGGGCATTCTGGTCAGCCCACGACATGCCAAGAGCTAGGAGCTCCTGGGCCTGCGGAAAGGATGGAGCAGAGTCCCCCAAGGACGCGAGCAGAGTGGCCAGGGGGCCAGTAGGTAGCGGTAGATATGCAGGGGTAGAGCTACTGGAGGGATACTGAGGTGGAGCAGCAGCGGAAGGCTCGGCAACAAAAAGTGGTGGAGCAGGGAAGTATTGCTCATATGCATAGGAGGCATAAGCACTACCCGGATAAGGCTGGTAAGCTGGGTAGGGTGAGGAGCAGGACAGGTTCATGGTGGACATGATCAAACACAAATCCTGATGGAGATGCTCCTGGACCTGGCGATTGTACGCCTGTTCATGCATCATGTAACCCAGAAGGGTTTCATTTGATGCTCTGAACGACACACGGCTAGGGCAAGGGTGGGGCTGCGGGGGTGGAGCCTGGGTGGAGGTGGGAGGGGCACCAGAAGCAGAGGCGGAGGCAGAGGCAGAGCCAGAAGTACCAGGGGCAGGGGAAGGGGTAGGTACATCCTTCAGAAGAGTGGTTTCACTAATGCACACTCCCTTTCGAGCAACCAGGTAATGGTAGTCGGAAAAGAGTGATTTGTCAGTGGCGAACTGGAAGAGACCACAAATCAAGGCTGGATAGGGAGGGTGGGTGCCCTTGATGTTCTTGCCTTTGTCAAAGCAGGTCATATGATGTAGAATGTAACGAGCCCACTTGACACCGATGTTTTTCAACAAACAATACATCAAAACCGCTGTGTTTTCCGCAATATCCGTTTGATTTCACTTCGGATGGATGTTGCAGTTAAGCACAAGGGCTAGGATGCACTTCTGGAGGTCAAGGGAGGAGGAGGGGAGGGTGGACTGCTTCTTATAGGCCATGTCAGACTTTTTCAAAAAATGATGAATATCCGGTAAAGTCAATTCATGATGTTTGTAAAAGCCTTCCGGATCTAAAAGATCAAAATACTCGTCATAGCCCCGACGCCAAGTAGTGGTTTCTTCATCTCCGGCAAGATGGAGATTGAAAGTCTCCTCAGAGAGTTGAAACCGACGACCGGCGATCATAAATGTTAGGACTATTTCAGTATTTGGAGGGGGAACAATCAAATCATAGTTCCAGCACAGATTAGCATAGAACTCGTGAACTGCTTTTGTACTAGTTAACTGATTATTGAAGCAGTCACTCTCGATTACAAGGGCGGAAAGGTTGTGTTTGGCAAGAAGCTGAGCGATAGAGTTGATATGGTTTTGAAAACGAGTTGGACCAACTAGGGGGTGGAAAGGGAAAGGAGATCGAGGAAGGAGATCCTTATACCTATTGACCGCCTCTAGAGATACAAACGTAGTGTTATCAAAGGGAATCAACCGTTGGGTCGAGGAAGAAGTAGGGGCATTGCTAGGGGCGGGTCTTTTTCTCCTGTGGAAAGACATGGAAGCAAAAATAAGAGGAGAAAACACACACACAAGCAAAACGAACCGCAAAACCCAACAAGAACACACAGCCGTCGCCCGAGAAGGTCAGGAGCAAGCTGCTAAGGCACCCTAGGGCTGGGAACGGGGAAGGGTTAGGGCTAGGGTGGAGAGCACGAGCCAAGAGAAGAGGAATCAGTCGGCTATTTTCAAGTTGCAAGGGAAAATAGTCGGCCGATACTAAGTTTTAAGTTGGCGCAACCCATCGATCGGTCGAGTTCTGAGGGTGGACAACTTGATCGACCGGTCCACTGAAGAACATCTCTCAGCTCCTGATCGGTCGAGTTTTCTGGGGTGAAACTCGACCGAAGGTCAACCTGACCTAGCAGTCAAAAACTTAGATTCTAACCACAAACATGCCTATTAAATTTATTTTTCCATTTTATTATGCATAAATAACATACCTAGGCACATTTTGCTCATCATTGGGCACTATTTAGCGATAAAAAGCAAAATTCGATAAAAGCCCAAAACCAAGCAAAAACTAAGCATATTGATAGGCAAATTAAGCACAAGCAAGCATGTATAGGCAACATAAGGTGAAGAATGACATGAGCAAGCATATATGATAGAGACCACTAGCTAGATCACATAGAAATATCATTTAAATCAATAATGAGCAGTTTAGATTGAATAAAATTAAATTGATCTCTAGCTAGAGGTTTTGTAAAAATGTCCACCAACTGATTTTCCGTGTCCACATGTGTGATATAGATATCTTTCTTGGCAATGTGGTCACGAAGAAAATGATGGCGAACCTCTATATGCTTAGCTCTACTGTGCAATATAGGATTATAAGAGAGGTTAATCGCACTAGTATTGTCACAATAGATAGGAGAAGCATCAAAGAATATGTTAAAGTCTTGGAGCATTTGCTTCATCCATAGGACCTGTGCACAACAACTCCCGGCTGCAATGTATTCAGCTTCGGTAGTTGATAATGCCACTGTGCTTTGTTTCTTGGAGAACTAAGATACTAAACATGGTCCTAGAAGGAAGCAAGTGCCACTTGTGCCCTTTCTATCAGTCAAACACCCTGCATAATCTGCATCACTATATACCGTAAGAGTAAAATCCCTTGATTTAGGATACCATAGACCAAAATTTTGAGTTTTGGCTAAGTACCTCAAAATTCTCTTAACAGCAGTGAGATGCGACTTCTTAGGGCAAGATTGAAAGCGAGCACACAAGCCAACACTAAACATAATGTCAGGTCTAGAGGCAGTTAAATAAAGTAAACTTCCTATCATACCTCTATAGAGCTTCTCATCTACCTTTTCACCTTCTTCATCTTTATCAAGTTTGGCGGTGTTTGACATGGGTGTATCCATCGGCTTCATGTTCTCCATCCCAAAGCGCTTGAGTAGTTCAGTTGTGTATTTGCCTTGGTTGATGAAGTTTCCTTCCTTTGTTTGCTTGATTTGAAAGCCGAGGAAGAAGGTCAACTCACCCATCATGCTCATTTCAAATTCACTCTGCATAAGAGAACTAAACTCCTTGCAAAGATCAAGATCAGTCCCACCAAAAATGATATCATCAACATATATTTGTATGATAAGAAAATGGTTAGAAGTGTGTTTTAGAAACAAAGTAGAATCAACTTTGCCCATGACATACCCATTATCTAACAAAAAGTTCTTTAATTTCTCATACCAAGCTCGAGGTGCTTGTTTGAGTCCATAGAGAGCTTTTTGTAGCAAATAAACATGATTGGGTAATTTGTCATTTTCAAAGACTGGAGGTTGAGCAACAAAAACTTCCTCCTCGATTGTACCGTTCAAAAACGCACTTTTAACATCCATTTGATAAAGCAAGAAATTTTTATAACTAGCAAAAGCAAGTAGCATACGGATAGATTCTAATCTAGCAACAGGAGCATAAGTTTCATCAAAATCAATACCTTCCTGTTGGTTGTAACCTTGTGCTACTAACCTTGCTTTGTTCCTTACCACTTTTCCTTGTTCATCAAGCTTGTTGTGGTAGACCCATTTGGTGCCAATGATCTTTCTATCATTTGGTCTTGGCACTAGAGTCCACACACGGTTCTTCTCAAATTGCTCAAGCTCTTCTTGCATGGCAAGGATCCACTCATCATCACCAAGGGCCTCTTTGATGTTCTTTGGCTCTAGTTGGGAGATGAAGGCACTATCTGCTTGTTCTTTGTTGTGAGCAGCTCGTGTCCTCACTCTCTCAAATGGATTGCCAATGATCAACTCCTTGTGGTGATTCTTTGTAAAGCGGGGAGTGGGATCCTTCTTTTCTTCTTCTTTTTCTTCTTCTACAACCTACTTGCCTTTGTCTTTGATGTTGAGATCTTTTAAGATAGGAATTATTTCATCTGCAACATCATCATCACCAATATGCTTGCCAATAACAGGGCCAGTTTCAATAAATTTAACATTTATAGATTCTTCAATTTTAGATAGTTCAAAGTTAAATACTCTATATGCCCTGCTAGTAGTGCTATAGCCTAGGAAGAAAGCCTTGTATGATTTCAGATCAAACTTGTCGAGAGAATCCTTAGTGTTTAAAACAAAACAAGGACATCCGAAAACATGAAGGAAATCAATAGACGGCTTCCTACCACGCCATAGTTCATAGGGGGTTTTCTTGAAATTCGGATGTGTGAAAACTCAGTTTTGCACAAATCATGACGTGCTAACGGCTTCAGCCCAAAACTTCTTAGGAGTGTCATACTCAAGAAGCATGGTCCTAGCCATCTCTTGTAGCGATCTATTCTTCCTCTCAACAACTCCATTTTGTTGAGGTGTGCGAGGAGAAGAGAAATTGTGCGAATAACCCGATTTTTCACAAAAACGTTCAAAAAGATCATTTTCAAACTCTCCCCCATGATCACTACGGATGAATACAACATGGCAAGAAGCTTCATTTTCAACTCGTTTACAAAAGCCCGAGAAAACATCAAGTGTATCGCTTTTAGAAACAAGAAAGAAAGTCCAAGTATATCTAGAAAAATCATCAACAATAACAAGACAATACTTGGAGCCACGAAGCGTTTGTGTTCTCATTGGTCTGAAAAGATCAATATGAAGAAGCTCAAGAACTCTCTTTGTACTCATGACTCCTTTGGATTTGAAGGAGGATTTGGTTTGTTTCCCTTGTGTACAAGGTTGGCATTCCTCATCCTTTTCAAAATCCAATTTAGGAAGTCCTCGAACCAAGTCCTTTTTGTTCAACTTCTTCATTTGATGCAAATTCACATGACCCAAATGACGATGCCAAAGAGAAAGATCGTTTTTATCCACAACTAAGCATCTATTTAGGATGGGCTTAAGAGCATCGAGGACAATCACATAGAGATTACCATTTCTAGTTCCCTTATATATAACATTGTAGGACATGGAATCTAGAAGCAAGCATTCTAAAGAAGTAAATAGCACAAGATAACCATTATCACATAATTGGCTAACACTAATTAAATTGTGATGTAGGCCATCAACAAGCAATACATTTTTAATGCATAATTCATTGCCTACATCACCCTCACCTATAACCTTACCCTTCTTGTTGTCCCCGAAGGTTACCGATCCTCCTTTCTTTTTCACAAATTTATTGAAATGGCTGATTTCTCCAGTCATATGCTTAGAGCAGCCACTATCAAAAATCCATTTCTTTTTAACCTGCAAGAAAAGAGGATGTCAGAACCCAACTCAAACTTTGGGGTCCGGGGTTAGCTTGGGGACCCATTTCATCTTTGGGTTGGTCCCCTTGGGCTTGTAAGGACAATAGGTAGAATAATGGTCATCACATTTGCAATGAATACAAACCATAGGGTTTTTAGAGCCGGAAGACTCTCCATTGAAAATTGGAGGTTCCACACTCTTTTTCTTACCCTTCTTCTTCTTACCTTTTGGAGTAGTCCCATTATATCCTAAACCACTAGTACCAACTTGTTTGGTAGAGTGCTCTAGAACATCATTTAGGGATTTTTTACCCGAAAAAAACCTTTGCAAAGTAGATCTTAATTTAGCATTATCATCACTAAGATTTACAACAGTAGTAGATAAACTAGCAAGATCTTCTTTAGTATGCAAAAGGTCGGCCTCAAGACTGAGGGCTTTAGTAAGAAGAGAGTCTTTTTCTAGAGTTAAGCTAGCAACTTCATTTCTAGGCAAAATAGGTCTAGAAGATAAATCATTTGTTTGAGAAAGCAATTTAGTATTTTCAGTTTTAAGAAAAACAATCTCTCTTTGATAAGAGTAGACTTCATCTCTCCTAGCATCATCAATAAGCTTGAGTTCTACATTTTCAGTTTTTTGAATATCAAGCTCATCTAGGCATTTTTGGTTTTCTATCTTAAGATTTTCAATAGTTTGAAGATATGTACCATTCTCAACCTCTACTCCATTATATTGAAGTTCAAGGTCAAGAAATTTCCCTTGCAAGGATTCTATACTATCAAGATGCAATTTTTCATTTTCATCAAGAATGTCAATTTTTGCATAAAGATCATCAACTATCTTTCCTAATCTTTTTCTTTTAGATTTACATTTAGCAAAAGATGATTGGCATTCATTAAGCATGTCAATAAGAGTTTCCTTAGATATCTCATGTAAACTAATATCACTTACTTTGCTTACCCCATTTACCTCAATTACATCTTCACTTGTAGAGACCATGAGGGCAAGATGACATTCTCCATCTTCGGAGCTTGAGGATCTTGAAGAAGAAGACTCCCATGCCGCATGAGCTGCATCTTTGGATCTTCTTTCCTTCTTGTCTTTCCTCTTGTACTTTGCTTCTCTTTTGTACTTGTCATCCTTCTTGTGGCTGCTCTTATGATGGCTCTTCTTGGCCTTTGGGCAGTCACTCTTGTAGTGGCCTTTTTTACCACACTCATAGCACCTAGGAGTTGAGGAGGAGGGCTTGCTCTTAAAGTGTTTCCCTTTGGAGTAGTTAGCTTCATGATCATTGACACCTTCATCTTCACTTGAGGAAGGGAAGGGAGACTTCATGGCAAGTTGTTGTTGTCGGACCATTTCTTCAATTTGAGCTTTGAAGGCGGTGTCCTTTATCTTCTTTGATTCCTTCTCTTCTCTTTTCTCCTCTTCCTCTTGCTTGTCAAGCCTAGGTTCATGGGCTTGAAGGTTACCAACCAGCTCCTCGGTTGATAACTCGCTTAGCTTGTAAACTTATTCAATAGAGGTGACCTTTGGCTCCCATCTCTTTGGAAGAGATCTCAAGATCTTGGCATTGATTGTACCTCTATCCATGACACTCCCAAGGGCTGCAAGGCTGTTCAAGATGACATTTAGCCTTTTGTACATATTTTCTACCCTCTCATTCTTCCCCATCTTGAAGTTCTCAAGAAGACCACCAAGCATGTAGACCTTGGCCTCCTTGACTTGCTCGGTCCCTTCATAGGTGACACACAACTTGTGCCATATCTCATGTGCTGTGTCCCACGAAGAGATGTGGTTGAACTCCGATGGTGTAAGGGAAGCGTAGATGATGCTCACGGCTTTAGCATTGAGTTGAGCACGCTTCATCTCCGCTTGCGTCCATGTGGTGATGTCCCCTTTTGGATCTTCATACTTGAGATGGACAATCTTCCACATTTCGAAACTCACCCCTTGGAGATAGAATTGCATTCTCCTCTTCCAATATAAGAAGTTTGTGCCGTCGAAGATCGGAGGTCTCATGGAGAAGCTTCCTTCAAGGTTGAGTGACCCAAGAGCCGAATCACCCATCTTCTCCTACTTGTAGAAGTAGCTTGGAGAAGACCTGCTCTGATACCACTTGTTGGATCGATGGGCTCTAGAGGGGGGGTGAATAGAGCTACACACACTTCACAAAAATGATTAGACCACCAATTTAATTGTAGGGCAAAAACTGATGCAAGCAGCAATTTGATATCCTATTCTAGCATACAAAGCAAGGATAAGAGATAATGAATATCATGCACTTGGACAGGTGGTTTAGAGTGGTTCCACGTCCTAAACTTAGGAGCAATGTCAGTCCACTACCTAGAGTTGGTTAGACTCTAGGATTTGCAACTTGGTCCTCTTATATATCACGATAAGATTACAAGAAACAAAAAACCACACAACCAAGGGCTTAATTACACAAGCTAAGATCTTCAACCTATCCAAGGACTTATCCACAAAGTGAGATTCTTCGGCCTTCTACAAAGGACTTACCCAATCTCACCTTTGTCTTCAGCCTTGCAGGGATTACCTATCTTACTTGAGCTTGCCTTGCACCTCTCCTTCACTTGGAGAGCTTGCCCACATTTTCCCTTCACCAAGGGAGCTGGAGAAACGATCAATCTTCACTCTTGAAGATCAGCAACACATCTTCCCCTTCACTCGGAGAAGAACAGCAGCAACTCCTCTTTCACTCGGAGAAGAAGCTTCAATCAATCTTCTATTTGATTTGGAGGTGGGAAGAAGGAAAGGAGAGCTTTACATAGCACAAAAGATAGCTCTCATACACAAGAACCTATCTCACTCACGAATTTGTCTTGAAGGTAGAGAGAGAAAGGGGCTCAAGGGCTTGGAATACTCTCAACTAAGCTAGAACCAAGTTTGCAATGGAAGAGCAGCTTGGAATGAAGTCCAAGGGGTTCTATTTATAGTTGAGGGTGGCCCTTTATGTTGTGGGACACTTGGGTGCATAAGAGGTCGTTTTTCCGTCAAGAAAACAACTATATTTTTGCCCAAAACAATTCACCAACGGTCATATTAATGTTTCTGCAAACTCCGTACAGTGCAATCAGTCGAGTATCAATGGGTGTAACTCGACTGATCAGGTAGCAGGAAATCCGATATTGAATTGATCGGTCGAGTTTGTCATGAGGAAACTCGACCGACCATTCCAACTGGAAATGGCCTACTACCCAATCGGTTGAGTTTTGTGAGTGCACAACTCGACTGATTGCAATCTTCAGAATATCGACTCAGGATGATCGGTCGAGTTTCAGTGTGGGAAACTCGACCGACCAAGTGCCTGAAATGGATTTTCTAATTTGCAATAAAAGTGATTAGCACTTGGTGAATTTTGTCCCAAACATTTTTCTCTTCTAAGTTACAAGCATATTCATCATTACAAGTGGTTACATTTATGTTCTAAGGTGATTTACATGGAAATCCTAAATTGCACACTTGTAGTCAATTTGGCTTGCACTTGGCCCATTCTAGGGCTTGTATATGTGATCCTTTTCATGTACCTAATTTCTGCAAACAATCTTTAACGCACATGTTAGATACATATGAATGGAATGGTTAAGTCATTATCAAAATATAGGTAATGTACAACCTCTAGGTCAATAGGTACAACAATTGAAAGAACAAATAGTAAAGTGACACATTCTGGAAATAAGAAATAAAGTGCAAGGAGGATTAGATAGAATGAATCCAGGCTGTGGATAGAGTAGCTTACCAAAGTTTTAAAAAGGTATGCAAGGTTTTATTTTATACCAGTTTTCAGTTTAGTTGGTAAAATTTGATAATTGTTATTGATTATTTGTTGAACCTTTGATCCTTTTAATGGGGATAACGACTCTGACCTCTTGGTCTCCCTTCATTGGGGGTTACTGGGAGGCGGGGTCGTTATAATGTAACACCCAGGCCCACTACCCAAGGCTCTAGTAGAGTTTCAGGAATGATGACTGTCCCCACAGGCCACCACTAGCCTTAACTGCGTGCTTTGTCCTCACTCACGCGCATGCCAGGATCAACTTCCCGACAGGTCACCCATCCTAGTACTACTCCAAACTGAGCACACTTAACTATGTAGTTCTTTAGTGATGGGCTCCCAGAAAAGGAGGTGCACCTTGGTGATATGGGTAGTCAAATCATTCCTTTTAAGATCCTGTTATTCGAGGCCTGAAATCCTGGGACGTTATAAACTCCCTCGCTTGGACTCTTGACGTCCTCGTCAAGGCTCAACTATGTGGCCTCATAATATTTCCCCATTTCAGTGCAGACCCAATATGGTCCATGGACACCCAACTCCCGATCATGGAATGACAATGCAAGGGTGGCTACATCACCATGGATAGCCCTTTCCTACATGCCTGGACCGCACGGCTCAAGACTGGCATGCCACATGCCCATGTGGGCCCCACCTACTGGAGGGGTTATGGCTCTGATACCATTTGTAACACCCGGGCCCACTGCCCAAGGATCTAGTAGAGTTTCAGGAATGACGACTGTCCCCACAGAACACCACTAGCCCTAACTACGCACTTTGTCCTCACTCACGTGCATGCCAAGATCAACTTCCCGATAGGTCACCCATCCCAATACTACTCCAAGCTGAGCATGCTTAACTATGTAGTTCTTTAGTGATGAGCTCCCGGAAAAGGAGGTGCACCTTGGTGATATGGGTAGTCCAATCATTCCTTTTAAGATCATGTTATCCGAGGCTTGAAATCCTGGGACGTTATAGTCACACATCAATGTTACCCAAGTAAATGGAAAGTTGGATAACAACTTCAACCTACAATCTATGTATTGTGTTATAGTATTTGTATAGTTCCTTTGTCACTAATATCCAGACTGAACTTGAGGCATGCAGTAGTCATCCTCTTCAACATTCAATCTTGTTCCTTGAACCAAAACATACTGTCTGAGATATATGTAAGTTCAATATCACATATTAACTCACATGTGCATAGCCATGCATTTCTCAGGATCGTTAATCATGAGGCATAGGATACCATGCTCTTATAGGAGGGACAAATCCCATCTACATTACTCACATCCTATCCCCATGTATCATAGTCATCCAATCATCACCTTTATAATAACTCTTATTTCAAGATTATGTTTGATGATGTCAAAGCATACCGAACAACATGTGATGAGTTTTGTGACTTTAGGTCTTAGAACCATAATCACCACCATCACTATGAGAGCTGACTATGACTTCCAAGAAAATGACTTGCATGTGTCAGTCTCATGGTGGGTCCGTCTGATACACTATTCAGTAACATGTATATGTGCACTTAGTTTGATATTACCATATCATGACTAATGAGATTCTATCATTAATCAACTCACACTCCGATCTTATGTGTCACTGTTGTCTATCAACCTTCCACAATAACAACCGATCAGGGATATAATGAGCATGTATATGTATACTCTTAACATTTGTATGATTTCATTATTCAAGTCTTGTACTAAAAAACATATGTCATTGAGTATACATCATTCTCTAGAAATTTGTAATGTTACATCATTATCTCATAACTGAACTAAATAAGAATTGGAAGCTTGCCTTTATCTATTAATCAAATCATTTACATATTATGCCATTATAATCATCATATGATTGGCACTTTGGGCATACATACCAATATATGAGAGATGAATAAGCGAAGGTGTTACTAGAAGAAATTTAAAGAAGAACAGACGAGTAGAAAATTCACATAGAAGTGTGACAAAATCTTGGGAATCCCAGTTGCAAGAGAAGGAGCATTAGATCAAATAAAACATTATCATATTAAAGAAAACTAATGTGCAATTGAGGATTTGCAAGCTCGGTTGAACATATTAGAGTCACATGTATTGTTTAAAATTTTAAACTAAGGACAATTATATAAAATATTTATATTTTAGAATGAAAATTCATTTTACATGTGTATTGTAGGACAAGATAACAATTCTTGAATCTAGTTTTGAGGACACATTAGAATCTTTGCTATGCTAGATAAATTGTTTTTCTATATATATATATCATCTCTTGAATACTTTTTTAATATTTTTTTAATCACCAATTACAGGAAGGAACGAATATTGATTCTCCTCATTTGGGTAAGATTTACTTTTTCTTTTAGCATAACAAGTAATATCTTTGTCTAGTTAATGCATTACTGGTGTATTTTTCTTGTCTTATCGTTAGATACTAAATGAAATGTCAAGTTTTATGTTTCACTCAATTGATATATATACATAAATCTTTGAATTTATTTTACATGATACAACTATGTTTGTATTCTATTGCTTTGTTATGAAACAATAAAATGCACACAAACAATGACATGTTGTTTACAACTATAAAATCATCATGAAGATATCTATATAAATGAATGTTGAAAAATACATTTTATTGTCATGTATGTTTGACTTGAATAGTTTTTTTTTAATAGGAATATAAATATCATGCAACATATTTGGGAAGGAAGTGAACACTTCGGAAGATAGGATCTGAAAGAGACTAAAATATCATACAAAATTACTATAGTTACTGCTGCTGTGATACCATATCATCAGATTCCTAAAACACGACATGTTGTAATGTTTATGTTCATAATTTATACAAAAATACTATGAATTTTTAGAATTTCTACAGATGTGGTTGAGACATATTGAGCTATCATGTTTTTATTTATTTCTTTATGTAATTTATTTATTGTTGAGATCACTAGTAATATGATTCCCAATAATTTGAACAAATTGTGAATGAAGTATTTCAATGAGGTCGAATATTTATAATTTAATTGGGGTCAAAATTTATTATTGGAACAAAATTAAAATTAAACTAAAGTTGTCCAGGGTTTTCACAGTCAAATGTAATGTTTCAAAATAAAAAACTAACAATAGTCTATAATGTTCATAATGGATTGTAAAATTTAATTAAATTATAAAAAGAATAATAGTCCACAGTTCTCATAGTAGACTGTACGGTTTTAATTTTTGAGATATAGAAATAAAAATAATCCATGGTTTTCAACCAGTTTATGGGTTTATCTGTAGATTATGGGGAATAGTCTATCGATACCTAGTGTACGAGAATAGTCCATGGTTGTTTTATACTCCACAGTTAAAATCATAGGTTATGAAGCATAGTCCACAATAATGTTTGTGGACTATAAACCTTTTTACTCTAGTGTTCTCTAGTAGGTTCTGCAAGCCTCCAACATTGAAGTGACGATGCAAGCCTCCAACATTGAAAGTGGCGACTATGTCCGTCGTCATCTCTTTAGCATGGTGCAACAACCATATTGTCAATTCTACAACATACCTCCTAATCCTAGGTTCACTAAAAAAAGGGTGGTGGTATGAGCGTAGGATGAAGATAAGCTTGTAGGCCAACTCGGTCAGTGTCATGCATGCTTTTAGGAAACTTGTATGAATTTCTTCTTGGCTTATTAGTCTGAAGATTTGAAGAAATTGTCTGAGTGATACCTCTAGTGCTTGCTCTTCCTTCTCTGTAATCACTGGGAGAATATGCACAAAATAGAGATAGATGCTCAAAATATATGGTGGAAATAAGAGAAGGACTTTGAAGTAAGAGAAATCCATAATAAGAAAATAAGAAATAAACCCTAGAATGTTGCAACAGAAGAGAACAAATGAGACTATTTACCATGGGTACTTCTCTAGTAACTCCTTGAAGCAGCACACCACTATCAGTGCCCCCACAGGCGCATAGGTTGGTGAGGATCCTGCTAGAGCCTACAAACAACATAGTCTCATGGAGTGATGTGGTGAGTTTGTCAACCACTTGGAGCCCCAACATTCACAGGCGATTTTGGAATTCTCAAGCACTAGTATGGCAAGGGCCTCCCCAACCGCCAGACCCACGTCAAGATTCTCTTTGTCATTGAACCCTTCTAGAACCGTAAAAAACACATGGAACAACCTGGTGTCTACTTTTAGGGACACACTCATCATTATATCAATTGCAATATCCTATAGGATCTGCTCTCCACCATATTGCACGATGTCATGCATGTTCTGCATGGTGAAAATGATGTCGGAAGTCTCCCCCTACATAAGCTTTTTGATGAGTCATGGGCACTTACAAGCATATATCGCAACTCTAGCGACTTGTCAGCAACACTCGTGTTTTTGACCTTGTGGCCTTCGTTCATGGAAGTGAATTGGATGATTTTGGGAAGAAGGCCCTGTATTTTCGTGGTGTTATCTCAATAGTCATGGTTGTGCACCAGGTCTTTGAGAATACCTAGGATAAGAAGGTTGAGATCCTCATTGCTATTTAGTAGAGAGGTGATAGACTCCATAGACCCCCAAATGCCAGTGACGTGGAGCACATTCCTTTTTTCCCTGCTAGCTTTGACACAACTACGACATCACACAGTCTCAAAATCTTCTCGGAGGGGTTTCTCTAGTTGAGCATCTCCACGAGCCGCTCCATGGTTGCATTATTAGTTTCGATTTTCCAGATACTGTTGTCGTTGAACACTTTGTTCTTCACGAATGTGCACAACATGCACACCCAGACGAGCTGCTCAGCCACAGATCGACCCAAGCAGCTCCTTGGCAAAAGAATCTGGGTCCATCTTTGAACTATCAAACACGCTTCCATAAATGCATCAGGAGAAGGCGTCATACAAAAAGCGCTCAATGATCACCATGTTGTCCAGGATGTCACGTTTACTACTCACCACCACATACACATTTCTAACGTTCACTAGTCACCACCCTTTAATTACCATCACCACAAGTTGATGGTTTCCCCATCGATCAACATAGTCTGTTGTTGACTAAAACATATGGAAACCCTTGTGATTGGTTATTCATCCACTGTTGATAACACCCAAATCTACGCATAATATCTATGCATTTTATCTATAGTTTCGTGTCACTTTGGTCTTAATTTGCCCATAATGATCATGTTTTATGCTTTCTATCTCTCATTTGATGATGTAGTTAGAATAATCAATGATGTAGCTAAATAGCCATTATTGGGCTTGCATGCACCAAACACAGAAGAACTACCTTGCTCTACTCTCTCTCTACCAAACTGTGGCCCAACGATCTACTACTGTTTGATACTTTGTTAACAATGACTACTGTCTCATCCTTTACTATCTTGGGCCAAGTTTGGCTCTAATTACTTGCTTTCACTGTCTAACTCACGCTATACACCCCTACTGAGCCTAAGTGATCTTATATCAATTTTAATTATATTTACTCTCAATGTGCAGGTGCCAAAATTGGGCACATGGGCCCAAACTTCTTGGCCCACTTTTCTTGATCGCGGCCCCCTTGCTTTCCCTTACTAACTCCCGCTTCTTCTCATTGATCGCGGGCTCCCTCTAACCCTGCTACCACACCTGTGATTCACAAAACCGTGACCCGTCTACATAACCGCGGCTCCTTTCCACTCATCCAGCGCGTGATCAACACCCCCTCACAATCGTGACTCACCTTCCTTCATCACCATCAGATCACGACCGCGCCGTCAGAGATTCGCGGTCTACCCTTCACGACGCCCTGCACCCTGCGACCAAGGACATGCCACGATCTTGATCACAACCTCAACGTCCTTCCCGTGGTTTCCCCTCTCCTCACATGCACACCACGACGACGTCACCCCCTTCCAACCACGATCCCACCTGCCATCAACATCCATGCCGCGTCCTATCCTGCAAATGATCACGACCGCGATCTTGATCGCGACCACGATCTTTTCCGCGACCGTGGCTCACCTCGTCCCGCGTTCATCACGCCCACGATTCAAACAGCCTCGACCGGGTGCAGTCAGTAGACCGCGACCATCCCGCCACCTGCCCGCAGTCGCAACAAAAGGAAATCGCGACCAGTTGGCAGCAATAGAAAAAAAACCACGACCAAGGTAAAGGAAACCCAACGAACTGGGCCTATAAATAGGACCTGACCCCCTTCATTCAAAGGCATCCAGCCTTGAGGCCAAAAGGCAGCTGGATCCAGTTCAGATGTCGGAAGGCTGCCGAGTTGGAGCCAAAGCCTCGAGGGAGCATCCCAAGGTCCGAGAGGACCAAGGCAACCAGTCTACATGCTCCAGCAGCCACCAGCCTCCACTCTCTCTCTCTCTCCTCCGTCTCCATCTCAGATCTATTCTCTCCAAGGGTGAAAACCAAGGAGAGAGCAGATCTGTTCTACGTTCACCCTCACCACCGAGGAGAGAGAAGATCCACATCACCACCCTCCTCTACTACTAGTTTATAATCTCCACAGGCAGAAGCTGAGGAGAGAGAAGATCCATCTCCACCGACATCCGCATCACCTCCACCAGGCTGCTGTTTGGAGCAGATCTAGAGAGAGAGAACCAAGGAGTCCAGATCTGATCAAGGAGAAGGACCAAAGGACAAGATCCAACCTATACAGAGGCAAAGGAGCGAGAGCCACCTCTCCTCCACGGGCTATATCTCTTTCTTCTTCTCTTTCATTCTACCATGTTCCTTGGTTTCTTGCACACCAATGTTCATCCGTCTTTGTTCAGTGCTAACTATGCTTGTCCATGGATAGTTAGTTCCTTCTTGGCTATGTAGCCCGATCTGGGGCATGTATATGTACTTTTGCCTTAAGCAAGTAGATTCATTTCAAATCTAGTATGTTGCATGTTCTATTTTCTCTTACTAGTTATGATTGCTAGTTTGGTTGATCTCTTACTAGTTTGAACTGCTAATTCTGTATGTATTGAGAGATCCGTTGTGGAAATAGCTAAGAGACGATAGTTTGGATCTGAACCCGAGAGGAGGATGATCCGAGGTACTCTATTCCTAATATCTCCAGATGTCCTAAGACCAAAGAGGGAACTTAGCATATTCTGAGATATTGATTTGTCATCCTCGAGAGAGGTTAGATGATATATCGTTGATGGTTTTAGTCACACATCACAAAAGTGAGTGAGATGACCCCACAGGACAGATGCCACTGTGCGTACTAGATGCTTACTTAGGTGTTCGAGGGTTGTCTACGCCCGAGAACGAGTGCATAGACTGTCCCGTTTGTGATTACATAGCCAGGAACTCTCTTTCTCTGATTAGTAGAACCACGAGCTCTGTTTTGTTGTGTTTCGTTTTGTTTTAAATCGTGACAACCCGCTAGACTAGTTCTAGCACTTACTTTTATCGACTATCGTTCTGGCTTATCTGACTCAAGAACGAGATCTGTGGCGTCTTAAACGTCACCATGTCCCTATGTTCGACCCCGTATATCTACTTCGACCCCGTAATAAAAGTTGCGGGGGCCTAGAAGGTTTTGGGTTATAAATTTAAAAGTTTGATTCCTTCCTTTGTCCCGCGTTCATATCCGGACGTGAGAAAAAAGCTGATCAACTGTGTAGACCTACTTGAAATCGTTAAACTATAATTTATTAATGAGAACACTCAAATCATCTAAGGTTTTCTACCCACATAATCAATTTGTCGTTACACTACTTCTCTAGGATTTATGATCAAATTTATACAAAAATAACTTCCATAAACCTACTAACACCATAGTAGGGATTGGACTCACAAAGTCCTAACTCAACTCTATCTTAACTGCATTGAAATGTTAGATTAAGTTAACAATAAAAAGCACAACTAAACATGATATCAAACACACTAATCAATTAATTGGTAAGGAAAACTCTGATTACATGTCTAAGCTGGAACTGGTCATCACAAAAAATAACTTTGAGTTAATGCAAACAATCTCACTAATCAAAACACATGTTTTTCTTGGAAATATTTTTGTATTCATTAGATAATGAAGTGCAACAAATGGTTGTACATTTTGAATCAAACAATGTGAGATTGAAACTAGAAGCTTCAAGATCAGAAATAGCAAATAATTCAAAGGGAAAAAGAAAAATACACATCTCTCTCCCGCAAAAATAAATTCATTACGACAATCAAACGACTGTGTTTGTTTTATTTCTCACTCCAATTAAAGTCGTTGCGGTATGCACTAGTGACTGGATGGTCTCATTGTGCCTGCACGTTAAACTGTCGTAGAAAATATGGAACTGCTCCAACTCAGAAGTAGTCTCAGAAACTCTCATTAGTAGTTTCTGCAAGCCTCCGTCATTGAAAGTGGCGACTATGTTCTCCGTCATCTCTTTATCATGGCGCAACAACCATATTGCCAATTTTACAACATACCTCCGAATCCTAGGTTCACTAATAGAAGGCTGGTCGTATGAGCGTAGGATGGAGACGAGCTTGTCGGCCAACTCGGTCTGCTTGATGCGTGCTTCCCAGAAAGTTGTCTGAATTTCTTTGTGGCTCATTAGTCTGAAGATTTGAAGAGCTAGTCCGAGTGATACCTCTAGTGTTTTCCCTTCCTTCTCCACAATTGCTCGAAGAATCTGCATCAAATAGAGATAGATGCTCATAAGATACTCATATATGGTGGAAATAAGAGGAAGTCTTTGGAGTAAGAAAAAGCCGTAATAAGGAAACAAGTAATAAATCCTAGAATGTTGCAAGGGAAGAGCACAAATGAGACAATTTAATTACCATGGGCGCCGCTCTAATAACTCCTTGAAGCAGCACACCGCTATCAGCAACCCCATAGGCGCATTGGTTGGTGGGGATCCTGCCAGAGCCCACAAACAACATAGTCTTATGGAGCCCCAACATTCGCCGACAATTTTCGACGTTCTCAGGTGCGAGAATGGCAAGGGCCTCCCCGGCCGCCAGAGCCACGCCAAGCTGCTCTTTGTCATCGAACCCTTCTAGAACCGTGAAACACACGTGAAACAGTTCCTCGAACAGCCTAGGGTCTGCTTTTAGGGACAAGCGCGTCAGTATATCAATGGCGATGTCCTGTAAGTTCTGCGCTCCACCATATTGCACGATGTCATTCATGTTCCGCACAGTGAAGACGATGTGGGCGATCTCCCGCCGCAATAGCTTTTCGGTGGAGCCAGGAGCACTTACAAGCATACGTAGCAGCTCTAGTGATTTTTCAGCAATGGTCGTGTTTTTAACCTTGTGGCCTTCGTCCATGGCAGTGAATTGGATGATTCTGGGAAGCAGGACGCGTGTTTTCACGATGTTGTCGCAGTTGTCGTGGTTGTGCGCCAGGTCTTTGAGAATACCTAGGCTGAGAAGGTTGAGATCATCATCGTTGTTTAGTAACGAGGTGATAGACTCCATAGATCCCCGAATGCCAGCGACGCGGAGCACGTTCCTCATTTCCCCTGCTAGCTTCGACACTACTGTGGCGGCGCACAGTCTCAGCACCTTCTCGGAGGGGTTTTTCCAATTGAGCATCTCCACGAGCCGCTCCATGGTGGGATTACTGGTTCCAATTCTCCGGATAGTGTCGTTGCCGAACACTTCGTTCTTTACGAATATGCACAGCATGCGCGCCCCGGCGACCTGCTCGGCCACGGAGTCCGACCCCAGCAGCTCCTCGGCAAAAGAAATCAGGTCCATCTTTGCGCTGTCAAACACGCTGCCGAAAATGCACCGGGAGAAGGCGTCATAGAAAAAGCGCTGAATGATCACCCGGTTCTTCTCGATGTCGCCAAGTTCACGTTCACTGCTCACCACCGCGCGCATACACATTCCTGATATCGATCATATATGACCAGTATACCTTCTCGACCAGAAATAGTAAGGATTCGATCAACACGAGGCTGTAGAAGATGATGAGCGCCGCCTCGCGGTTGCTCTTGTCAGAGCCGCCTTCTGATATGCCTCCGAACTTATGCTTTGCCAGCCGGAGTATCGAAAGGGTTACGGTTGTGGCCCATGAGGGCCATGCGAGTACTGACAGAAGCTGCGTAATCCAGTAGAGCGTGCGAGGCAGCCTTGAAACCGGGAAGCGGATTGAACAGGTCGAGTGGTGCATCCACTCGAGCTTGTGCCTTCGGTAGAGGATCCCGGCTGGCTCAAAGATGAGGATGGTGGTGACAAACCAGAAATCCAGCTTGTCGAGCTTACTGGCGAACCCGCCTAGCAGAACGACCGTGGCCCAGATGAAGCCTAGGGCGCCAATGCTAGCCTTCTCCAGCACCGCAAGCCTCGTAGCGAACTGCGTCAGCTCCTTCTCCGGGACTTCCCTTGGTGGCGAGGAATCGATGGTCAGCTTGGTTTCCCGACTTGGTTCGAGCACGGTGGAGCCCATGAAGTGTTCGGGTTGCTTTCTCTGTCACCGTGTATTTCTGTGTTGGTTTGCTCTTCGGTAATGTGGAGCACTGCGTCGTTGTTGGGCTGCTCTACCATTTGTATGGAAGCAGAGATAGAAAGATCGAAGAACGTATATGGATTGAGTTTGCTTGTTCTTTCATTGAAGAGAGGATAGCAATCAATTTATTGATCACCCCAATGCTTCAAGCAGGAAGTGTGCGTGCGACGAAACTAGCAACCACTAGAGCATGTGATATGCAGCGGTGATTTGCTGTTCTGCAAGCTCCCTTACAGTTTACTATCACTCTGCTAAAACAGCAATTTGCAAACCGGAGCGATGAACTACCATTGTCGATTGACATGTTTGCTGAAATGTTTGATGTGGCTAGGAAGCAATGAACTACCACCTTTGCGGCGTTCTTAAGTTATCTGGGAAGTCGCCGTCCCAAACGAAGCTGTTTGAAGCAACTAGCAAGTTTGAAGTATTCCACGATAATCTCCAGTTGTCTGGGAGGAAACAGTAATCCGGGGACTAAATTGAAGGATAACTCGTCGTCTGATGGCGGCTGCTGTTTGAAGCAACTAGCAAGTTTGAAGTATTGCCCTGCTCCTTCTTTGAGCTCCAGCGTGGCAAACCAACCTGCAAAGCGGAAACCTATCCCACCTTCTAGCGTTGAGCAACTGACTTGTTGATCGCATGCCTAATAGTGCTTTTTTCTAATAGTTTCCCCCTTACTCGTCATCTCGACCAAGTAGCTTGCGATCCATCATTTCCTTTGCAACTTGAATTTACTTGTCAACGGGCAAAATCAAAGTTGCTGGTATTTTTTGATTATTTTGTCTGAATTAATTAATGAATTTATTTTTTCAAAACTGTAATTTCTAAAGATGAGGTTGTTGAAATATTCTCACTCTTTTTATTATAGTAGAAATATATGTAGTAGATTGTGTTTTTAGGATGTTTCAGATAATTATGAGAGGGAAAAAAGATAGAAGAGATCACGCGGGAGTTCGGGAGAGAAAAGAGAAAGCCAAGGTTTCATTTGAAGTAAATGGGTAGAGAGAAAATATAACATACCAAAATCTTTCTATATGATTCCCATAATTAAATGATAGAAAGCTTAGTGGATACTTGGCAATATGAGGATGTTTAAATATTGACTAACAAACACTAATGCACATTGTGTACCTAAAATATAACCTATATTGGATATAAATAAGCATATGTACTCGTAATTTGGTAAATAAAGTGTAATACAAATAGTACGATGCTCGTATGGGTATAATGGGACACGTTGATGGTATGTATGCCCATAGAGCCATCCCAAGTGATTGCATAGAGTCGGATGTTAATTTGATTAATTGGTTAATTAATTAATTTTAGAATATTCTAATTAATCTACGAGTGTTTTAATTAACACAGTCTTTCTGTATACCGAAGGGTTTAAGAAATCCTACTTCTTTTCGTCTCTTATTTAAAGGGACTTGATGGCCAATGTCTTTACGAGATATTGAGAGATGCTTTTCAATTTACTCTCATGTACGTAAACCCTAGCCGTTACCGTCCTCAGGAGAGAAAGGAGAGCACTGCAACGCTAGCATGTCATCGCACAGAGGCTACTCCTACCTACCAGCTTAGGAAGCCCGACGTGGAGTTCCAGTCCATCCGCGTGGACGAAGCATAGACGCAGATGCAGAGGCGCCTGCGTTCTGAGGACGTCAATGACCGTCCATACGCGCTACGAGCGGCGTACATCACCGCACGAAAGGAGCGCCACCGGATCTTCCCGTGATGCATTTGGAGGACGGGAGAGAAGTACTGTCCGAGTTAGCCAGGAGCGTTGCACACCATCGTACAGTGGGACATCGCCGAACTTGCTCCGCGACAAGGTATATCCCGCAAACACTCTTTCTAAATACGTTGTTGTCGACGAGATCCTGTTGCAAGTCACATGGAAATATATTTTATTTTGTTGTTTCCGCCGCGTATGTTTCCTGCACAAAACCCAACAGTGGTATCAGAGCAGCGTCGATCTACATCGTATTTGGATTTGTTATGATATGATCGAATCGTTGTACTATTTTCTGTGGTTGCATACAATGTGAACTTAAAATTGCTAATGTGAATATCTGAACCTAATTCTATATACGCCACAAACTTCTATTTTTGACGTTTCAGACGGGGTCGACTATAGAAAATACTGATTTTCCTATTTGTACGGAGTAGAATTTTGTAGACCTTTCAGGGGCTCTTCCCTTGAGACCCCACGAGGGAGGAACTCCCCTCGGCCGCCGTTCCTGAAAGACGGGATCCCCGCACAGGGGCGCTGCCCCTGTGTACCCCACATAGTCTATGTGAGAGTCAAAAATTTATTTAATGGGAAATGTCCCCCATTAAAAGGACTGTAATTTTAATATGTATATACATATATGTAGATATACCTATGATATCATACACATCGCCTTTAAAATCCATTTTATGTAGTGAATGCATACACATTTATGGCCTAGAATCCCCTTTTGTGATGTTGTGAATAAATGTGGTTGTGAATGTTGTGGATATGTTTGTTTGTGAATGCTATGTATGTATAATAGTTGTACACAGATCCTTTATATAAAGTATTCGACTTGCATGCCGAGCCTCATCTCTTATTTCAAAGTGTAATAAATCCTTTCAAAAGTGGTTTAGGACGCTAAGAATTGTTCTCACACAGGAGCGTAAGTTCTATGTCCTTGAAACACCGGAGCTAGCGAAACCTGCCTCAAATACACCCAAGGCTAAAAAGGATGTTTATAAGAAGCACCTTAATGACATCGTGGATGTCAAGTGCCTGATGTTGTACTCAATAAACTATGAGTTGTAAGAGTAGCATGAGAACATGAATGTCATGGAGATGGTAACACATCTCAAGAACAAGTATCATCATCAAGCAAGACAAGAGAGATATCATATCTCTAAGGCTTTGTTCAGAAACAAGATGATAGAGGGAGATTCATTTGGCAACCATATTCTCACCTTGATTGGGTATGTGGAAACCCTATGCAAGCTGGGATATCCCCTAGGTCAAGAGATGGCTACTGATGTGATTTTGTAATCGTTGCCTAAATCATATAGTCATTTTGTCATGAACTACAATGTGGCATACAACTCTCAAAAACAAGATTAACTAATGCAGAAGCGTTCATTAAGCAGCAGATTACCAAAAATCACTAAAAATTAAAACCTTTTTAATAAGAGATCCATCAAAGGAAAACTTTCTCACATAGAACCAAAGTAACTCATTTATATTCTTGTTCGAAGGTACATATTCTGTATCATCTCTTTGTGAGAATTACAAGCATTAACTGTCCTGTCAAGCTAAACACAGGCAGTATAAAATCTCAAGGTATTGAGCCAAAATCTCAAAAGTACTAACTACTACTATGAGGACCTGAGAGTACAGAGACGACACATATGACTCTATCTACATCTATACAATGCATGACAGCCAGTGTCTCCACCTGAGACTTCACTGCTGTCCCTACTGTTGTCCTTCACCTACTAAAGGGTTCCTGCCTTCTTGTCCGCGTCCACCTAAAAATGTGGTTCCCACGAGGGTGAGACAATTGTAAATTGCCCCAGCGAGAGATATAACTCTCTGCCAATAACATTATTATTACAGCTTAAGAAGATAAATATGCACATAGGAATTATATTTGTTTGGCAGTAGTAAATTCAATGTCTAACAGATTAGAATATCATTCTTATCTAAAACATTGCAACTATAACTTGAAAGAGCCACATGTCACTTATTCATTATGGAATATGAAGAACATGTATAAAATTTATTCACTACCACAACATTAACTCTCTTCAGGCTTAGATCATATATCTAAAGCCTGGCATTGTCATTGTGGAGTCATGGCCTGTAGCCATACTCTTTTCACAAAGTGTTGGGATCTTAATCCCTCAACTCATCAAGTACATTTCCTCTTTTTAACAAGTTCATCATCATGATTATAGAACCTGGGTATTTGAACCCATAACTCACCATAGGATACTTATTACCACTTGTTAGGTAACTTTTGTCTTCAGATTATCTGACCAAAGACATCATGATTCTTGCTATACAATGTATTTTACATAGTACACAAAGCTTAATGATTCTTACTACACAAAGCATATGAAGGCTTATAAATCTTGTAAAACATTCTCAATAAACAAGCATCATAGCCCTTACCTAGCTATGCTTCTCATCTAATCATCCCTGCATGATTAGTATTCATGATAACAATCATAATGCTTTCATATCAGTATCATATAACACTGAGTAGAATCATCCCGTTTTAGGGTTCATGATTTCTCTTTCACATCAGTACCATACAACACTAAGTAATACCAATGTTCCCTCTTTAGGGTTCATGGTTTCTCTTTCACATCAGTACCATACAACACTAAGTAATACCACTGTTCCCTCTTTAGGGTTCATGGTTTCTCTTTTATATCAGCACCCTTCATTAGGATGTTCCATAAATAACCACTTGGGTTCTTAAGAACATATTATTAATGATCATCCCTATTCCATTGCTTCTCAAAGCTAGAAACCAAAGATAGATATCATAGGTATTCAAACATACTTATATATCCTCATTATTCATCATTGAATGTATTATCAACACAAAGTATGAGTTTCTCTCTCATCTTTATTAGAATATGATTGTATCATAGTCTATTGATTTGGATTAACCTTTTCATAAGGCATGTTAGCCTACACTTATCAAAGTGCATTACATCTCAATATAACAATTGTCATGAAACATTTCATGTGTCATCTATTCCATTTATAATGGACTTATAACACATCATGGTATATCATAATTGGGGTATTGGATGTGATATCAATCATATCTTGATGTATCACTTCCCTCAACACCTTCATCTTACTTGAGTTTATTCACTTAGCATGTATTAGGGTATTCCTCATCCTAATACTTATGCACTAGATCATTACATTCATCATGCAATGTATTGGTCATGATTCATCTATTTAGAAAACACAACCATTTCTAAAGGTATGGACTCACCCTTGAGTCAGGGACTATTAATATAAGGATATCCATAATCAACCTCTCTAGGTATTTCATTTGTCAATACATCAATCACCATTCCATCAATAGGAATAGTATTTCCATAATTATAACTTAAGGTTCACTTAGCATCTTACAAACATATATAGATTTCACCTAGAATCACTCTTCATTAGAGTTTCACATAACATCCTTCTATATTAGGGTTTCACCTAGTATTATGTGAAATTAAGGTTTCACAACACATCACCCAATGTTAAGGCTTCACATTAGTATTAATGGCACTACCCTATATTAGGGTTTCATATACCTTTATCCCATTTTAGGGATTAGGGTTTACCATTCACATTCAAGGGGGGTTTCTCTTTCCTTATACCCAAATTAGGGTTAGGATATACAATTCCCATTAAATTAGGGTTTCACACATAACATTGAGTATCTAAATAGGTTCACCATATTGGACCTTCAATTACATGAGATATTCAAATGGATTAACCATGTTGATCTTCACAAAGTTAATTACTTAGACCCTCAATGATCTTGGTTCTCATACATCATTTGGTTGAAAACCATTTGAACATTGAACAAGTTGTACTTGAAATCGATTAGACAAAGCATGTGTTGAAACCATTTGCACTTTGGGTCTCCAAACGGTTTGAGACCGTTTGGTCCCAAACGGTCTTGAGACCATTTGGCCCCAAACGGTCTCAAGACCGTTTGGACTCAAATAATCTTGATAACGTTTGGCCCAAACTTCCTCAAAACCGCATGGACCAATTATGGTCTCAACCAATTAAATTGGATTAGGATTTCCAATGTTGATTCCTTCAATCATTGAATTCATGGAACCAATCATCAATTGGACCTATCCTCATTCTTCAATTGAGTTTAATAGGTCAAACTTCAACTTATTTGACCCTCAATTGACCCTTAATTGATCATCAATTAGGGTTTGAATCAATTGAATTAGGGTTTGGAATCGATGATCCTTCAACATTAACCAATGTGAAACTAGTTACTTTAAAACCATTGGACCATCATCCAAATTGGGCATGACCTGACCCCAAACGGTCTTGAGGTCGTTTGGATGACCCCCAAATGGTCTTGATAACGTTTGCCCATGTCAACAACAAAATCCAAGTCAATCAATCAAAGTTTGGATCATTAGATTGATCACCAAATCAGCATTTGATTACACTTCAACTTAGTATCTTTGGATCATCAGTTGCTTAACCATACTCAACCCTAGACCTCCAAACGGTCTTGGGTGACCTCCAAACGGTCTTGATACCGTTTGGATGAGCTCCAAACGGTCTTGAGACCGTTTAGCTCATCCAACCCTCGGATTCTAGTGAAATTTCATCAAGGTTTGGTCTATTGAGTCGATCAACAAATCAGCAATTGATTGCTTTGTAACTTGGTAATTTTGGACCTTCAAATAGGCAACCATACTTAACCCTAGACCTCCAAACGGTCTTGGGTGATCCCCAAATGGTCTTGAAACCGTTTGGGTGATCCCCAAACGGTTTTGAAACCGTTTGGGCTAATCAACTCAAAAAGTCAAATCAACTCATTGGAATTTCAGCACTAATTTCAATTAGGGTTTCCCAATTGATTAGCCTTCAACTCATGATTCCTTTGGAACTAATCCATCAAATTTGGTGGGTTATCAAAAAATATAATTAGGAACATGATTCTTAAACGGTCAACTCTTGGTCAATTATTTCAAACAGTTTTGAAACCGTTTGCCCAAAAAGTCAAATTAATCAAGTTAAAAATCAACACTTAATCCAATTAGGTTTGCCTAATTGATTAGCCTTCAACTCATGATTCCTTTGGAATTAATCCCTCAAATTTTGTGGTTTATCAACCAACATAATTAGGAACAGTATTATCCAACGGTCAACCCTTGGTCAACTCCCCCAAATGGTTTTGAAACCGTTTGGTGAAACTGTTTGCTTCTAAACGGTTTGAAACCGTTTGCTCCCAAACGGTTTAGGAAACCGTTTGAGCAACTCAATGAAACTGTTTGGCTTTGATATTTGGTGAGGTGCTTTCTTATGATGATATAATCATCATCAAGCTCTAAACCCACGAAATCTACTGTGATTTCCATGGATATTGCATCAATCAACCAAACTTAATTTCGGAAATGTAGAAATGATCACCAATTGATAAGGAATTGATTGCAATAATAAAATTAAGGGTTCAAGTTATAAAACCCGCCTCCAATTGAGCTCCAAAGCTCCAAAATCACGGCAACAATGGTGTATGAAGCTCCCTTCACTATTCCAAGGCTCTTCCTAAAGCTTTGAGGGAAAAGAATTGGTTAGATTTGAAGAGGGGATCGAGTTATGAACATCATGGTATATCATAATTGGGGTGTTGGATGTGATATCTATCATATCTTGATGTATCACTTCCCTCAACACCTTCATCTTACTTGAGTTTATTCACTTAGCATGTATTAGGGTATTCCTCATCCTAATACTTATGCACTAGATCATTACATTCATCATGCAATGTATTGTTCATGATTCATCTATTTAGAAAATGTAAACATTTCCAAAGGTATGGACTCACCCTTGAGTCAGGGACTATTAATATAAGGATATCCATAATCAACCTCTCTAGGTATTTCGTTTGTCAATACATCAATCACCATTCCATCAATAGGAATAGGATTTCCATAATTATAACTTAAGGTTCACTTAGCATCATAAAAACATATATACATTTCACCTAGAACCACTCTTCATTAGAGTTTCACATAACATCCTTCTATATCAGGGTTTCACCTAGTATTATGTGAAATTAAGGTTTCACAACACATCACCCACTGTTAAGGCTTCACATTAGTATTAATGACACTACCCTATATTAGGGTTTCATATACCTTTATACCATTTTAGGTATTAGGGTTTACCATTCACATTGAAGTGGGGTTTCTCTTTCCTTATACCGAAATTAGGGTTAGGATATACAATTCCCGTTAAATTGGGGTTTCACACATAGCATTGAGTATCTAAATAGGTTCACCATATTGGACCTTCAATTACATGAGATATTCAAATGGATTAACCATGTTGATCTTCACAAAGTTAATTACGTAGACCCTCAATGATCTTGGTTCTCATACATGATTTGGTTGAAAACCATTTGAACAAGTTGTACTTGAAATCGATTAGACAAAGCATGTGTTGAAACCGTTTGCACTTTGGGTCTCCAAACGGTTTGAGACCGTTTGGTCCCAAATTGTCTTGAGACCGTTTGGCCCCAAATGGTCTTGAGACCGTTTGGACTCAAACGGTCTTGAGACCGTTTGGTCCAAACCTCCTCAAAACCGCATGGACCAATTATGGTCTCAACCAATTGAATTGGATTAGGATTTCCAATGTTGATTCCTTCAATCATTGAATTCATGGAACCAATCATCAATTGTACCTATCCTCATTCTTCAATTGAGTTTGATAGGTCAACCTTTAACTATTTTGACCCTCAATTGATCATCAATTAGGGTTTAGAATCGATGATCCTTTAACATTAACCAATGTGAAACTAGTTACTTTAAAACCATTGGACCATCATACAAATTGGACATGACTTGACCCCAAATGGTCTTGAGGTCGTTTGGATGACCTCTGAACGGTCTTGAGACCATTTCCCATGTCAACATCAAAATCCAAGTCAATCAATCAAAGTTTGGATCATTAGATTGATCACCAAATCATCATTTGATTGCACTTCAACTTAGTATCTTTGGATCATCAATTGCTTAACCATACTCAACCCTAGACCTCCAAACGGTCTTGGGTGACCTCCAAACGGTCTTGAGACCGTTTGGCTCATCTAACCCTTGGATTCTAGTGAAATTTCATCAAGGTTTGGTCTATTGAGTCGATCAACAAATAAACAATTGATTGCTTTGTAAATTGGTAATTTTGGACCTTAAAATAGTTAACCATACTTAACCCTAGACCTACAAACGGTCTTGAAACCGTTTGGGTGATCCCCAAATGGTTTTGAAACCGTTTGGGCTAATCAACCCAAAAAGTCAAATCAACTCATTGGAATTTCAGCACTAATTTCAATTAGGGTTTGCCCAATTGATTAACCTTCAACTCATGATTACTTTGGAATTAATCCATAAAATTTGGTGGGTTATCAACCAATATAATTAGTAACAGGATTCTTAAACGGTAAACCCTTGGTCAACTCTTTCAAATGGTTTTGAAACCGTTTGCCCAAAAAGTCAAATTAATCAAGTTGAAAATCAGCACTTAATCCAATTAGGTTTGCCTAATTGATTAGCCTTCAACTCACGATTCCTTTGTAATTAATCCCTAAAATTTTGTGGGTTATCAACCAAAATAATTAGGAACATGATTCGCAAATGGTAAACCCTTGGGCAACTCCACCAAATGGTTTTGAAACCATTTGGTGAAACCGTTTGCTTCTAAACAGTTTGAAACCGTTTGCTCCCAAACGGTTTAGGAAACCGTTTGAGCAACTCAATGAAACCATTTGGCTTTGATATTTGGTGAGGTGCTTGCTTATGATGATGTCATAATCATAAATCTCTAAACCCACGAAATCTACTATGATTTCCATGGATATTACATCAATCAACCAAACGTAATTTCAGAAATGTTGAAATGATCACTAATTGATAAGGAATTGATTGCAATAATCAAATTAAGGGTTCAAGTTATAAAACCCACCTCCAATTGAGCTCCAAAGATCCAAGCTCACGGAAAAAATGGTGGATGAAGCTCCCTTCACTATTCCAAGGCTCTTCCTCAAGCTTTGAGTGAAAAGAATTGGTTAGATTTGAAGAGGGGGTCGAGTTATGAAGAATTCATACATTGAGTTTTGATTTTCACCATGGATTCAAGGTGAAAGGAGGTAAAGAACCTTACCAACAGGTTTGGGGTCGTCCTCCTGATCCTCCACAGCTCCTTAGTCGTTTTCCAAGCAAGGGGAAAGAAAGGAATCCGAAAAAGCCTTTGTTTTGGCTTGGAAAAGGTACTTTTATAAGAAAATTGATGAGAGAGAAAATTCTTTATAAAAGTCTTTTAATTCCAAAATTGTTGCCACAACTCCCCCCTTGGTTTCTTACATGCAAAGGAATCTCTATCCCACCGAGCATCCCTTTCATTATCCAAGAATTAAGGAAAAAGAAATGAAGCACCTTAACCTTTATAATAAGAATATCCATATTTGAGTGGAAATTCTTTTCCTTATAATAATGGTGAGTGGGATTTCACCTCCTTAGGATATGCTCGTGCCTTTGAAAGGCCTTAAGATCATCCACACATATCTTAATCCAACCATTTTAATTTTGGGTTGAAGGCCCTTTAATTAATACATTCATTTTTACCCTAAATTGAATTAGGGTTTCGCTTAGGATTAAATCTTGATTATTTTAATATCTAGATTCTCTTCTCCAACTTAATTCAAATGAGGCGTCCCTATAATTTTATTTGCTCTAAAGGATGCCAAGAAACATTAGGGACCTTATTGAAGTGGTAATTTGCATATTGAACCCTAGGTTTTGGGTAAATTGCACATTACACCAAAACTAGGTTTTAATGCACAAGGATTGCTTTACAAGCTTAATCTTGGTGCCCAAGCTTGTGAAAACCATACCACTACATCATATTCATTCTTATGATGTATCAACATCAGAGGAACATCTTATCATGCAACATTTTCAATTTAACCCCTCAACTTGGTTAATTTGCACTTTAGTCCAAAATAAGCAAACATTGCTTCAACATTGTTCAAACATGACCAAAATTGAAACATAAGTTTCTCATGAGCCATAATTACTTTTCCCAAGATAATATTAAGCATCTACTCAACCTTATTAGGCAAAACCACTAGGGTTAGAATATAACCCAGGTCAGGGATGTTACATACAACATGAACAATCTTGACAAGCCGTTGTGAGAATTGTTGGGCATGTTGAGGACAACTAAAGCACAGATGAAGAAAGACAAGCCCAAGTCTGGGATGATGATCAATAGGACAAAGGGAAAGTAAAAAGGCAAAGGCAAAGCTAAGGAAGGTTCTAAAGCCGGGCATAAGCCAAAGTCATCCATGCTCAAAGCTAAAGGTGGGATGTGACGTCCCAGGATTTGAGGCCTGGGATGAAAAGATCTTATAAGGAATGATTGGACTACCCATATCACCAAGGTGCACCTCCTTTTCAGGGAGCCCATCTCTAAATAACTCCATAGTTAAGCGTGCTAAACTTGGAGTAGTATTAGGATGGGTGACCAGTTGTGAAGTTGATCATGGCTTGCGCATAAGTGTGGACAAAAGCGCACAGTTAAGGCTAGTGGTGGTATGTGGGTCCAGTCGTCATTCCTGAAACTCTACTAGAGCCTTGGGAAGTGGGCCCAGGCATTACAAATGGTATTAGAGCCAATTACCCTCCAGTAGGTGGGGCCCACATGGGCATGGCATGCCAGTCTTGAGCCGTGCGGTCCAGGCATGTAGGAAAGGGTTGTCCATGGTTGACGTAGCCACCCTTGCGCTGGTATTCTGTGATCGGGACTGCACTGAAATGGGGAAGAGATTATGAGGCCTTATTGTTACGACCCATATCAGGGTTAGTCAATAAATACCTCGATTAGCGTGAAACACCTTGATTAGTGCTAAGCACTCTGTTAAACATCTTGGATAATTAAGATAAGACAATATGTGAATCAATAGTCAAGATTTAATCATCTGAGGTGATTAATGATAATAGTAATGATGATTGTTAAGTTAATTGAGTTGAGTTAAGTACTAACTGATGCAATGAGTGTTTTTATCATGTGTCATTAGTTAATTTGGATGATTTCTTGCTTTGAGGGTGTAGAGGACCTCGTGCTTGTAAATTTGCAAGAAAAATTGTTCGAATTGGACCTACGAGGCGAAAGTTGTGACACTTTTGGGTTCTTGGGCTGATTTCTGCAATTTACCCAATTATTAGCTTATTAACCCCAAC
Source organism: Alisma plantago-aquatica (assembly GCA_963693085.1). Lineage (NCBI taxonomy): Eukaryota > Viridiplantae > Streptophyta > Magnoliopsida > Alismatales > Alismataceae > Alisma > Alisma plantago-aquatica. The sequence goes on from OY856413.1 coordinate 344,855,922, forward strand.
ATTTCTTTTCTTCCTTATCTCATTGTCTTTCTCACCCGATATAACAGGGAAGGCGGCGCACTGTAGCGCGCGACCTACAGAGGAAAGGGAGGCGATGGCTGGGTGATTCCCAGCCCTTAGCCCCGATTTGGCTACGCCCACCTCTCCTCTACCTCCGCCTTCTTCTTTCTCTCTTCCTTCTCCACTCTTTCCTCCTCTATCGCTTCGTCCTAGCAGGTGCCGACCTGCAGTAGTAGTTGCCAGTGGCCAGGCGCCGTGGCTCAGCTAGGAGCCACCTTGGGCGCATCTAGTATCACTAAATGGCTGCTATGACTCCGTCCTTGAGGTCTCTACTCGAAATCATAGCCAAAGGATATAGCAGCGCCTAGCAAGAGATCCTTCCACCTATACGTGAGGTGAAGAAGTCGCTGCTTGCAGCAGCAGGTCTGACCTGGGGCCACCTAGGGCACGATCTAGCACCAAATTTGACGCCAACGAATTCACCTTGAGGTCCAGACCACAAATCCGCAGCTATTAGTTCGATTTAGCATTCGATTGAAGTTAAGTTAGATTTACAGCAAGGTCAGTTATCAATCGGCCGAGCTATACAGTAATCGGCCGAGTTCCTTTATTTAGTATATCAAACAACATTTTGATCGGCCGAATTGGTTGTGATTCGGCTGAGTTTCCCTTTATAGGTTATCGAGCAGGGTTTTGATCGGCTGAGTTTCCCGTGGATCGGCCGAGTTTCCAGCCGATCGGCCGAGTTCCCAGATTGGTCGGCCGAGTTCCAGGAGTGTGAGTAGTAGTTCATTTAGAAATCATTATTTAACTCAAATTAAATGCTTAATTGCTTCTGTATCAGTTGGTATAACTTCTAAACAGTATAATACATACAATAGAGTATGTTAGATTCATTGGAACTTGAAATACGCAATATGCTTAATGAAAATGATGAAATTTCCTGTATTATGATTGCAATGTACTTGTTGATTTAAAAATGGATATTTAGCATGGAAACTGGATAAATGATACTGTATCATGTTTAAGGATGACAAATGTTATATATGTGCTTCAAGAAATGTTCAGAATGTGCGGTAAGTATGGAATGTGATATTCTTGTTTTAAATGGTTATATGTTAATCAGTTAATAGACTTAGGTGCCCCAACACCGTAGAACCCCATTGCGCGGTCTCTACCTTTCGGGTGAAACGACCGATCTAGCCCTGAGTCTAGATGGTCGGCGACCAGTGTTCAACAATAATCCGTGCGTGTGTCACGGTGGCACTGGAGTAATATAGGGTTATCCAACACCAACCAGTTGAGTAATTCTGGTGGTAACCCAGTGTTGACTCCCTGCGCCTGTGTACTCAGGTTAGAGGAGGAGTCTAGAGCACTCAGAGTTAGTGCAGTGAGGCCCTTGAGTACCTAGGAACTGAAGTGAGGCCCTTGAGAGCCTGAGAGTGCTGTGAGGCCCTTGAGAGCCTGAGAGTCCTGTGCAGAACAGGACGGGAAGTCAGACTTAGTATTTCCCGTGTGTGTCGCTAAGTCTTGTACGGTGGGATCGTAGTTCGCAATAGATCTTCATATGTAGAGTGCACTGCATATGTTTGGGGCATAATAATATAAATATGTAATCATATAGGATCACAGTAAATTAATATTATCCGAACTTTTGTGCCAATTCATTATATCTGTTTATTTGTTTAAATTATCTGTTGTTGCATAGAAATGCGATTATATTCTGTAATCTGCTATGTCATTAGAAATGCCCTGCTTGTACTGTATTTATGTTTATTTCAATTTTATAAACCTGATGAGTTGTTTAGTGATAGCTAAATGAAATGCTATTCACTGAGCGAATAGGCTCATACCTCTACTCAAAACATTTTCAGGTTATCAACATCACAGGAATATGAAGGATCCGTTCAACCTAACGCTCGGTCTGTAGAAGGTTTATGTAGTTAGTAGTTAGAGGTCTCTTAGTCTTTCCCCTCGATCCTTGGGACATGGTGTGGGTGAGAGAGAATGTGTATAAAGATGTAAATTAACTGTTATGCCTTATTTTATGTCGGACAATGTAATATGCTGTAGACTTTGTTTATATTACTAGTCAGTTTAATAAAAATGCTTCCGCAGATTGTTTAGCTTCATTTTACAGCATAAATCAGTTTATCTTTTTAATGTCTTTAAAATGGTTTAAAAAGTTATGAGAGGTTTGGCTTGTGAGTAATCCCTCCATCGCGCCCTAATCTCGTGGATTGAGGTTAGTGTGAGATCGGGGTGTGACAACTTAGTATCAGAGCCTAGGTTGAGTAAATAGTTACTCAGAGCAGATCAGGGGACGATAAGAGACCAATATGATTAAGGTTTATGAGTCTTTCTTCTATCTGTAATTTTCTAACAGGAAGTGTTCTGTTATATTATTGCAGATAGAAGGAAGAGGATGTGGTCACGAGAATCAAGTAATGAGCTTAAGTTGAGTCGTTAAAAATCATTAAGGTCAAAAGATAAAGTTATAAGTAAGGCGAATAATAAATGATGTGTTTTAGCTCTGGAAGGTCTGAGTGTTTAGATACCCTGGCCAGGTGTCTGAATATTTAGATTGACCAGTATCAAGCTACTCTGTCTGTCCAGGTATGCAAAGGAAGGATAGGCTAGAGAGAAACCCTAGAAATCTTAGGATTATGAGATAAGAGACTAATGTATGAATAAGAGATTACATATAAGATGCAATTCAACTCTTGTCTATTATTGCTTATTTGATTGAAAGATCACTAGAAATGCTTTTATATGCATGAAATTAGATTTTTCAATTTGTAAAGTAAATATGATTCTTTTATATTGTTGTGTCATGAAGTGAATTGTTTAATGTTTGTTTTCTTTGTATTAAAGTAGATCCGAAATTATGTATAAATGAGTTTGCCCTAAGTGGATATTCTTTCCACATGTTTAAGATTAATAGGGGTTGATTAGTCTCGAGTAGCTCTCGGCTTCAGGACTACAGGTTCGGCCTGGTCCGGCTGGCAGGATGCGTTACTGGGATCTAATGACTCCTATTAACAGTAAAATAAGAATAGACTCTGGTTGAATTAGACCCATAACATAGTGAGGATGTATATACACTAGGATGTTTTAATTATGATAAGAAGTCTAAGTGTTCTTTTGTCTTGAGAGTTAGGGTTTGAGAAGCATAGACCCTAATCGGCCCAAAATAGGGTTTTGATGATACATAAACACAAAATTTGATAAGTAAAGTGTCTCAGTAAATGATTTTTGGTATTTTATGTGTAACTCTGATTTAGCTCAAATTTGGATATGATTTGGATATATAAAATTTAAACAACATTGGAAAATATCAGAATTTTTGAAGAATGTTCTGACTTGTTTATCGGCCGAGTTCAAACTCGACTGATCACATTTTCAGAATGATATAGCAGTGTGGTAATTTAATTTTATCTTTTTATTTGTATATCAAATTGATCTCAAATTTTAACTGTGCTTGAAAAACACAATTTTAGACACTCTGTTAAATTGGCGTAATTTTTGGATGACTTTTGATCTCTACAGTGAGGGTGTCGGCCGAGTTTACAACTCGACCGAATCTGCTGCAGACTGCAATATAGCAGTGCACTGTTTGATTTTTAATTATTGATTAGTAATTAGAAATGATCTCAAATTTTTACTGGAGGTCAGAAACTTCATTAGGTATAACATATAAAATTTCCAGAATTTTGAGATCTTCTGTTAGCTATTTAATAAACGAATTACAGAAACTATTGTGAAAACTGAATTTTCAGCCAGTATAATTAAAATTGAGTGTTGGGTTAATATGCTATTGACCCAAGCAGCTCAAATTGATCTATATGATCGACCACACACACACAATAATTATATGATACTGATATGGACCAAAACCCTAGAATGATTAGAGTTGTAGTAGTTCAAGGGATATCACTAGTGATTTAACCTTGAATACTAGTATCTCTGTAAAATAAGACCATGAGATTTGATCTATGTAAAGTAAGCGGGTAGTGATAGTAATCTAGGGTTTTAAGGTAGTTAATCTGAACGGTACATGAACAACATGAAATGACTTAGAGAAAAGAGTAAAACATAAACTTAAAATGTAACTATAAGAAAGTAGCATAGAAATCGGAGTATTACCCGATATATGATCTAAAGATAGCTGATGTAGTTCATGTTTTTAGGACATGGCGTCACTATCTTTATGATGTGACAATAGATTACCACCATGGTAAAGAGAATGTGGTGAATGATGCTTTCAGCAGAAAGTCAAGTTCAACAGCTAATGCATTCTCTATGACAGGTTTCAATAGAGACATGTTAGTAGAAATGTGGGAGTTCAACTTAGACTTAGGGGTGACAACACAGAGTGATTTGATTGTACAGATATAAGTTAAGCCTACTTCTTATGATAAGATCAAGGAACTACAATAGGGTGATAGTGAGTTAAACCAGACCATGCATGACATGATAGGAGGAAAAGAGACCAGAGTTTAAGTTTTTAAGATGATAAGGTGTTGTATTAGCATGATATGTTGTGTGTACCTCGAGATAGTGAGTTGAAAGAAAAGATTCTTATGGAAGTGTATGTATTGATGTATGCTATGCTTTCAGGAAACACTAAGATGTATATGAATCTCAAGCAGTTGAAATGGATGGTCAGATATGCAGAAGGATGTAGCTGAGTACGTGGTTAGAAGTAGTGTGTGCCAGTAGGTTAAGGCTGAACCCTAGAAATCTTTTCTATGCCTGAATGGGAATGGGAACATATCACAATGGATTTTGTGATAGGGTTGCCCAAGACACCTAGAGGTTATGATTTGATATGAATGATTGTGGATAGACTAATTTAGTCTGCTTACTTTCTTCATATTAAGTCAACCTTTGATGTTTCGAAACTTGACTAAGATATACATGGATGGAATAATTAGGTTGCTTGGTAATCCAGTTTCAATCATGTCATTTTGAGAACCTAAGTTCACATCTAGGATTGTAGAAACAGTTGCATCGTGCTTCAGGCACAAAGATAAGATTCAGTACAACCTTTTTACCCGCATACAGATGGTCAGTCTGAGAGAACCATTCAGACTCTTAAGGACATGCTGAGAGCATGTGTTATGCATCTCAGTGGAAGTTGGGAAGAACATTTAAGTCTTATAGAGTTTGCTTAGTGTGAATGTTGAGTTTAGAAATACACAACTGATAATGGTTCGGTTTGAATATAAACCTAGGCAATACAAATTTGGTAAACCATTAGGTGCATGATTTCAAGATAGTAAGATAGCATTAAAATATGCAAATAAACCTAGTTGCATGCTTCCTGTTATGTTAATGTGTGTGACTTAACATTTACATGAATTGGCACATTTCTCTGAGATATCATTAGAAATTCTCAAGTACTATTAATTATTTGTGTTATGATATGTAAGCAACTCTTAATTGAGTTATGTGATGCACAAACCAGGAATTTGATTAATATGCACATTCTTCGAGAAATTTCAGATAATTGAAAAATATTACAGATGGTTTCTTATAGGTGAAGTAAATTACTCTTATTGGTGTAATAAGATGTTCAATTGCATGAATTAAGTATGTATGTGCCAAAATTGATTTGAGTTTGGGATATTTATGAATTTTAAATTTGCCTGCATGTATGATATAAAGATTACTCAGTAATTACAATGATTTTGAATATACTGCTCTGCCAGTTTTAGAATGATACCGTATCCTGATTTGAATTGCAATCAAACAGATGAGATAACGGAAACCCTAAGAATAGGGTGTTTCCATGTGACTAGTGAATGAGATAACCCTAAGAGTAGGGTGTTGGCATGTGATGAATGAATAAGGCAAATGAAACCCTAAGGATAGGGTGTACGATGAATCAAGTATTTTGATATCCATTTTCATTATGAGATGTGATGATGTTTAACAGTTAAATTGCATGATTTTATTTTAGTACCAAATTGACATGCATTCTGTTTATTTAAGAATTTTAGTTTGTCTGCATGTATACTATAATAATTTCTCGGTAATTACCATGAATTGAGATACTGTTATAACAATTCTAGAAAGACCATGTATTGTGGTTTGATCTGGAATCAGATCATATGTGTCCTAGGTTGAAAGATCAGTGCAGATGGTTGATCAGAGGATCAAGAAACTCAAAAATCGTGAGATACCTTTAGAGAAGGTTTTGTGGAGAAACCACAACTTAGAGGAAGCCACATGGGAGTTTTGGGGTTAGATGTGCGTAACAAGTTTCCTTTTCTCTTTTAGGAATTTCGGGACGAAATTCTTATAAGGGAGGGAGATTGTTACGACCCATATCAGGGTTAGTCAATAAATACCTCGATTAGCGTGAAACACCTTGATTAGTGCTAAGCACTCTGTTAAACATCTTGGATAATTAAGATAAGACAATATGTGAATCAATAGTCAAGATTTAATCATCTGAGGTGATTAATGATAATAGTAATGATGATTGTTAAGTTAATTGAGTTGAGTTAAGTACTAACTGATGCAATTAGTGTTTTGATCATGTGTCATTAGTTAATTTGGATGATTTCTTTCTTTGAGGGTGTAGAGGACCTCGTGCTTGTAAATTTGCAAGAAAAATTGTTCGAATTGGACCTACGAGGCGAAAGTTGTGACACTTTTGGGTTCTTGGGCTGATTTCTGCAATTTACCCAATTATTAGCTTATTAACCCCAACGTTTCTTTTCTTCCTTATCTCATTGTCTTTCTCACCCGATAGAACAGGGAAGGCGGCGCACTGTAGCGTGCGACCTGCAGAGGAAAGGGAGGCGATGGCTGGGCGATTCCCAGCCCTTAGCCCCGATTTGGCTACGCCCACCTCTCATCTACCTCCGCCTTCTTCTTTCTCTCTTCCTTCTCCACTCTTTCCTCCTCTATCGCTTCGTCCTAGCAGGTGCCGACCTGCAGTAGTAGTTGCCAGCGGCCAGGCGCCGTGGCTCATCTAGGAGCCACCTTGGGCGCAGCTAGTATCACTAAATGGCCGCTATGACTCCGTCCTTGAGGTCTCTACTCGAAATCATAGCCAAAGGATATAGCAGCGCCTAGCAAGAGATCCTTCCACCTATACGTGAGGTGAAGAAGCCGCTGCTTGCAGCAGCAGGTCCGACCTGGGGCCACCTAGGGCATGATCTAGCACCGAATTTGACGCCAATGAATTCACCTTGAGGTCCAGACCACAAATCCGCAGCTATTAGTTCGATTTAGCATTCGATTGAAGTTCAGTTAGATTTACAGCAAGGTCAGTTATCAATCGGCCGAGCTATATAGTAATCGGCCGAGTTCCTTTATTTAGTATATCGAACAACATTTTGATCGGCCGAATTGGGTGTGATTCGGCCGAGTTTCCCTTTATAGGCTACCGAGCAGGGTTTCGATCGGCCGAGTTTCCTGTGGATCGGTCCAGTTTCCAGCCGATCGGCCGAGTTCCCAGATTGGTCGGCCGAGTTCCAGGAGTGTGAGTAGTAGTTCATTTAGAAATCATTATTTAACTCAAATTAAATGCTTAATTGCTTCTGTATCAGTTGGTATAACTTCTAAACAGTGTAATACATACAATAGAGTATGTTAGATTCATTGGAACTTGAAATACCCAATATGCTTAATGAAAATGATGAAATTTCCTGTATTATGGTTGCAATATACTTGTTGATTTAAAAATGGATATTTAGCATGGAAACTGGATAAATGATACTGAATCATGTTTAAGGATGACAAATGTTATATATGTGCTTCAAGAAATGTTCAGAATGTGCAGTAAGTATGGAATGTGATATTCTTGTTTTAAATGGTTATATGTTAATCAGTTAATAGACTTAGGTGCCCCAACACCGTAGAACCCCATTGCGCGGTCTGTACCTTTGGGGTGAAACGATCGATCTAGCCCTGAGTCTAGATGGTTGGCGACCAGTGTTCAACAATAATCCGTGCGTGTGTCACGGTGGCACTGGAGTAATATAGGGTTATCCAACACCAACCAGTTGAGTAATTCTGGTGGTAACCCAGTGTTGACTCCCTGCGCCTGTGTACTCAGGTTAGAGGAGGAGGCTAGAGCACTCAGAGTTAGTGCAGTGAGGCCCTTGAGTACCTAGGAACTGAAGTGAGGCCCTTGAGAGCCTGAGAGTGCTGTGAGGCCCTTGAGTGCCTGAGGCCCTTGAGAGCCTGAGAGTCCTGTGCAGACCAGGACGGGAAGTCAGACTTAGCATTTCTCGGGTGTGCCGCTAAGTCTTGTACGGTGGGATCGTAGTTCGTTACAAATCTTCATATGTAGAGTGCACTGCATATGTTTGGGGCATAATAATATAAATATGTAATCATATAGGATCACAGTAAATTAATATTATCCGAACTTTTGTGCCAATTCATGATATCTGTTTATTGGTTTAAATTATCTGTTGTTGCATAGAAATGCGATTATATTCTGTAATCTGCTATGTCATTAGAACTGCCCTGCTTATACTGTATTTATGTTTATTTCAATTTTATAAACCTGATGAGTTGTTTAGTGATAGCTAAATGAAATGTTATTCACTGAGCGAGTAGGCTCATACCTCTACTCAAAACATTTTCAGGTTATCAACATCACAGGAATCTGAAGGATCCGTTCAACCTAACGCTCGGTCTGTAGAAGGTTTATGTAGTTAGTAGTTAGAGGTCTCTTAGTCTTTCCCCTCGATCCTTGGGACATGGTGTGGGTGAGAGAGAATGTGTATAAAGATGTAAATTAACTGTTATGCCTTATTTTATATTGGACAATGTAATATGATGTAGACTTTGTTTATATTACTAGTCAGTTTAATAAAAATGCTTCCGCAGATTGTTTAGCTTCATTTTACAGCATAAATCAGTTTATCTTTTTAATGTCTTTAAAATGGTTTAAAAAGTTATGAGAGGTTTGGCTTGTGAGTAATCCCTCCGTCGCACCCTAATCTCATGGATTAAGGTTAGTGTGAGATCGGGGTGTGACACTTATAGTTGAACCTTAACGAGGACGTTAAGAGTCTTAGTGGGGGAGATTGTAACATCCCATGATTTGAGGCCTCATATAAAAAGATCTTATAAGGAATGATTGGACTACCCATATCACCAAGGTGCACCTCCTTTTTCGGAAGCCCATCTCTAAATAACTCCATAGTTAAGCGTGCTCAGCTTGGAGTAGTACTAGGATGGGTGACCAGTCGGGAAGTTGATCCTGGCTTGCGTGTGAGTGAGATTAAGACGCGTAGTTAAGGCTAGTAGTGGTCTGTGGGGCCAGTCGTCATTCCTGAAACTTAAAAAAGGCAGTTGTCACCATTGTCACCAGGCTAGACATTTGAAAAGAAACTATCCTCTCTACCTAGAGGAACTGAGGAAGAAGAAGCAGGTGGTAGAGATCTCCACTTCAGGTATATACGTTATTGAGATAAAATTAAATAATTCTTCATCATGGGTATTGGATACCGGATCTGGATCTCACATATGTTCAAACATGCAAGATCTGATAAGAAGTAAGCCTTTAAAAAGGGCCAAGTCAAGCTGCGGGTCGCTAATGGAGCAAGAGTTGCTACCACTACAGTTGGAGTTATTAGTTTATCTTTTCCTACGAGCCTTGTAATAGAATTAGAGAATTGCTATTATGTACCTACAATTAATAGAAATATTATTTCTATATCTTGTATGGACATGAGTGAATTTGAGTTTCACATTAAGAATGAAATGATTTCTATTTCTAAAGATGACATATTTTATGGCAATGCCCCTATGTCTTATGGTATCTACTTGTTAGAACTTGAGACTAGCATATACAACATAAATACTAAAAGGATAAAACTTGACAACTCAAACAAAACATACTTATGGCATTGTCATCTTGGGCACATAAATGAGAAGTGCATATCTAGACTCCATAAGGATGGTTATCTAGACTCTTTTGATTTTAAATCATTAGAGACATGTTATGCTTGTATATTAGGCAAGATGACAAAGACTCCTTTCACTAGACACAATGAGAGAGCTAGTGATCTTCCAGGGCTCATACATACTAATGTATGTGGACCTTTTAGATCAAATGTTAGAGGAGGCTATCAATACTTCATTATCTTCACTGATGACCTCAGTAGGTATGTCTATGTATATCTTATGAAATACAAGTCAGAAACTCTTGAAATGTTCAAGACTTTCATGAATGAAGTAGAGAAGCAACTTGGTAAAAGTATTAAAGCACTCTGATTAGAATGAGGTGATGAATACTTAAGCCAAGAGTTTGAGGATCTTCAGAGAGATTGTTGTATTGTATCACAGTGGACTCAACCTTGTACACCACAACATAATGGTGTGTTAGAAAGAAGGAATTGTACATTATTAGATATGGTACGATCAATGATGAGTTCAACTGAACTTTCAATATTGTTACGAGGATATGATTGAAACCGTAGCGTTTACACTTAACCATGTACCTTCTAAAATGGTTCAAAAGACACCATATGAGATATGGAATGGAAATCATCCCAATTTGTCCATGTTAAAGATTTGATGTAAAGAGGCGAAATCACCCCTTTACTGAAAAATTGAAATATCAAACCTCCATTCCCAACATACTCAAAAGGCATGTTGAAAAGGGTGTAAATTTTTTAAATCTTTATTCATATGATATACAAAAGAGACCATTGGAAAGCAGTAGAATAAAGAATAACTGACTATAATCAATTTCATAAAAGATTATACAAGAATACATTATTCTCCCTTTAGGGTTTACATGAAGATACACAAATAAGATCTAAATAGAGGGAAGACTAGACTACTACACTCTTGTCTCCAAAGCAACATCTCCATCAACCAAGTCCAAAGCAAAAGCTAAGATCTTCTTGCCTTATCCATCACCTTGATCAACACCTAAGTGGTTGGGAAGGCACTAAGCAAAAGGGAAAGAGAAGAAAAGTATGTGTCACAAAACCAGTCTAGGATAACAAGATAAGTAAAGCATGTAAAAATAGGCTAGGGTTCATCATATGATGAAAATAATAAGAGAATGAGGCTATATATACAAGAAGCTTTCCATTAACAAATATATCAAAAAGGATTTGCATGTAAGATAATTATGTCTACCTAACTAAGTAGGGTTGAGTCACCTACCGGACCTCTAACCTATAGGTGAGGGGAGAATAATACATTCCCAATCACCTACACAATAATATGGGGAGAATAAAAACATTCCCCAGGGCGATTAAATACATTCCCTCTGTGGGTGGTTGTACATAAGTACCACTACTTTAAATTAAATAGAACATAAATATACATGCTAGAAAAGTAGTCATGGCAAGAGTAATCAAAATATTCAATAAGCATGGCAGTGGGGTATAAGATCCAAACAAGATGAAATCATAATTTGATTTGAGGCATAAGAACATTATGTTTCAAGAATAGAGAATTAGGTTCAATTAAGCCTCATTAGGAAAAGAGTAGGTTAAGGCATAAAATTTCCCAACTAAGGTGTTAGATGCACATACCACTTTTCACACATAAAGGTTATCTTGAATAATATACTTTGGTCCACAAAGTCAACATGAATGCCAAAGAGGATAGAAAAGAAAGGAAAAGATGGGAAAGAGGGACAAAAGGCAAAATGTCTAGGATTTGATATGTTACATCACTCCACCCCTTAAAGAGTATTCCGTCCCTAAAAGCACAAGCAAGGAGGGAAGGTGAAGGTGCAACATCTCATCACTATCTTTTGGTTGTTCCTCCAACTATAAAACATCTACGAAAACTTCCACTAGCAACTCCTCATAGGTCATATTCTCAAGGATCACTTAGGGTTCCACTATTAAGATTATTTTTATGAGATTTAACATTATTAACATTTTTGGCTCATTATATTTATTAGGATATCACATTATCATTATTATTCTTTTCATTATGTCATGTCATATTCACTTGGTTGCCAAAAAGAATTAGATTTCATTATTATGCACAATTAGAGGTTACTCAATTATCTCAATATATTTGATCATTAATAATTTGGATTTACACTTCATTATCCTCATATTATCATTATATTAATTACAACAAATTATCTTGCATGTGATAGACATTTTATTCAATTTGTTATTAAGTCTTCATTTAATCCAAATTATGTCACATCGTCAATTACATATATTTGTATTAAACTTTATCTCATTGCCACATTATCTTTATTGCTCACATTAATGTCATCATTAATCATTTTCTCATATTGATTTCTTTATATTATTTTTTTTGCACATTTAAGTGAATCCAATCACTTCACATTCATATTGAATCCATTACATGTATTTTCATGATCAAGGCGAGACATATTACATATTAATGAATTGGTTTACATTAGGTGTGTACAAGGTGATATTCATTTCACATTGATAACTTGGTTAATATATGATAATGTGATTTTATTTTATGTATATCAAAGTACGTTATATGATTATGCCATCTAATTTCACTAATGTATCGTCAATGACATGAATAATGCATAGGTTAAGGTTATGTGATTTCAACTTAGGGTTTAGGATCAACTTGATCCTTATATTTCATTATAGCATGCATTAATGCCAAGATTAGGTTACACTGTTCTTTCTCATCATATCATTAAGGTTTATCGGTTCATGACATGAAGCTTATGTTAGGAAACAATTTCTTGAAAAGCTTGGACCCAAATCTGACAAATGCTATTTTGTTGGATACCCCAAGGAAACTCAGGGATATTACTTCTACACACCAACTGACAATAAAGTGTTTCGTTCTAGGACTACTATATTTCTTGAAAAGGAATTTATTTCCAAAGGAATTAGTGGGAGGAATGTAGAGTGTGAAGAAGTTCGAGATCAACAAGAAAGCAAAGAACTCGAGGAGGTACATAAGGAACATGAAGACTCACAAACTGTTGTGGAATCTCAAGTTCCAAATGTAACATAGGAACCTTGTAAGTCAAGTAGGACATGACTTGAGCCAGAGAGATTTGGATTTCTCGTGACTCAAGACAGTGATGAATTGGGAATAGTAGATGAGCCAACTTCCTATCTAGAAGCTACTAAGGGACCAAAATATGAGAAATGGCTCGAAGTCATGAGATCTGAGATGGAATCCATGTACACCAACAAGGAATGGACCTTGGTGGATCCACTTGAAGGGATAAAACCCATAAGGTGCAAGTGTGTCTTCAAGAAGAAGACTGACATGGATGGAAATGATCAAACCTATAAAGGTAGATTGATTGCGAAAGGATTCCATCAACTTCAATGTGTTTATTATTACGAGACCTTCTCACCAGTTGCCATGGTTAAATCCATCAGGATTATGCTTGCCATTGTAGTTTATCATGACTATGAGATTCGGCATATGGATGTTAAACCAACATTCCTTAACAGGAATTTACTTGAGGATGTGTACATGACACAACCTAAGGGTTTTATCAATCTGAAGGAAGCCAGTAAAGTTTGTAAGCTACAAAGGTCAATTTATGGATTGAAGCAAGCATCTCGGAGCTATAATCTATGTTTTAGACAAAGTAGTCAAAAAGTTTGGTTGTAGTCAAAATGAAGATGAACCTTGTGTTTACAAAAAAGTTAGTGGGAGCATAGTCATATTTCTCATATTGTATGTGGATGACATATTATTGATGGGAATGACATCCCTACTCTTTAGACAGTAAAAGCTTGGTTGGGGAAGACCTTCTCTATGAAGGATTTAGGTGAACCATCCTATATACTAGGAATCAAGATCTATAGAGATAGATCTTGAATGCTTCTAGGCCTATGCCAGAGAGCATACATTGACAAGGTGCTAAAGAGGTTTATCATGGAGGGTTTTAAGAGAGGTAACTTGCCCATGTCCCTTGGGGTTACAATATCTAAAGCCCAATGTCCTAGTTCATGTGATGAACGAGCGCACATGAGTAAGATTCCATATGCATTAGCAATTGGATCTATCATGTATGTGATGTTATGTACTCATCCAGATGTTTTGTATGCTTTGAACATGATGAGACGGTATCAGTCACATCCAGGTGAATGTCATTGGGCAGCCATAAAGAACATCCTAAAGTACTTGAAAATGACTAAGGATCAATTCTTGGTATACAATAGTGAGGAAGAACTCATGGTAAAGGGTTACACCGATGCTAGCTTCCAAACTGACAAAGATGACTAACCATGATCACACCAGCATTCCAAACATATTCTACGATAGTTCCATCTCATACAAGAGATCATATAGTGAGGAGATATGAAAATTTGTAGAGTACCTACAGAAAGAAATGTGGCTAACCCTCTCACAAAAGAACTTTCACAGCAGAAACATGATGGTCATGTTTGATCACTTGGATTGATATTCATGAGTGATTGGGTATAAGTGCAAGTGGGAGTGTGTTGGTGTGTATGCCCATAGAGACTATCATTTGATGACTGTAATGGGCTACTATGTAAATGATTTGTAATACTATATTGATCATATCAATAAAGACAAGTTTCCAATCTATATGTTTGTGTTTTATATTGTGAGATGACCACAAAACTTATAGATGTCTATAAAATATTATACTCAATGACATATGTCTTCATGTCGATGACCTGAACAATGAGATCATATGTATGCTAAGAGTATGTATTCTTGTTTTGTCCCTAATCAGTTGTTATGGTGGAAATATCCATAGACATCAATAACATATAAGATTAGAATGTATGTTGGTTGATGGAAGAATCTCATTATCCATGATAAGGAGATATCAAACCAAATACATATATACTTATTAGAGAACAATGTATCAGACAGACCCACCTTGAGAGTGACACATGGATACCATTGGTAGTTAGAGTCATGTCTCATAGTGATGGTGGTGATTGTGGTTCTTAGACCTGAAGTCACTACACTTATCACATGTCTTTCAGTGTACTTTGACATCATCCACCATGGTCCTGAATAAGGATTGCCATAAAGATAGTGCTTGGGGTGCACTGTGACAGATGGGTATGACTGTGAGTGAGTAGATGAAATTTGTCCTTCCTATGGGAGTTTGATATTCCAGCCACTGGATAAGCGAGACTGATAAATGCATGGCCATGCTAATGTGAGTCAATATGTGATATTGAGCTTACATATATCTCAGACAGTCTTCTCTAGTTAAAGGAACATGGATTGAATGTTGAATTGTATGACTGTTCCATGACTTGTGTTCAATCTGGATATCAGCAATAAAGGAACTATACAATCACTGTAACACCAGTCATGAATGATAGGTTAAGTTGTTATCCAACTTCTCTAATTACTTGGCAATGAAGTCTTGCTAGATACCAATCATTGCTTGTGAAATCATAATATGATTATGGACATCACTTTCAATGTAATTTTGAGCCTACCAGGTCACACACATAGGATGTGTTGGAATAGGAGTATAATTGTGGATTTTATTAGAATTGTTCTAAATCACATCAATTACTAAAATGTTTATGTAATCCACTAGAATAATATTGGAATATGTTAAAATGTTTGAGCCAATTTATTGGAGTGACTAGCTCTAAGTGTAAGCGGGAGTTTGTTGGTATGTATGCCCATAGATCCATCCTGAGCGATTGTATAGAGTCAAATATTAATTAATAAACTAATACGATTAATTGCTTGATTAATTAATTCCAAAATATTCTAATTAATCCATGAACATTTTAATTAATGCAATCTTTCTATTTACCGAAGGGTTTAGGAAACCCTACTTCCTTTCGTCTTCTATTTAAAGAGACTTGACGACCGATGTCTTTGTGAGATATTGGGAGAGGCTTTTTAGTTTATGCTCATGTACATAAACCCTAGCCATCACTATCCTCAAGAGAGAAAGGAGAGCACCACGATGCTAGCATGTCATCACATAGAGCCTACTCCTTCTTGCCGGATTAGGAAGCACGATGTGGAGTTCCAGTCCATCCACGTGGTCGAAGTAGAGATGCAGACGCTGAGGCACCTGCGTTTAGAGGACATCAATAACCGTACATACGCACTACGAGCGGCGTACATCACCGTACGAAAGGAGCACCGCCGAATTTTCACGCGACGCATTCGGAGGATGGGAGAGAATTACCGTCCTTGTAAGCCAAGAGCCTTGCACACCATCGTGGAGTGGGACGTCGCTGAACTTGCTCCATGACAAGGTCTATCCCGTGAACACTCATATTGAATACGCTGTTGTCGGCGAGATCCTGTTGCGGGTTGTGTGGAAATATATTTTATTTTTTTTCTTCCGCCGTGCATGTTTCCTCCACAAAATCCAACACACATAATATTAAGTTAAACACAACCCCAGTTCCTAGTGGACTAACCCAAATTCACACTCATGGATCAATATTTACTTGGTGATGATAGGTTAAGAATGTACTAACTTAACTCCATATTTTGATGGATCCTAGTCCCTACATGTGAGATAAAATATGACATAGATTTAGTATAGTACATGATACAAGTCATATGCTGCATTATACATATATCTAGTTAAAGTGGGTTTAAAACGTAGATGTGAGTAGACCTGCTTAATTGTCTAATGCGGGTTGAGATATGTCAAGAATAGATAAATGAGTAATAATTGAAGGTTTTATGTAGGTTGGGATAATTATAATTGTTTTTATGTATAATTAACATACTAGGTTAAATAGACATAATGCCTTACTTATTCTATAATAGTAATTATCGTGCAAGATAATTGAATAAGACTCCGTCCATGATATGATATTATTAGTATACACAACTCCGTCCATAATATGATATTATTAGTATACACATAAATAATAAATATTGAAGATAATGGTGGTACATAATAATAAATACCAAAATAAGGAAAGTAAAAAACAATTGAGTAAAGCACCTAAGATAGAATCTTAAAACCTAAAATTGATGATAAAATCATATTCTACATTTCCAATTCCATACAAAATATCATATTTTTAACCAATTGGATAATGATAGTTCAACTAAATTATTCATAAGTATAGTATGATTTATATTTGAATTATCTCATGGTTCCTTAAGTATGTATTAGTCATGGTTTTAGGATTATTTTTTGATGGGCCTCTTTTCATGGTTTTAGATGATAATTGTAACGCCCCTCCAAACACATACATGACAGCATAAGAAAACCCTATGTTGTCCATAACATGGGTCACTTAGCTTGGAGGGGCGTTACAATATGGTATCAGAGCAATGAGTAGATCGCCACTAAGATAAAGATCCACATATTCTAACACTAGGTATACCTTATTTTTCTAGATGGCTCTTAAGAAGTCTAACAAGGCAAAGGATATGGAAGATGGTGCTATCTCTTATGGTGAGGGAAGTGGATCAAGAAGGAACCCTAAAGAAACTTAGGAGGACTTAGTCCAACTTCTCACCAATGCCCTAGGACAAGGACGGCGTCAATCCAGACACCACAAGCTGACCTTGGTGGACTTCTTGAAGATCAGGCCTGACTCCTTTGCTGGAGAAGGAGAGGATGATGTCGTCACTAAGGGAGAAGAATGTATTAGGAGCATGGAGCATTGTTTTCGTGACCTGGACTACCCTTAGCAGTCTAGGGTTCACTTTGCAACCCACATGCTGAAGGGATCATCCCATACATGGTGGGAGAACTTCCTCAACTCAAGAGAGGCTGATGCACCTGCACTCACATGTGAAGGATTTTTTGAAGCTTTCCAGGAGTAGTATGTGTCTGAATCCATGTTAGAGAAGAAGGAGTTAGAGTTTTCCAATCTAGCTCAGGTGGTTGACATGACGGTGACCCAATATGCAATGAATTTTAGGATCCTACAAAAGTACAATTATGATTATGATGAGTGATGCAGGATAAAGAAGTTCATTCGAGGACTCAAGCCTGACCTAAGCTTCACCCTGTCAGGAAGAGGTCACATGACCCTTCAGGCTGCTCTTGATGTAGCCCTGGAGATAGAAGACTACCTCAGAAGGTCTTACAAGAAGGAAGCTCCTCAGAAGAACAACCATTATCAACCTCCAAAAAACCATAAGAGGAAGGCACCTGAGCATGCTGCAGAAGTAAAGAAGCCCTTATGCCTGACATGCAAGAAGAACAATGCAGGTCCATGTAGGTATGGTACAGGAGCATGCTTCTACTGTGGAGAAAATGGACACCTCAGGTCAAGTTGCTCAAAGTTGCTGAAGGAGGAGGCAAAGCCAAATGGGAATAGAAACCAAGATCCTCCACCTAAGAAGCAAGCTAGGGTTTTTTCCATGGACTTAGAAGATGATGATCAAGGTAACCTTTAATTCATATATTTCCATCCTTAAATGTTGAGTATATGCTTTTATAAAAAGTTATGAAACTTAAGAAAGGGATAAGTAAAACCCTAAGGTGAGTAGTGGACCATGAAAATTTTGAGGACAAAATTTGTTTAAGGTGGGTAGAATTGTAACATCCCAAATTGGTAAATAAAACAAGTTTAAGGTCTTAGTGAACATTTTAAACTTTTAAATTTTACAATCCTAAACCTTGATGCAAGTTACCCAAATATAATGAACTATTCGATGAAACTTGAATTTTGGATCAACCAATTCACCAAGGAAGGGATAATTCCCCTAATCTCACCTTTTAATAATGTGTACATTAAGATAATAGCCTATATGTATATGATGAGAAAAAGGTAAAGAAAACCTAAATCTAAGTGTACATGAATATTCTAGACCTTTTGATTAACATATGATTCAATTTTGAAGTCATTAGGACTTCGTTTGATCCTCCTAATCAATTACTAAAATTAGCATATCGTTTTGATTAATGATTAATTGAATATCTGATTCATACATTCATTTAACCTAAGATCCCCAATTTTGGGTTGCTGCCACGTGGCCCTCAAACCTACTCTGGGTTAGACTCTGGATTGCAGATCCATCTGCTGAGCAAGAGGATGCCTTTTTCACCTGAGTCCAACGTAGCTAGGACTCCACAGTAGATCGTTACCATCCAGTCTCTATCTCCCTCTCCGCTAATCCTCAGAGCAATATAATCCTCTCCTCACAATCCTTGCTATCTCTCGACCTATTTGACCCCTATCATGATGAGGCTTCATGCCCTAGAAATCCTAAACCATGAGGGACTTCCCTGATCCACAATATCTCAAACTCCTTCAACTACCAGGCAACACCGATTCCCGACCTATATAATAAATCCCATGAATACGATCAGGGGAAGCCCAAGAAGCACATCCCATACCCAGATGCTAATGCAAGATAGTAGTTCTCATGGTCAACTAAGTCGATGGAGGATGTAAAGAGGCGAGATCACCTCCTCACTAAAATTTTAAGGAAATACAAAACATCCACTTTTTCCAAGAAAATAGACATTGTGGAATGCATGTATATCCAAGTAAATAAGCATGTTTCAGATACATATACAATGTCAATCGAAGCAAAAAGAAACTAAGTTATTACATTGCCTTTTGAACTCTTATTCACTACACGAGTTTATTTGAAAAGGAAAAAACTTGAAAGAAACTATAGGATCTAGAAAAAAGCAACCCAGTCATCCTTGATATCAAAACTTGAATCTACTACTCATGTACTTGGTCACCTTGGCCTTGTTCAACACCTTTATCTAACCCAGGGTGGTTGGGAAAGAAACCAACAAAAAGGGAGAGAAAATAAGGTATGTGTTAGAGAAAATGAAAAAGGACAAACGATACGAAAATGATATGGAAATAAGGGCTAAGATGTCATCATAAGATGAAGATGATCAAAAGCATGAGGCATAAGAAAATTGATGCTTGCCATAACAAAAATAGTAAAATGGTTGCATGCATGATAAATATTGACTACCTAAACTATGTAGGGTTGAGGCTCCTACCTAACCTCAACCAATAGGTGAGGGAGAGTAACACATTTGAATCACCTACAAATATTCTATGTTGGGGAGAGTAACACATTCCCCAGGGTGAATTTATCGATGCACTATCTATGGGTGGTTGTACAGAACTACCACTACACTAGTTCAATAGTCTAATGAAATCAACATGCTAAGAACTATGACAAGTATATACATCAATAAATAAAGATATTGCAGTGGGGTACAAGACCCAAGAAATAATAATAAAACTGATTTTTGAGGCAATTATAGCAAAGGAATTATCAAAAGAGAAATTAGGGTTTCATGGAAGCCTCATTAGGGAAACTAGGTTTAGGGTTTGCAATTATTCCCAACCTAGGTGTAAGGAAAGCACATACCTCTCTTAATAAGATCTAATTACTTCTTCTTCCCTACTTTAATCGATTCTAAATCCCACTTTCCTATTTCCAATGTATAACCATGAATTAGGGTTTACACATGTATAAAGGCAAGGAAACCCTAACTTTTGGACCTTTCAAACAAAACCTCGATTTTAACTCTGAAATTATCACCATTGATCTTATTAGGTTCTCCTGATTAAGAAACCATATATTTTTGTCTATTTTGGAATTATGAGGTTAAAAGTGCATTTTTGGTGATTTTTATCCATTAAATCTATTTTTAGAAAACACCTTTAGACAAAACTCAAACCAAGTCTCAAAAACATTTTTTATTAGAAATCCTACATTATTCTGATTCCAAAACATATTTTCTTTTAATTTTTTGACAATGGAGTAACAAGTTATGTTTTTTCCTATTCTAACCAATCAGGAAATGACACGTCATTAAAGCAATTACTGAGAGGTGAAGAGAGAGTGAAGAGCGGACCCACATTGCTGAATTGGACCAATTAGAGCCGGCCAAGTCAGGGGTCAAAGGCTCATCTTTGACTCGTTCAAAGCAGAACAAAATGGGCAAAAAGATGATATTGCCATCAAGCGGAAAACAAAGAGAAAAAGAAAATGAGAGGGGCAAAAGAGAGAATACGCACAAGGGTTTCATCCCCTTCGTTGTGCCACACCATGGACGATGAATAGGTGCTTGCAATTTGGGCAAAATTGGGAGAGTTGATCAAAATCGTCTGAAAGCACACAAAAAGAAAGATGTAGATATCACAAACATGACATGCCAAACAATTGGAACCAAGATGCCAAGGATCTCGAATATGACCCACCACAAGGCTCTGGATCAAAGTCAAGCACTGGTACACGAGGATGTGAGAAAATGAACAATTGAAGCTAGAGAAAAATCAAGCAAGAGTTTAGAAAATAGAGGAGGTAATATATATAGGTGGGGGATCATAAAGCCAAAGATAGGTAGGTCACCCAAATTCCTTGGAGAGAAAGAATTGGGTGTTTCCCAATTTCTTAAAAAAAATGGCAAATAGGGGATCAGTCAGTGTGGATTTGTTTATAGAATCTTTTGGAAAATATTTCATGAACTTTGACAAAAAATGATTTAGAAATTGTCGAACTAAATGCTTGCTAAATAAGTCCCTATTTCCCGATCAGTGTGATCTTGGTGATGATGAATGAGTTGTTGGATCGCGGACCCAACAATCAAAATTGTGCGGGTCAAAGGTCAATGTGTGGCAAATTAAATTGAATTCGCAATCATATTAGTATATAGTGTATTTGTGCATTAATTTCCTTTTTCTTTCTCCTTGTTTGAAGGCGTAAACATGCTCCAAATTACATGAAAATTGACACCAAGCATATTTTTGATATGAGAAAATTAAATATGCAATTAATTTTACACTTTTAGAAACTTTTAATGTGTTAAATTAATCAAAACTTATTTTGTCTTTCCTCCTTCATTAACGGTTATAAGATTCTCCAAATTTGATAAAAATTCACCCATAAGTCACATTAAGTACCTTGGATATGAATTTGCCATCAATGTTACATGTTGGAATTATTTGTTCATTTATTTAATATTTGAAGGTTTTGCATACTTTCTCTCTCCTAATTTCATCTTTCAGTCACATATTCTCCAAATTGAGTGAAAATTCAGCAAATGCATACTTTAATGTGTAGATCACAAATTTGGTATACAGTGTTACTTTTAGAGTCATTAAAGATTTTATTTTTTATTTTTAAGTTATCTCCTATTTTTCATTTCAATTAATACAATTGTAACTAGCAATTTTCTAAAAATTGTGAAACTTATCACCCAAGCAAACTTGTACTCAAAGGAAACAAATTTGGATCTAGAATTATATTTTGAGTTCCACTCTTATGATTTTTAGGCAATTTACTCCTATTTTTACTTAATGGGAAAGTTAATTCAATTAATGTCACATTATCCCAATTTTAGGATTTTCCTTTCTTTTCTTCACACAAAATCCATAGAAACTTCTACATTGATTTTTATTTTATCCTTATCCCCCTTAAGTGGAAATTTTGCAAAATAAACCCATTAGTAACTTTTACTAAGGTATTTGTGCTTAACTCCTTATAAAATAAAATATTGGGAACAAATGTATACTAAAACTTTATAATTTCCACTAATTCAACATCAAGGACAAAAAGGGAAAGAAAATCTTAGGAAGAGGCTAAACTAAGATTATACATGGATTTCGGTTCATTATAGAGGAGTTTGCTACCAGTGGTTGTGTTACACACCCGGTGACACGAGGACGTGCCAAGAGATCTAGAACACCCTGAATCACCCTCAAGGAGTTCGTCGACCACTCAATTTGATCCCAGGTGAGGTAATTCTTGTTTGCTCAATTCTGAGTTTTCATGGTGTTTCCTGACATTTTTAGGTTTTCGATCTCCATTACCAATGTTGTATCTTGTTAGCTACGTGGTGACCTTGTGAAGTCAGTGGCATGGTTAGTTTGACGAGGAACTATGTTTTGTTTGAGATTTGGAATTGACCCTGTAAGCAGTAGCTTTCGACAACCTTAACAAGTTGCTCTGGTGACCCCACAACCTATTCTTGGGCTTGCTGTGTTTGGCCAACAATGGAGAAGGTGTCTAGCACCTTGGTTTCCAACAATGGAGTTAGATTTTGAGTTTTGGTTTCTGATTTCC
This sequence comes from Alisma plantago-aquatica, assembly GCA_963693085.1. Taxonomy (NCBI): domain Eukaryota; kingdom Viridiplantae; phylum Streptophyta; class Magnoliopsida; order Alismatales; family Alismataceae; genus Alisma; species Alisma plantago-aquatica. The sequence continues at coordinate 344,878,878 of OY856413.1, forward strand.
TTGCACAGGTTGCACGATGCTCCATTGCTGTTGATCAAAGATGATGGGTTCCCTTTTCCATCTTTTAGCCCTAAGGGCAACAAAGGTTTGTTTTGGCCGCCTTGGACATAAAGGTCCTTTCATAAGAGTTATCTCCTCAACTGCATTCTCCTTTGTAAGTGGTTTAGTGCCATAAGGTGTGCTCAGATTGTCCCATATGAGCAAGGCCCCATAGCCATGTGGATAATCATCATTATATGTGTATTTTATTTGACTTTCTATTGGTCAGTGCTTTCAAAATTCATAAAAAATAAACTGGTTATCAAAAAATTATGCAAAAATAGTCAATGAAAAGGATTCTCAAAGAGGAAGCTAGTTTTATGGTTTTCAAACCCTAATTCAATCATCTGTAACCCTATTTCCTTAAAAGACCTAGATTAGGGTTTAGGATGTCAATCAAGGTGATAATTAATGTACCACATGTTAATTTTAGGAACATATGAGTGACTCAGGATCAGGGAGACTAAATTAGGGTTTTCTTCAATAAAGGTAAGCGGGTCATGCCACTATACATATGTACCTTGGTTGAATTTCATGTTATGTATGCTTTATGATTATGCTTTAAATTCCAAGTTAATGAATGCAATTAAGATAATGATCATGTCTCATAATTTATTACTGCATGTTGTTTGCAATATTCATAAAGTCCTATGTTTATCACAGATGCTCATTAGTTTAATATTATGATCATGAAATGGTTAAGGTATTGAAGAAAGAATCATGTAAATCATGTTATATTAAGATTGAGGGATAAGTCCCATTATGTAAAAGATTTAATGTTCAAGATCATGCTAGTGTTCATTTTAAGAATCATGTTATATGAATTTGATTAAGTTTAATATGCTCTAGCCATCATGGACCTCAATGGGTCGTTATGGGCATTCATACCAGTTATGGGCTTTTATAGCCAATCATGGACCTCAAGGGGTTGTTATGGGCTTTTTAGCCACATCATGGACATTCATGCTAATTATGGGCCCTTAAGTGGGAAAATCATAGAGAGTGCATATTTTACTTATTCAATTCTTATTATGTCAAGAATTAATTTCAAGAATGCTTAAGTTAAATTCATGTCAAGGTTTTCTTTCAAGTCAGGTATATATGCTTATTTTCAGTTCATATAAAATGCATAGTGCCGCTTACTGATGTATGTCTCTATTTTCGCATGACCGTGGGACAAGATGTCCCTAGATCATGGAGAAAAGGGAAATTAAAGTGAGCCCTTCAAGGTAGCTGACAACAAAGTGACTTTAGCTTGGTGCAGTGCCATCTACCAATTCAATTGATCATCTAGTTTAGTTTTTCATTAATGTTTTAGATTTATTTAGTCTACATGTATTAGGATTAAGATCAAGATGAAACAATTTATGTTTTCCCTTTTAAAGAACAATGTATGAATCTATTTTTGAATTAATGCATGGTGTTTCATTTATCTAATTGATATTGAATATCATGTTTTGTAATGTTCCTCCAAGCTGAGCGACCCATGTTATCAACAACATAGGGTTTTCTTCCACTGTCATGTATGTGCTTGGTGGGGCGTTGCAATAATGACCTGCTTACCTTTATTAGAGTAAACCCTAATTTAGTCTCCTTGATGTTGAGTCACTCCTATGTTCCTGAAATTAACATGTGGTACATTAATTATCACCTTGATTAAAATCCTAAGCCCTAATCTAGGTCTTTTAAGGAAACAAGGTTACGTATGATTGAATTAGGGTTTCAAAACCATAAAATCAGCTTCCTCTTTGAAAATCCTTTCCATTGGCTATTTTTGCATAATGTTCTGATAACCAATTTATTTGTTATGAATTTTAGAAGCACTGACCAATAGAAAGTCAAAGAAAATCCGCATATAATGACGATTATCCACATGGATATGGGGCCTTGATTTTATGGTCCAATCCAAGCACACCTTGTGGCACTGACCCACTTACAAAGGAGAATGCGGTTGAGGATATAACTCTTATGAAAGGACCTTTATGTCCATGGTGGCCAAAACAAAACTTTGTTGCCCTTAGGGGTAAAACAGGAAAAAGGGAACCCAAAACATTCGATCAACAACAATGGAGCATCGTGCAACCTGTGCGAGGAAATTAGAAATCAAAACTCAAAATCTGACTCCATAGTTGGAAACCAAGGTGCTAGACACCATTGCCACTGCTGGCCAAACACAGCGATCCCAAGAACATACTGTGGGGTGATCGGAGCAACCTGTTAAGGTTGTCAAAAGCTACTTATTCTAGGGTCGATTCCAAATATCAAACAAAACATAGTTCCTCATCAAGCTAACCATGCCACTGACTTCACGAGGTTACCTTGAAGACAACAAGATACAACATTGGTAATGAAGGCGACCAGAAACCTGAAAATGCCCAGAAACACCATGAAAACTCAAAATTGGGCAAATAAGAATTACCTTGCCTGGGATCAAATTGAGTGGTCAAGGAACTCCTTGAGGGTGATTTAGGGTGTTCTCAATCTCTTGGCATGTCCTCGGGTCATCAGGTGCATAACACAACCACCGACAGCAAGCTCCTCCGTCGACTTTGTCGACCAGGAGAACTACTATCTCACATTTGATTCTGGGTATAAGATGTGCTTCTTGGCTTCCCCTGATTGTATTCATGGGATTTATGATATAGGTCGGGCATTGGCAGTTTCTTTGTGGTTGAAGGAGTTTGAGATATTGTAGAATAGGGAAGTCCCTCATGGTTTGGGAGTTCTAGGGCACAAAGCCTCATTGTGATAGGGGTCAAACTGGTGGGAGATCACAATGATTGTGAGGTGAGGATTATATCACTATGAGGAATACTGGAGAGGGAGATAGAGACCAGATGGTAAAGATATATTGTAGAGTCCTAGTTGTGCTAGACTTAGGTGAAGAAGGCGGCCTCTCGCTCAACGAATGGATCTGTGACCTAGAGTCTGACCTGGACTAGGTTAGAGGGCTGCGTGATAGCTACCCAAAATTGGGGATCTAAGGTTAAATGAATGTATGGATCAGATGCTCGATTAATCTTTAATCAAAACTATATGCTAATTTCAGTAGGAGGGTCAAACAAAGTCCTAATGACTTCAAAATTGAACCATAGGTTAATCAAAAGGTCTAGAATATTGATGTACACTTAGATTTAGGTTTTCTTTACCTTTTGATCATCAAATGTATATAGTATATTATATTAATGTATACATTAATGAAGGTGAGACTAGGGGAATTATCCCTTCCTTGGTTAATTGGTTGAAACAAAGTTCAAGTTTCATGGAATACTTCATTATATTTGGGTAACTTGTATCAAGGTTTACAATTTTGTTTCCAAACTAAGAGATTATATATTCACCCCACTCTCTTTGGAAGGCTCAAGAACATGCAAATCAATGTCAACAGCTACATCTAACCATGGAGGTTTATTGGAAAGAAAAGACAGGACTAGAGTATTAAAGTTTAGAGAGCTCCTACTACTTGAGCTAAGCCTATCTGTAGTGGTTTGTAGAGCGGCCTTGGCAATGCAGTCCGCTACCTTGTTGAGTTCCCTGGGAATCAGGCAAACTCGACAAGAAGGAAGGGTGGCGATCAACTTCTTGAATCCCTCCACATAAGGCCTGTACTTCTGGAGAGTGATCTTATTATTGAAGACATCAACAGCTGTTGCACAGTCCGACAAGAGGATAACCTGCGATGGCTGGAGCTTACTGGCTAGCACAACAGCTTGGAGAATCACTTGGACTTCTGCATGCATGGCGCTATCAGCCGCCATGGAATGACCTTCACCTTGTAGACTATGACCCGAGGAGTTTACAACATGAATACCCAGGCCAGATTTATTGGATTTAAAAGACGCATCAGTGAATATCAGAATAGATTCCTTTTTAATCTGGAGAGGTTCATACTTCGTAAGCTTCCAACTCTTTTTAGGAGGATCCCTCTCGATCTCTGTAATGGAGTTAGCTCATTCTTTTATGAAGTGTAGCATGACCTGTAGAGGAGGAATAGATGCCTTGTGGATGAACTCGTTCCTAGTATGCCAAATGTGCCAACACGCAGTAGCACATGTGGTGAACCAAACGGAATTTGTTGCTGCAATGTTCAAGATGTAACAGATCCAATCATCTTCAGAGAGCGTGTACATGTCGTTCCAGTACCCCAGTTCCTTCCAGATAGGGTTGCTCAGCTTACAGTCACGAAGATAGTGAACAAGAGTTTCTTATTCCACACCACACAGAGGACAATCAACGGAAGTTTCTATGTGTCTTTGAGCTTTCTCGACGTTAGTTAGCAGGCTTTTGTGCTACATCTGCCAAAGAAATAGTTTGATGCGTTCTGGGAGATTAGATTTCCAGATGTTCTTCCAATTTCCCTGGACCTGGACTTCTTTGTCATCTCGCAGCCATCTGTAAGCAGATCTTGAGGTGAAGTTGCCATTATGCTCGAAAGGCCAATCATAATTATCTTCTCCTGCCGCCGGGTTTGGTGGAGGAAGTCCTCTAATGTGTGGCCAATACTCCTCAGGAATATGTAGAATGATAAACTCCTAGTCCCAGAAACCTTCAAGAGTTGTCATGTCCTGGACTTTGAGATCGGATAGTCCAAAAGGGACTTGGTCCTGCTCTTCATTTGTCAGAATAGGTTTGGATCCACACCAGCGATCAAACCACACATTTGTTGAATCCCCATTGCAGATAGTTCTCACACCTGTCGCCTGCAACAGAGGTAAGGCTTTCCTTATGAAATTCCAAACAGATGAGCCCGAAGCTGCTTTAATTGTTCCTTTCGACTTGTATTTTGATTTCATGATTTGCACCATGGAACTTCTTTGTTCTGCATGAAGTCCCATGCATTCTTCATCATTAGGGCCTGGTTTTGATCCCTAATGTCTTTAATGCCGAGGCCACCAATGTCTTTGTGGGATGTTAACTTTCTCCAAGAGACCTGGGATAGGCGCTTAGTATCCGAGTTCCCTTGCCAGATAAACTTCCTGATGTGTAGACTGATATCATCACACAATGTAGGAGAGATAGCTATGGACTGCATAGTATAAGAAGGAATAGCCTGCAAGGTTGATTTTGCTAAACAAATCCGGCCAGCAAGGCTGAGGTGCTTAATGGCCCAGCTGTTCATCTTGTTCTTTATATTATCGAGCAGGTATGCGTGTGTTTTCTTATTTATGCACTGATGAATGATTGGGACCCCCATGTACTTGCCAAGGTCATTTGTTACTTGGATTCCCATGACTCTACTAATCCGGCTTTGTTCCTGATTTGTGACATTCTTGGAGAGAAAGATATGAGATTTTGAGATGGAAACCTCCTGTCCAGAGATAGTGGTGAAGTCAGCAAGAGTGTTCTTGATGATTTTGGCTTGCTGGGCTGTTCCTTCCGCAAAGAGGAGGAGTTCTTCTGCAAAGCAGACATGGGTAAGAGGCATGGATGATCTACTGATCACAATAGGTTTCCAGCTTCCCTCAGATACTTTGTTATTTATAGCTTGCCACAACCTCTCTATGCATAAAACGAAAACATAGGGGCTAATAGGGTCTCCTTGACGAACTCCCCTTCCAGTTTTAAAGGCTGGCAGCGGTTCCCCTTCCCATAGAATAGAGGTGTCCCCCATTGTAATAATCTGCATGATGATTGCTACAAGATTTCCTGGGATGTTCGTTTTAATCTGCATGATGATCTCAAGGTTTACAATTTTGAAATTTAAATGTTGAAAATTTGCACAAAATTCCTTAAACTTATTTTATTTACCAATTTGGGATGTTACAATAATCATACGACTCTTGGACTGTCTTCTACCTCAAACATGACTCTACACCAAGGTGGGAACACCGTCCATATTTTAAAAAAACTCCACCTCTCTTCTCTCTCCATATAATCTCCCAGCTTTAAATCCAATGGAGTCCTCATATCTTTCCACACATAGAGTTCCTACTCTATCACCATCCCCCAATGTTGCTGAAAACCCCAACTCAGTGTACTTTGACTCCCCACCGAAAATATCACATCCCTCTACACCATATATATATATATATCAACATGAAAATATACTTAAGACCCAAACACCCTAATCCAATCATCTCCTTATTACCCTTTATTTCTCTTCTTTATGATCGATGTTAAGATCCTCATATCCATCCTCCACAAGTTTAAACCACCTAGTCCAATCATCTCCTTATTACCCTTGAGAATTTGTGTTCCCTTAATCATAACCTACCTTCCATGTACTTCATTTCACTTGGTTTTTTATGGTTTTATCACCATAAACAAATCCTTTTGGATTTCGATATGACATTGGGGGACATGTTTTTGTGCTTGAGATATTCCTCATAATGTCAATAAACTCTTGGGATTCTTTTCTAAAGATGTTGGACACTTGTATTGGTTTTTGATCGACTATTTCTATTTTACTCCTTGACTATGAGACTTCAAATGTAGATTTTCTATAGTCTTTCTTTGTTTGCCATAAATGTATAAAAATTTAAAATTATTATGAGTTTATTTTGAATTATTTAACTATTAAAAGTGATGTCATTTTGCACACATGTTTTAGAGATGGGAAGAACCTATATTTAAATTTTAGGTTTTTCTAGATTTTTTTTAAATACCTTAATTCTTGCATTGGTCGACTAGATTGGTCATGTAACTAGATCTTATATTGGAATCTTACAGAGACTAGGGTGGGCCACCTTGTACTAGGATCCAGTGCATTGGGTTAGTTTGGCTCCTCAAAGTGTGTCTAGGGGCCAAGCTGATGCATGCTTTTTAGGTTAGGATCCCAAACCAAAGTTAGTGTGTCTTGCCATTTTCTGCCTAAGGATGTGCTAACAAAGAGCCTGATATGGATTTTCCTAGTCAAAATGTGTCCTTCATATGTTCTTTTGTGTCATTTTGGTAAATGAGGGAGCCCAAGCTGAGCTCAAATTTCTTCTGAACTTAGCCTAATAAATATGCAATTATACATTAATTTCTAGTGCCATTTGGAGCTATTGAAACATTTCTCAATGTAGAGAAGGGTGATCTAGGTCTAGAAGCACACACATGTTGGTGCATTTGGGTGATTTCTTCAAGATTTAGCAAGTTCAAGCTAGGCAATAATATTCACTAGCTAGTTTAGCTTGAATCCATGGAAGATACCCTCTTGATTATTGTATTGTTCTATTATTTTCTTTTGTCAATAACCTCTTGGAATAAGTGATCCATTTTGTTATGGTAGAAACTTTTCTTGTTACCCAAAAATGTCTAAGTTTTCTCTTCTTTTACCTAGTTGGATCCAAAGCTAGTAAATGTTGACGTTTCTAAAGTTGTTTGAAAGAGTTTGGAGATAGATTACACACATGCACTTGCGGGAGACTGTGACCCTGTTCTAAGGTGAGTTATTTAGAATCCATGTAGTAATTCTTTTGTACAATTCCTACTTATAATCACTAAACTAAACTAAATGCACGAAAAATGAGTATAAAAATGTGATTTTGATCCTACATTGATCCTGTAGTGCGGAAACATGGTGCTCACCCCATCACTCCTTCCTCCCTTCTATGTTGCTTAATATTGATTGTGGATGCTTTAAAACAAAGATGATGATGACCCTTCCTATAACACTATCTGATGGTCATCAGGTCTGCATATCTACACCTCGACGATGTGCTAGTTAATTTTTCTACCCCAATCCTTTTCTACTATTACCTATAAAACAACTTTAGTAACACCAAAATTGCTTATTATATTATCTCTTTTGATCCTTCTTGTGTGTGTCCGCTTCAAGTTTTACCCAATGGGTAAAGTAATACACATTCATCAAGCTTGGGTTGCTCACTAACAGTTCCCAATGTTTGGCTAGAGGACGAACAAGGAAAATAAAAAACAATATAAAGTTCTATACTGAAGGATGAATCAAAAGTCACAATATCAAGTTAAGAAATAGAATTACATAATGGAAATTTTTATGACATTGAAAGGAGATAGAATTATGTTTTTCCCATACTAGAAAAAACTTAAATGAAGAAGAGAGAAATTCAACTATAGAATTGTACTCTCATTACACCTTGTTATTTATTGAAGGAACTAGGGAATGGAGCATCAATTATTTAATAATATAAAGTCTCTGTGTATGAGTATCTCTTAGTGAAATTATATTGTTTAATATATAGAAATTAATTGAAGATATATATATACACAAGGACTTGTTGCATTGATAAACTCTTACCATATCCATACTTATATTATGGAGGTATTTATAGAACATCTCCAGAATATCTTAATGGAAGAAATTCATGTCATATTCTTGGTGTCATAGAACTATTTGTTACCCTAGGTCCACACACCTAATGGCTACATAGCCAAAGACGAGTGGACTTGGGTGTCCATCCATAGAATGGCTCAAATATTTCACACCGGAAATATATATGTAAATGCAGTAACAACACGATATAATAAGGTACTAAAAGGGGATACGAGATATGTACCCATTTCTAGATTCAAGTATACTCATTTGTATTGCATTTCAGAGTTTAGAGTCTTGAGTGCATCAGATCTTCACTTGGAAACTACAAATTCATTAAACAAAATATATTAGTCCTAAAGCATTATGTACACTTTGAAAAGTCAAGGAAACAATTTATGAGTACAATAAAAGTTGCTTTGCTAGAAACAACATATAGGAAATAAGTAGAAACAAAACATGAAACACTTAGCGATATTCTTTTATGCAAAGTGTGTTTTAAGTGTATTTCCATTATACTCAACAACATAATATGGCCACTGACCAGCTTCCCACTGGAAGGGTTTGTAAGGGTGCTCAAGATTAGCCAACCCTTTTATCAACATGGTCCACCTTATCTTGACATCTCAAGTAAGGCACCCAACCTTGTGCCCTTATCCCGAGAATACAGGAAAGTACACCAGGTTTGTATAATGGACAAGTTCAATTATGTTCGAGGTTTGTTCAACATATATCAAGCAAAAAGAACGTACTATTCATAGAAAACAAGTACCTCAAACAAGTAAATAACTAGCCAAGCATTCATATGAGCATACCTACAAACAAGCCAATACCATACTAGGGTCAAGAGAGTAAGCGTACCTTAGGAGTTATGATTCTTGAGTAAGATTCCTAGAGACGATCCAGACCAAGGGATGCTCACAAGGAAAAGATATAACATGGTGCCTTAGTTCAAAGGTTTGGTTAATATAAACATGAAACATGTCGAGTGGATGTTCTCCTAGTCCTAGGTTTCAAATAGCTCAACATAGTTCCCGACTTCCAATCATGCATGTCATTAATCAACATAGTTCAAGGATCAACATTTAGCCCTAGGTCTAGGTGAACCATCAACATTATAAGTACTACAAGATTGATGTAAGGTCTGATTCAGCACTAGGGATAGCATTATATTTAGATTAAATCATGGTATATTCATGCGAGATCATAGTTATCTATATTAGATTCATTTCTTGAAAACAAGTCACATTTCCAATTTATTTGAGCATTAAGAGCATATGATCGATCAAATTAGGGTTACATTCTATAGTATGATAAGTTACTAATTTGAAGTCATTAAGATAGAATGGTAATCATTAGGGGGTCATACATGTAAGATTTGAGTCAAACGACCAATATGTATAATCACATCACATTAGTTGTCATATATAAGTCATGAATACATATGAATATGATACATGGCAATTCATCATACAAGACATCTTAAGGACTTATTAGAGGTTCACAATATAGGCATGAGCAATTAGGATCCAATTTTCATAAAGATTTCAAGGCTATAAGTATCCAACATCACATATAAGAGCCTAAAGTGTACCAAAGTGAGTTTTTGAACCACTCATAGCAAGGGCACATAAAGATTTAGTCAAACATGGAATAAAACATCATAGAGTCTATTGATTTCGAAGTTAAACCATGGATTGATGGTAGTTAGGTCAAAACCTCATATATGGACAAGTTGCATCAAAATTACACAAAGAGTCTTTTAGAGAAAACTAGTAATAGTAGGTCAAGATGAATCATTATGCTACAATTAGATGGTCAAAGATGTGAAGAATGGTAAAATATGCTTAAAGTTGACTGCTCTAAGAGTTGATAGGGGGTTTTGAAGCAAATATAATAATAGGGGGCAAGATACACCATCAACCACACAAAAGTAGATAAAAGCCATGATTTTCTAGATATCAACAGAAAAGGAAAATGATTTAGGTTCATGAATCATTTTCATTGCAAGGAGCACATTTTTCTCATCAAAGTGGTATATAAAATCAGTACATTTGAGCAAGGGACATGGGAGATATGAGGAAAAGAAGTTTGTACCTTTAATTAGGGTTTTTGCAGGATATTAAACTTAGATGGGCCCAAGATGGGCCAGTTTGCTCTCCCACTCTAGGCTTGAGCAACTACTGGTGCGAACCTAGCCCAGCTGCGTTGGTTGGCCTCCGACTGCCGCCCGCATATCCCTTGGGTGTTCCCTGGTCGCTCACTACCGAAGGTTCAAACACACCCATCGAATAAGGGAAGGAAGATGACACACCATCAGGGCCCTTGGTTCGAGGTCTACCTTGGTCCCAGCTTCAGATCCTACGGTTGGTGACATGTCCCTCACCCAGGACAAGGCTCGCATGGACAGGCCTGTGCCGCGGCAGTCCGGTGGAAAGACTTGCCGGAGGGCAACTCACCATCTCAGACTAGGCCATGACGGGGCCTCAAAAACTCCCGCCCAACTTCCTGGTAGCATCGTGAGGCCAACAAAGGAAGTTCTCTTAGCCGAAAAACACTGGAAAGCTAACGCCCCCAAAATAGAAGGTGCCGGCGCCGCAAGGAGGTAGGAGAAGGAAACAAAATCAAGGTGTTAGGGTTTTGGGAAAGCGAGAAAATGAGAGGCACCAAGTTGGGGGAGTAGTATTATTGGGATCATAGGGGATGATTAGGGAAAATATGGAGCAGAAAGAGGCCCTGGGTTGGCACCATGGAGGTAGGTAGGTGAACTTCCGGTGCCATTGTCGTTGGAAAGCTGTACGGAGGTTGAAGGGGGTGCAATAGCCGTCGGATGGGGTTCAGATCTGAGGCCCATGGATCTAAGGGTCTAAGATTGGTTGCAGAGGAGCACAAATTATCGCTAAGGTGTCAAAGTAGGTCCCCAAACATGACTAGGCCGTGTGCCCAGCTGGGCCTGTAAACGGTCGGCCCAATATAGGAAAAAGAGGGGACCAACCCTTAAATCAAGGATAAAATTAGAGATATTTACATAGCCATAACTTATGATTTATAACTCCGATCGAGGTGATTTTTGAGCCGTTGGATTCATAATTGAATCCTATATAACATGAGGCACACTTATAGGCAATAAGAGTTCATTGAAAATTTTCAATTTTAAGTGAGAGAAAGCTCCAACTTCTCTCTAGAAACAACTCCCCAGTCCATCCCTGATCGGTACCATCTGCCCCTCCCGACGTGCTCCCACTTGCCCTCCGCCACAAGATATTTGCTCGGCTCATTGTCAGTGAAGATCTCCCCCACTGTTTCATCCGGCATCTGACTCTCCCCATCCCAGAGTCATAAAAACATTTTTCAGGTTTTTCTTCCCTCGACCATCTCTCTGCATGTCGACGGTGGTCGTCTTCCTGTAGCCCTGTGATCCGATTTCCCTCTCTTGAGCATTTCCACAGTGCCTGACTTCCGTGCTCTCCAGCATGCACAAGGGTTTCTCAGGTATGAAAACAAAATCCATCTCTGCATCTACTTGATTTGCTTTCCTGTGATCCCAAATCGAGTGATTCATCTCCTACCTCCACCAAGTACCTCTTAACCTTCATCTTCTGGAACCCATCAAAGCGGCGCCACAATACAAGTTAAGGCTTTCCCCTTTTACTACTCCTTGCACCACTATTGTCTGCAATAAATTCTGAGCATAACAACCCCCTTTGCGACACATCTTGGGTATCACAAAGGGCTTACAGAAACATGCAGAAGTTAATTCATTGATTACGCCTTCCACATCATCAGAGATCGAGCATACCCTCTTGCTTCATACCAGCTAAGCAACAATCTTTACCTTCATACAAAATCTCACTTCAAAAATCCAAATTTTATTCTCTTTGCCGGCTATAGCTCTCCTTCCCAAGAACAACTTGGATGTCAGATCATATCAGAACAATTTTTGGCTCAGAAAATAGCATTTAAGACCCATCAAACGATCCGGAAATACCATGTGTACAGGAGGCTTGCTCACCCTTGCCTCATGCATAAATACACCATGCATGCATAGAAACAGGAAGACTTCAGCTTTCCGCCTTGCTTTAAGGAAAAAAACCCTTGGTGACAAAAGGCAACACAAAATCTTCGACATCTCTCTCCGACATGAACTCCCGTTTCTCCTTCATGGAAATCCCTCTCTCAGACCCCTCCTTTTCAGAAAGAATTCCATTACCACAAGCTTGGATCTATCACAAGTACGACATCTCGCTGGGCACCTGCATGATAAACATTGGTCATCGCTCCTTCCAGGTGAAGGTCTCATGGTCCCTCCCCACCACTACAACCTGGGGCAAAAAAACCCCCTTCCTCCTCATATCAGAAGGCTGGAGCGACATGCATGCCGAGATGAAGCTCAAGCCAGAGTGGTCGATCTTCATTCAACCAATGGAAAATCGTACTTTTCGAGCCTGGGTGAGAGACTTCATCAATGATTCTCCTCTAGAGTTAGCCTATCTTTACAAAAGACATGATCAAGATAGCTCTTCATCATCCAACTCGGCGGACCAACTCTTTGTTAGGGATGAGTACCAACCCCCCATGGGTACAAAATCATGGCCTATTTCCATCTCCTCTGGCTCTGAGGACGACGACGATGATGTCACATCCATTATGGAACAACATCAAAGTTCAATCGCTGAAAGGTATAAACTTTTCCCCTCCCCATCGTTTAAGGAAATAAATAAGCCCAATTTGTCATCTTTACATAAAACCCTTAAACCCTGACCCTCCCCAGTCGTGGAGGTGATCATCCCGAAAGACTTAGATCACCTAAACGCCTCTTTTCCTGTTCTAGGACATGCAAAATCATCCCTCCTTATAAACAATCTCCTAGATAAAACCCCCACCGCCCAAATCTGGACATCGATCCCCCCCAAAAAACCTTTTCGAGCTCTGCACTGTTCCCTTTTCCTCCGTAGCAACCACTCAACATCCAGATGCTTTTTTCACCGCTCATGTTTTGGATGTCACCAGATAGGTCACATAAAAATATTCTGCAAAGCTCGCCCCCCCCAAACCAAGACAAAACCCATGCAGATCCCACTTCCTCCTCCATGGACCACCACTCGATTAGATACCCGCCTTTTCATAAAACCTCCACAGTCCCAAAAAAGTCTTTTTCTGATCACTGGCACATTACACACCCCCCAACATCATTACCTTTCAAAAAACTCCTTTTCATGCCTCGCAAATCTCCCACCTGAACATGCAAATGCTACCCCTTCACGCCATCTGATCACAAACTCCCGTTCTCCTCCTATATCTAAACCCTTTCACATGACAAAGAAACTCTCAGTCACTACGCACAAACCACAATCCAAAAACCCTCCCCCTCCAATCACATCACAAACACATAACACTATCTTTCCATCTGCCTCATCAAACATGAAAGTTCCAGACCACCTGGAATATGCGATCGCTCTTGACCTTCCTGCCAACTCAATGCGTCTTCTCAAGGTCCTCACCCTTAGAAGCATTCTCATTTCAGTTGAAAACAACATTGATAACAACCCCATTAATGTCCTGGATATTACACGTGCCCTAGCCCTACTCATTCCCGGTCAAACCATCCTCAAACCAAAAATTTTCTCTCCTACCCAGCTCATCTATACTGTCCCAGAAGGTACTAAGATAAACCACCTCTTCAATCAAGTTCTCACCATTCCCTGTGGATCGAGCTTCATCATGGCCAGACTATCAAAATGGTCTGCCGACTTAGGTTCTTTTCCTGCCCCCGCTGGTGGTTCTGACTAGGTCGCCATATCAAATCTCCCTCCTCATCTTTGGGAAATTGAGATCTTCAGAGGCATTGCACATCCAATCGGGGCTACTCTACAATACATCAGCCCTGAAACCTTACATCCTTCACAATACATCAAAGCATATTGTCTCCTTTCTGTCAAAGTAGCTATCTCCCTTCCTCCTACTATCAATATTAGAATTGGTGAATCCATCTACAATTTAAAACTTTCTACTGAACATCCTACCGAGAACAGTACCGCCTTCTCAGACCTCACAATGCATCCACCATCTTGGTTTAGCCCAAACAAAGATAAAATGTCTTCCATGCATTCCAGGGCACCAAACGACCGAAACCATGTTTGGATACGGAAAAACTCAAACCACTCCAAAAACTCATACCTCCAGCCAAGTAAGAAAAGAACCATATCGCCCGAACAATCATTCCATGATAACAAATACTTACCAAGAGGCTCCACTTTCCCATCTCCTTCCTCTACAAAGGAAAGCTACCCATCTCAAAACCAAAAACATCAAGCTACAAAAATCCAAACCTCATCTCCGCACAAGGATGAAAATTCTTTGCATAGTTCGCAGTAGGAGAGCCCTCAACAAAGGCATACATCCAGCTACCTCCAGAAGATCATGAAGCCAAATCACAAAGACACAAAAAGTACTATCATCGTCAACAGAGAAAAGATAGGTACTCCTCCAAATATCTCTTCCCGTTCATTTAGTGACATAACTTCTGCTTATCCTTTATCATCAACTCCCCCTTTTAAAGACATAAATAAAGATTTAGATTCTATTGATGATTTAGCATCTTGGTCAAACATAAATAGTTTCACTTCTTTTGCAAATAAGATTGGCATTCAACTAGATGATGAAGAAAATGCTCATACAGTCCTAGATAAACTAGAAACCTATATGGGCTGGACAAATAAAAGACTCCCGACAGCTGTAAAAAAATCCTCGACCTTCTAAAAATCCTGTTAAGCGTAGATGATCCCAAGATTTAAATATGAAAATCACTTCTAGGAACATATGTGGAGCTGCCAACCTCCAAAGAAGAAAAAAAATACGCACTCACATATACAAAAACAAAATTGACCTGATTACCATTCAAGAAACAAAAACCTTTTTAACCCCTTTTGCTCTCAAAATAATAGGGGGAAATAGAATCACCAAATGGATCCAATTACCCCCTGAGGGATTCAAAGGAGGCCTCTTAGTTGGTTTTAACAACCAATCTCTAGCTTCACAAAACACATCAATCCTTAACTTCTCTATAACCATTGAATTCAAAAACCTTTCTGATGGATATCTTTGGTCTTTCTCTGGAATCTATGGGGAACCAGGATACAAAAAATCCATCTATCTTGCCGAACTAAATCATCTCATTACAAAATTCCACTTGACTCCCTGGATTTTGGGTGGATATTTCAACCTGAGCACTCAAGACTCTGATAGGATCAGCTCCAACCACTCCCCACAATCTATGTCTGCTGTAGATAAGAAATTCAGTAAGATGCTTACAAACCACTCTCTAATTGACATCGAACCATCAAATGCTTTATTCACCTGGTCTAGAAACCAGACATATGCCAGACTCGATCACTTCATTTGCATAAGCCTCTGGGAAAGACAAACACCCTCTCTCATCTGTCCATATCTCCCACCGAACCATATCTGATCACTTCCCTCTAATCCTTGACACATCTTCTACCTCTTGGGGCAGACGACCATTCAAATTTGAAAATTGTTGGCTCTCCATAAACAATTTCTCCAGATCTTGTCTAGATCCATGGAAACTTGCCGACTCACACACAGTTAACATAGGACTACATATCCAAAACAACACAAAAAATATTAAAACCCATATCAAAAAATGGAAACTCCAAAACCCAAACAACTTATTCGAAAAAAAAAATCTTGAAGATCAGTTCCTTTTTGTGGATATGGATCCATATGCTGACCTTGCTCTTGTCCTTACCATCAAAGCCGATCTGGATCACATAAACAATTGTATTGACACCAAATGGAGACAAAGGGCAAAAATCACTTGGGCTAAAGAAGGTGACAAAAACACTAAATATTATCACAAAATTTGTAACCAAAATTTTCGACATAATACCATAACCCATCTAACAATAAATGGCAGACTCACATCACATAAACAAACCATAATAACTCACATAAATAACCACTTTAAAAATATCTTCAATAACAACCACAATCCCACATGCCTAAATAACTTATCATGGGACACCATTTGTCAAAAAAACATAAAAAATCCACAAGAACTCATCAAATCCTTCTCCCTTGAAGAATTGCATGCTGCCATCTCTGACCTAGGTAAAACTAAATCTCCCGGACCAGATGGACTCAACACTGAATTCTACCTGGTAAATTGGGACCACTATAAAAAAGATTTCATAACGTTTCTGTCTGCTTTCCATGCAAGTACAAACCCACATAACATCAAAAAAATTCATAAATAAAACATTTATTACTCTAATTAAAAAAAACAGTCAACTTGACCACAATTCCCAATTCCGACCCATCATCCTTATTAATACCTCATATAAAATCATTGCTAAAACACTAGCAAATAGGATTAAACCTCACTTGGAGGACATTATCCCGCTAAACCAAACTGCCTTCCTAAAAAACAGAAGTATACAAGATGCCTACCTAATGGTCAATGAAACAATTCATCTTTGCAACAAAAACAAAACCCCCTTCTAGCTATCAAACTAGATTTAAAAAAAGCTTTTGACTTTGTTAATTGGCAATGTCTTATTAAAACTCTTAAGGGCTTTGGTTTTCCTGACATATGGGTAAATTGGATCCATGCTTGCATATCTACAAATCACTTCTCAACTATCATAAATGGTGTTCCATTTGGTTATTTTCATAACACAAATGGACTTCGACAAGGAGACCCTCTCTCTCCTTACCTGTTCATCATCATTATAATGATCATTTCCCGTATGATCCAATTGGGCAAACAACATGGTCTTATATTTTCCCCTAAGGATTGTAAGGAGAACATCATTCAATTTGCAGATGATACCATTATCCTCTCCTCCCCGGATGAATCCTCCCTTATTAACATCTTCAGAATCATTGACATCTTCTCATATATTTCTGGACTCAAAATAAATATGCAAAAATCTTCCATCTTTGGGGTAAACATAAATCAACCTTCATTGGAGCACTTTAGAGATCTCTTAAATTGCAAGACAGAAGAATTTCCAATCAAGTACCTGGGCCTTCCCATTACTCCATACAACATAACAAATGCTATATGGACCCCTATCATATCAAAAATAAACACAAAACTCACAAATTGGACAAACAACTTCCTTAACCTCTCTGGAAGACTTACCCTACTAAATAGTGCCATCACTCCTATCACTACTCACTTCCTAAGTTGTGTTCCCCTGCCCTAAAAACAAAATCCATTCTAGACAAAATCAGAAGAAATTTTCTTTGGAACAACTTTCACAAATCGGATAAATCAGGAAAACATTATCATCTTGTTAACTGGAAAACCATATCTGCTCCTATCGATCAAGGTGGTTGGGGCATCATAAACATTGAAACTCACTCACTATGTCTTATAACAAAAATCATCGATAGTCTGCTCCAAAATAAACCAAAAATCTGGACCCAACTCATCCAAAACAAATATTACCAATGCTCACCCCCTGGCATCATATCCCAAAAAAAAAGCTTCCCTCCTTTGGAAATACATAAACAAAAACATCCAAATGATCACTCAAATCATTAACACTCCCCCACACTCTCACCAAAATATCTCCTTCTGGTTTGATCCTTGGTTCAAAAACAACTCAATCATCAATCTTCAACCAAATTGGACCATTCCAAATAGACTACTCAACATACAGATAGACAAAGCTCTACCTCTTATCACCAGCATCAGATCAAATTCCCTTAAAAGATGCATTCAAACATAGATTAGCCAAAACGACTTCATAAGTCTAGCTCTATCCTTGGAAAACAACACCTCAAATTCCATTACTTGGAAATGGGGTAGCAAATACTCAGTTAAACAAGCCTACTCCCACCTTTCCTACAGAGGTCTATCCCCACCAACAACAAAAATCTGGAAACAAAAATGGCCCCAAAAATATAAAACATTCCTTTGGCTTTTACTACAAAACAAACTTCTCTTAGGAGAAAACATTACAAAAAAGGGATTTATTGGCCCATCCAGATGCTCCCTTTGCAAAAAAAATAGTGACTCTGTTGATCACATCTTCTTCAAGTGTATCTTCTCACAAAATATCTTCTCACATTTTTCATGAAACTGCCTTCCTGACCTCAAGGAAGCTACTTTCCCCTTACAAATCACACCGAATGGACATTACAAAAAATTCAAAAGTAGTGATATCTTCACCACAATCAGTTGGAATCTATGAAAAGAAAGAAACAACAGATTTTTCAACAACAAAAAGAATATGGAACAAAATATTATATCACAAATAGATGTAGATATTTACATTCTAACAAAATGCAGGTAACCATGTTGAAGGTGGAGAGGACGAATCTGATGAAGGAGAGTCTGAAGAAAAATTTATGTGTGACCTCAAAGCCATGGTGGACGATGAAACAGGCGTCAGTATAGTTCAGCAGCAACTGTGATTCCATTCTCGGGTGGAGGTTTTTTTAACAAACTTGGGTTTATCTCCATTTTACCATCCTGAGGCTTGTTAAGGGGTGCCTCCCCCACTTAAACAAAACATTGCTTTATCTTTTCTAGGCTTGCATATCATCAGTTTTTATTTCTAGTCTATGATATTTTCAACATCTTGTAAGGTACTCACATAAGTAGGTTTTGCTTGCTTGATGTGTATTTAATATATGACTTAACCTTTCCTAAAAAAAAAGAATTTTTTCAATTTTTATTGGAAGTTTTTTTTTGAGGAAATGTTAAGTCATACATTGAATACACATCAAGCAAGCAAAACATGCTTATGTGAGTACCTTACAAGATGTTGAAAATATCATAGACTAGAAATAAAAACTGATGATATGCAAGCCTAGAAAAGATAAAGCAATGTTTTGTTTAAGTGGGGGAGGCACCCCTTAACAAGCCTCAGGATGGTAAAATGGAGATAAACCCAAGTTTGTTAAAAAAGCATCCACCCGAGAATGAATCACAGTTGCTGCTGAACTATACTGACGCTTGTTTCATCATCCACCATGGCTTTGAGGTCACACAAAAATTTTGCTTCAGACTCTCCTTCATCAGATTCGTCCTGTCCACCTTCAACATGGTTACCTGCATTTTGTTAGAATGTAAAGATCTGCATCTATTTGTGATATAATATTTTGTTCTAGATTCTTTTTGTTGTTGAAAAATCTGTTGTTTCTTTCTTTCCATAGATTCCAACTGATTGTGGTGAAGATATCACTGCTTTTGAATTTTTTGTAATGCCTATTCGGTGTGATTTGTAAGCGGAAAGTAGCTTCCTTGAGGTCAGGAAGGTAGTTTCGTGAAAAATGTGAGAAGATATTTTGTGAGAAGATATACTTGAAGAAGATGTGATCAACAGAGTCACTATTGTTTTTGCAAAGGGAGCATCTGGATGGGCCAATAAATCCCTTTTTTGTAATGTTTTCTCCTATGAGAAGTTTGTTTTGTAGTAAAAGCCAAAGGAATGTTTTATATTTTTGGGGCCATTTGTGTTTCCAGATTTTTGTTGTTGGTGGGGATAGACCTCTGTAGGAAAGGTGGGAGTAGGCTTGTTTAACCGAGTATTTGCTACCCCATTTCCAAGTAATGGAATTTGAGGTGTTGTTTTCCAAGGATAGAGCTAGACTTCTGAAGTCTTTTTGGCTAATCTGTGTTTAAATGCATCTTGTAAGGGAATTTGATCTGATGCTGGTGATAAGAGGTAGAGCTTTGTCTATCTGTATGTTTAGTAGTCTATTTGGAATGGTCCAATTTGGTCGAAGATTGATGATTGAGTTTTTTTCGAACCAAGGATCGAACCAGAAGGAGATATTTTGGTGAGAGTGTGGGGGAGTGTTAATGATTTGAGTGATCGTTTGGATGTTTTTGTTTATGTATTTCCAAAGGGGGGAAGCTTTTTTTTTTTGGGATATGATGCCAGGGGGGTGAGCATTGGTAATATTTGTTTTGGATGAGTTGGGTCCAGATTTTTGGTTTATTTTGGAGCAGACTATCGATGCTTTTTGTTATAAGACAGTGTGAGTGAGTTTCAATGTTTATGATGCCCCAACCACCTTGATCGATAGGAGTATATATGGTTTTCCAGTTAACAAGATGATAATGTTTTCCTGATTTATCTGATTTGTGAAAGTTGTTCCAAAGAAAAATTCTTCTGATTTTGTCTAGAATGGATTTTGTTTTTTAGGGCAGGGGAACACAGCTTAGGAAGTGAGTAGTGATAGGAGTGATGGAACTATTTAGTAGGGTAAGTCTTACAGAGAGGTTAAGGAAGTTGTTTGTCGAATTTTTGAGTTTTGTGTTTATTTTTGATATGATAGGGGTCCAGATAGCATTTGTTATGTTGTATGGAGTAATGGGAAGGCCCAGGTACTTGATTGGAAATTCTTCTGTCTTGCATTTTAAGAGATCTCTAAAGTGCTCCAATGAAGGTTGATTTATGTTTACCCCAAATATGGAAGATTTTTGCATATTTATTTTGAGTCCAGAAATATATGAGAAGATGCCAATGATTCTGAAGATGTTAATAAGGGAGGATTCATCCGGGGAGGAGAAGATAATGGTATCATCTATAAATTGAATGATGTTCTCCTTACAATCCTCAGGGGAACATATAAGATCATTTTGTTTGCCCAATTGGATCATACGGGAAAGGATCGTTGTAATGATGATGAACATGTAAGGAGAGAGAGGGTCTCCTTGTCGAAGTCCATTTGTGTTATGAAAATAACCAAATGGAACACCATTTATGATAGTTGAGAAATGATTTGTAGATATGCAAGCATGAATCCAATTTACCCATATGTCAGGAAAACCAAAGCCCTTAAGAGTTTTAATAAGACATTGCCAATTAACAAAGTCAAAAGCTTTTTCAAAATCTAGTTTGATAGCTAGAAGGGGGGTTTTGTTTTTGTGGCAAAGATGAATTGTTTCATTGACCATTAGGTAGGCATCTTGTATACTTCTGTTTTTGAGGAAGGAAGTTTGGTTTAGCGGGATGATGTCCTCCAAGTGAGGTTTAATCCTATTTGCTAGTGTTTTAGCAATAATTTTATATGAGGTATTAATAAGGCTGATGGGTCGGAAGTGGGAAATGTGGTCAGGTTGACTATTTTTTTTTAATTAGAGTAATAAATGTTTTATTTATGAATTTTATGATGTTATGTGGGTTTGTAATTGCATGGAAAGCAGACAGAAAGGTTATGAAATCTTTTTTATAATGGTCCCAATTTATCAGGTAGAATGCAGTGTTGAGTCGATCTGGTCCGGGAGATTTATTTTTACCTAGGTCAGAGATGGCAGCATGCAATTCTTCAAGGGAGAAGGATTTGATGAGTTCTTATGGATTTTTTATGTTTTTTTGACAAATGGTGTCCCATGATAAGTTATTTAGGCATGTGGGATTATGGTTGTTATTAAAGATATTTTTAAAGTGGTTATTTATGTGAGTTATGATGGTTTGTTTGTGTGATGTGAGTCTGCCATTTATTGTTAGATGGGTTATGGTATTATGTCAAAAATTTTGGTTACAAATTTTGTGACAATATTTAGTGTTTTTGTCACCTTCTTTAGCCCAAGTGATTTTTGCCCTTTGTCTCCATTTGGTGTCAATACAATTGTTTATGTGATCCAGATCAACTTTGATGGTAAGGACAAGAGCAGGGTCAGCATATGGATCCTTATCCACAAAAAGGAACTGATCTTCAAGATTTTTTTGTTTTTCAAATAAGTTGTTTGGGTTTTGGAGTTTCCATTTTTTTATATGAGTTTTAATATTTTTTGTGTTGTTTTGGATATGTAGTCCTATGTTAACTGTGTGTGAGTCGGCAAGTTTCCATGGATCTAGACAAGATCTGGAGAAATTGTTTATGGAGAGCCAACCGTTTTCAAATTTGAATGGTCGCCTGCCCCAAGAGGTAGAAGATGTGTCAAGGATTAGAGGGAAGTGATCAGATATGGTTCAGTGGGAGATATGGACAAATGAGAGAGGGTGTTTGTCTTCCCAGAGGCTTGTGTAAATGAAGTGATCGAGTCTGGCATATGTCTGGTTTCTAGACCAGGTGAATAAAGCATTTGATGGTTTGATGTCAATCAAAGAGTGGTTTGTAAGCATCTTACTAAATTTCTTATCTACAGCAGACATAGATTGTGGGGAGCGGTTGGAGCTGAGCCTATCAGAGTCTTGAGTGATCAGGTTGAAATCTCCACCCAAAATCTAGGGAGTCAAGTGGAATTTTGTAATGAGATGATTTAGTTCGGCAAGATAGATGGATTTTTTGTATCCTGGTTCCCCATAGATTCCAGAGAAAGACCAAAGATATCCATCAGAAAGGTTTTTGAATTCAATGGTTATTGAGAAGTTAAGGATTGATGTGTTTTGTGAAGCTAGAGATTGGTTGTTAAAACCAACTAAGAGGCCTCCTTTGAATCCCTCAGGGGGTAATTGGATCCAGTTGGTGATTCTATTTCCCCCTATTGTTTTGAGAGCAAAGGGGGTTAAAAAGGTTTTTGTTTCTTGAATGGTAATCAGGTCAATTTTGTTTTTGTATATGTGAGTGCATATGTTTTTTCTTCTTTGGAGGTTGGTAGCTCCACATATGTTCCAAGAAGTGATTTTAATATTTAAATCTTGGGATGATTACGCTTAGCAAGATTTTTAGAAGGTCGAGGATTTTTTTACAGCTGTCGGGAGTCTTTTATTTGTCCAGCCCATATAGGTTTCTAGTTTATCTAGGACTGTATGAGCATTTTCTTCATCATCTAGTTGAATGCCAATCTTATTTGCAAAGGAAGTGAAACTATTTATGTTTGACCAAGATGCTAAATCATCAATAGAATCTAAATCTTTATTTATGTCTTTAAAAGGGGGAGTTGATGATAAAGGATAAGCAGAAGTTATGTCACTAAATGAATGGGGAGAGATATTTGGAGGAGTACCTGTCTTTGCTCTGTTGACGATGATAGTACTTTTTGTGTCTTTGTGATTTGGCTTCATCATCTTCTGGAGGTAGCTAGATGTATGCCTGTGTTGAGGGCTCTCCTGCTCCGAACTCTGCAAAGAATTTTCATCCTTGTGCTAAGATGAGGTTTGGATTTTTGTAGCTTGCTGTTTTTGGTTTTGAGATGGGTAGATTTCCTTTTTAGAGGAAGGAGATGGGAAAGTGGAGCCTCTTGGTAAGTATTTGTTATCATGGAATGATTGTTCGAGTCATAAACACATCCGAAGTGACACTTAATGAAGTACCTAATTTGGTATCAAATTAGAGGATATGGAGTTTATTTGGTACATTAAGTGTTCACATGGGTCAAGAAGTACCTAATTTGAAAATGAAAAGAATCCAAGTTATCACATCCTCTCTGCCTTAATAGGAATTTTGTGCCCAAAGTTAAATCAAGTCATCTATTGAGGTTGAGTTTTTTTTTTCCATTCAATCATAAAGATCGTCCTTGTATTCTCATAAGGTATAATCACAAGTTGCAATATCCATCTCATTTTGAAATTAGGCAATCGAGTATCATGGTCGAGACATAGTCACATGGATTATCAAATTGGGGAAGATCATTACATGAGTCCTATATTTGTAAAGATTGTTATATGGATCACCAATTTGGAGAGATCACATATTAGGTCAATCAAATAGAATTCAAGTGTAAGGCATATCCTTCATTCCCAAAATTTTTAGGGTTATAGCTTCTACATTGGCCTAGGGGGGTTCATGATTGAGATTTTTCATTTCAACAATTCAAGATCAACATCATACTTCAACATCATGATTTTGTGCTCAAAATAAATGGAAGGTCCCGTCCTAGTCCACATGGAGCTCATCGTTAAGTCATAAGTCTCGCAATTCATCATAGTCATCATTTCAATTTTGATATTTGGGAACATGAAGGTCATTAGTCATATACTGAGGTGATCTCAAGATCCACATGGGATGATAATGGGGGATCAAGTCAAACCAAGATCAATAAATCAAGATTTTATTATGAAATATCAAGAGTCGAGTTTGGAAATTAATGTCATGGATCCAACCATTTCAGGGCTAGGTTTTAGATTCCTAATTAGACCTTAGGGGTGATCATTTATCTGTATACAAAAATGGAGCAACAATTTGAGATACGAGCAACTTTTCTAGATATCAATTTGAGTGCATTATCATGGTATTCCGAAGTTGATGAATGATCTAGACCTAGGTCTTTCTAGGAACCTAACCACTAACTATAGACAACAATATAATACTTTAAGACCACCTTTAAATCAAGATTCAAGATCGAGCAAAGTCATCATGTAATTGACCTATTAGAGACTTGGGTCAAGAAATCAAAATTGGGTGGAAGGGGTTACCTTTACAAACCCTAAATAATCGACGAGATGAAAATTTAGAGGTAGTCCAAATAGGTATGTTACTTAGATTAGGGGACCCATAAGTCAACAATCACCCTAATCTAGAGCCTTAGTCTGGGCCATCAAGCATATCCAAATGGGGCGAGTATCAACTATAAACTCGTATATCACAAGATCTCGAGTCAAACATCAAGGTCATAATAGGGAAACTATACTTCAAGATTTTGCAAGATCAAGGTCATAATCATGTTCCCTTCCATTCATGGTCAAGGTAAGGGTGTGTTTTGAAAATTGAGAAGCCAAATTGATAATTCAAGAGTTTTGAGCATAGGAGTGCAAGATTCAAGTCTAGGACCATTATATCATTCAAATTGGGTCTACAGAGAGGATTAAAGTTCAATAGGAGATTTTCCTCTTATAGCAAGTTCTCACATCATGATATAGGGTTCCAAGGACATGGCCATTTCATGGCATGATCATGGAACATATAAAATAGGGGGAAGTTTGCTTAACTATGTTTGAGGCTTAGTCAACAATAGAGAAACACCTATTTAGTTAATAGGGACCTCATCAAAATGAGGTGTAAAACATGAGTTCCACCTTATCTCACTGTATTAGTAGCTTACCTCAAACATGAGAAGCTCTTAAGTCTGATCTGGTAGCATTGAGTTTCCATCAACTAAGCACATGAGTACAACACATCCAAGAGTAATTTCTTATACAAAATAGGATTTTTCATTTAAGATTAGATCATGGAATTTATTTCTTAGTTAACTTTCATGATTTCAATGAATTTTGCTTTTCCCATGCATAAGCTATCCAAAATTGAGATTTCATGTGATTAATAGTCATGAGAGAAGAATCACATGAGGAGATGAGAAACTACCTAATCATCATCTACTTGTGTGGTTTAGGTGGTCCTTAAAGAAAAGTTGAGATGTTAAAAGACTCTAAACTTTAAAGGAAGGATTTTGGTCCTCCTTGGGTTCTAAAGATTTGTATGCCTTAAACATATATAGAGACCTATGTGTATGGCTCTGATGCCATTTGTCACAGAACTATTTGTTACCCTAGGTCCACACTCCTAATGGCTACATAGCCAAAGGCAAGTGGACTTGGGCGTCCGTCCATAGAATGGCTCAAAATTTTTACATAGGCAATATACATGTAAAAATAGTAACAACAAGATATACCAAGCTACTAAAAGGGGATAAGAGATATGTACCCATTTCTAGATTCAAGTATACCCATTTGTATTACATTACAGCTTTTAGAGTCTTGAGTGCAGCAAATCTTCACTTGGAAACTACAAATTCATTAAACAAAATATATTAATGCTAAAACATTAAGTATGCTATGAAAAGGCAAGGAAAGAGTTTAAGAGTACAATAAAAGTTGCTTGGCTAGAAACAACATATAGGAAATAAGTAGAAACAAGACATGAAACATTTAGCAATATTCTTTTATACAAAGTGTGTTTTAAGTGTATTTCCATTATACTCAATAAAATAATATGGCCATTGACTAGCTTCCCATTGGAAGGGTCCATAAGGGTTCTCAAGATTAGCCAACCCTTTTATTGACATGGTCCACCTTATCCTGACATCTCAAGTAAGGAGCCCAACCTTGTGCCCTTACCCCAAGAATACATGACGGTACACCGGGTTTGTATAATGGACATGTTCAATTATGTTCGAGGTTTGTTCAATGTATATCAAGAAAAACAAACATACTAATCATAGGGAACAAGTACCTCAAACAAGTAAATAACTAGACAAACATTAATATGAGCATACCTACAAACAAGTCAATACCATACTAGGGTCAATAGAGCAAGTGTACCTTAGGAGTTATGATTCTTGAGTAAGATTCCTGGAGACGATCCAGACCAAGGGAACCTCACAAAGAAAAGATATAGCATGGTGTCTTAGTTCAAAGGTTTGGTTCATATAAACATGAAACATGTCATGTGGATGTTTGTGATGTCCCCGGATTTTCTGAAACTTAATCTGATGTGTGACGTCCAAATTGAAACCCTCACCTCAGCGAGAATCCCAATTTAAACATCCCACACTAGGCTAAGAAGAAGAAAATCAAGGGAGTCAGAAGGAAACAATCAGTAGCACATGCACATGAACAATAAACAACCACAACACATGTTCACCATTCAACATATAATTACAACATGAATTGTTACAACATTTGATATTACATATTGAACAGCAAACTTTAACATATACATGTACTACATATAAACAATAGGATCTTAAGACAACAGGTCCACCTGTACATCATCTCGCCACACAACTCTCACTATTCTGGATCTTCAAGAGAATAACCACAACCTAAACAAAAGATTACATGCGGTACACATCAGCACAATATTTCAAGAATATTGTACTGAGTACGCCTATGTGTCTTTTTATATACCTCTCATCATATCTTGGAAATAAGATAAAACTAATACTTGGCAGTTATAAAGAGTTGAAGTACTTATTTCCAACACTTTACTACCAAAGAGTTGAAGTGCTTAGATATAATGGAACATATATATTATGTTTCATGTGTTCATAGCAATAAGTATGGAAAATCATGCAACATATCATACAAGAACAATCATTTCAATCAATACCATATGCCAAGTCTTTACTACCATATAACACAAGCATATTGTATAATAAGCCAAGTAAGAGGTAGTGGCGTACCTTGAACCAAGACAAACCTAACCATCAGATATCCCTCACGTCAACTATGTCCCAGGTCAAACCCTGATTAAGACAAGGATATATATACCATCATCAGGTTCCCTTCATCTTACATCTCATCTTAACCAGAGTTAATCCATTTTAGGGTTTCACTTAGTTTATTAGGATATGTGCATTATTACTTGTATTCTAGTCTTATGATTATCTCACTGATATCATTTTCCAGATTATGATTCATTATCTGAACATTATCTTCCATAGCATTTTTGTGCACATTAATTAACCCTAGGTTACACCATTAATCGAGATTAGGGTTTAAAACCATGTATTAAAGGTCAACTTCATATAACATGGATTCTGTTCATCATTATGATCCCATAATTAAAATTGAGGTTTCATATACTGATATGAGCTTACGCTGTGAATTTCATCATTTATTGACCATGTATGCATTTATTGCATTTTATTTAGCCTTATTAGCCCTAATTAGCCATATGGAGAAAATTACATGATATCGTGCATCAACATCATATTCACTGACATTATATGGATTATAAACATGAATATGGATTTACTGACATTTTCTCACAGTTTTAGGTCATCGTTTGGTATTTATTATCCATTAAACAAGCATTACACATCTTACATGATATCGCTAAGATTTCAGTTTCAA
Organism: Alisma plantago-aquatica; assembly: GCA_963693085.1. Classification (NCBI taxonomy): domain Eukaryota; kingdom Viridiplantae; phylum Streptophyta; class Magnoliopsida; order Alismatales; family Alismataceae; genus Alisma; species Alisma plantago-aquatica. Next base: position 344,906,856 of record OY856413.1, read on the forward strand.
AATAATGATATTATAGTCCCATCTTGTTCTAATAATTTTTCTGAACATTTTGCCATATTATTTATATTTTTCGGATCATCGAGCTATTTTCTATGAATTAAATAAGATCTAGACATTATCTGGATTTATTACCTTTTTGGGCCAATGGCGTGTCACCACGTGGCGTTCAAGGGCGCACAACTTCTCTCCTGGACCCTCCTGGTTCACCTTTGGGCCGACCGATCCTTGATTTGGCTGCTTTGGGTTTGTCCGGTTCACGCGTGGTTTCTGGCCGATTCTTGGCCTGACCCGGTTCGCTCTATCCTCTTCTCTCTCGTTCGTGTTCTTAGTGCGAGCCGCGAGTCCGCGCCCACCGCTGCCGTCGCCCAGCAACTACTCCGGTGAGAAAATACCATGTCCCAGATCCTCAGCTCCGGCTCCTAAGGACCCCATCATCTTTGGCGGATTCGTATAGATCTCCACAGCTGGACAGCTACGTGGTTGGTGATTCAGATTTCTATCTCCTTGAGGTCACCGCCGCCGGGCCTGGATGTGGTCGAGAAAAGAGGCGACCTGCCTCTGCTCCTTCTTGCTCTGACCTAAAGCTCCCAAAATCTTCGCAACACCTCTTAGTACTCATCTCTGCCCTTCATTTACAGCGAGCAGCTCTGCCTACAAGCTTCTGAGTTTCATCTTCTCCTCTGGCGATGACCACCTCCTTGACTGGCAAAACCACCATCCCATGCCATGGAAATACCCACATCCATCTCCTCAGGCCTTCAACTTCCTTTTCTACTTCTTATCTCCCTCTGATTGGTGCTCTAGCTCGATTTCATTCCTCCTTGCACTGCCTGCGGACGACAATGGAGAAGTGCAGGAAATCGGAAGTGGTTCTCCTTATTCACTTGGCCACTTGCCTCGCTCAGGGTATCATTCAGTTTGTAATGTGGAGAGGAGTCCAACTCCTGGGTTACCTCACTCCCCCATCGCCCCATGACCAGTCGGATCATGGCATCGTGGACTAGTCGTGGTTAGTAAACACCTCCATGACCTAGTTCTAACTGTAAGGTTGAGGACATAATCACAGTCGTCCGATCAAAATATCTAAGGGCTAGGAAGCTCCATATTAATCCAATTTTTGCCTCCTCTTATGACAGCCTATGACCACTAGATCACATATCCATGGTGCACAAGAGGCTATGCAGCCCACCACTTAAAGGGGCACGTGACACATCCAACAAACAGAACCTTAGGCTAAATAAACCAAATTTTGGTAAACACATACCCAATATTCACATTATTTCATGATATTCAAACCTAAATAACTCTCTTTAGGATACTCCAATTGCCACCAAATTTTAACCATAGCTTCCTTACCTCTTGAGCTACCTTATACTCAAATTTTTTGACAAAACTCATCTATTTGATCATTCCATTAAATTTCTCAAGAAGGCATGAAAAAGAGATCTTAATCATTATATAAATCTCAATCAACATTCCAACTTTACTAAAATACTTGGAACTCTCATTATAACTCACGATATGGATTCTAATATGTTATTGGAGATTTATGGATTTCAAAAATCCACTCCATCACATCCTACACACCTTAAAATATATTGCATCCTCAGAATTAATCCAGAAATCTAGTCTTTCACATCATATACATCTAAAGAGAACTTTCATCCTCGAAATTTAACCATACTCATATTCCAAGGAAAACTACCATGTATCCAAAGCACTATTAGGGGTTTTTACAACCATCTTGGTACACAAACACTCCATTCAAGGTTAAACTCAGGGTTTAGAAACGTAGGTTATGTCATTACATATCTCGTATGATTGGGTTGCATCCTTATCTTTACCCATGCATTAGGATTTCCACATCATATTATCAAGTTCCAAAGGAGTTAACCCAAGTTAACCCATTATATCAAGGTGTTATCAACATTTTATTGAGCTAATTATTAGAACATGTTCAACATTAACATATGCCTTTTAGGTGGGAGTTAACTAAAGTTAACCCACTTTATCCATGTAGATCATATCAAAGTGTCATAATTGTTATGTTGTGCTAACTGTCAAACTATATCTTTCATCTTTATTAAGAAATAAGATTAACACCTCATGTAACATGTTTCATTCATCTGATCTTATTTCATTGCTCATAATAAGTTATAACATTTACATGTGATTTCATCGCAAGATTAACCAACATTTTCACATTATCATCATTATTCATGTATATGGTTAACCATTTATGCATTGATATCTATTAACCATCTCTAGGTTTTCATCATATCATGTCCATATATCACGTCCTTACATACATTATATCATGGTTGTGCTAAACAACTTATGTGAGGGGCTTGTCAAACATATATCAAAACTTTATCTAGTCCAACTGAGGTTCGCCTAACCCATATCAGAGGGTAGTGCCATGCTCAGTCTCTCTGAGCTAACTCAACTCTATGAATATCTCATAAGCACAAACTATATCTTCCCTCTCAGTCTAGGGTTATTAGGTCTACCTCATTGGCACTGTGATTAAATTTACAAGCTCTAGCCACATAAGAACAAACCAAAACATGACATGATGTTCTCATCACAAGTCTTCTACCCATGCAACATGGTTACCCAAACTCTCTTATATACACCACTAGATTCCCATGCGGGAAACCACCAACCCGAGCATGAGGCTTCACAAAAACTAACATAGCTACCTCCTCCAGGGTCTTGGGCTCTCTCCCTCACCTAGATGGTAGGCACTCATATTCATGTTCGCATCCACATCTATCCAGCCTCTCTCTGTCTCTAGGGTTTGGTCCTCCAAAGGACATCTAGGGTTCAACAAGACTATATGAATCATGCATAAAGCAACCCATCTCAATCACTCAGGAGTAGTCTAGTTTAGGACATATCATATCACATATCTCATAATTCTCATATATTGGAGTTTAGGTTCTCTGACCTTCTCCCAATGGGTCTCACTCTCTCTGGAGTTAACCCCGAAACTGGTCCCAACACTAGAGGTCCTCCTTTGTAAAAGAGCTTGAGGCTCATGCTGACTCACATCTTGTCTTAACTTAACATATCTTATCTCATAAAAGAATGCGTACTTGCATCATCAAAACTTATCTCAAATCCTCAAACTGAACTTAAGTCCTCAAAGAAAAACATAAATCATCACAAACTATCTTATTTCATCTATATAAAACTTAGATCATATCATCAAACTTATTCTATCTATTCCATCTATCATATACATAAAAAAGGCTCTAGACATCTAATCTAGAACTACTCTCTGTTCTAGACTGATGTCATTCACTTTTAGTTAGGTTGCATGACCACCTCCTACTCGTACGTGTGTGAGGACACATTTTTGTAATACATATACATATTAAAATATTATATAGTTTTTCTCCAATAAAACAAACGTCAGAGAAAACTATCGAGGTTCGATTCGATTGGAATCAAAAACCAAATCCAGAAACAAGTATCCCACACATAGTAGAGAGTCCAGTGTCATGAAAACTAAGGAAAGGGGTGAGAACATGGTGTAGAATAGTGTAGCTACTCTAGACAAGGAGTGCCATATGTCTAGGGTTGCTCTTCCCTTGATGCACATCATTTCCAAATAGTGCAACGTCCCATACCGCTGCACCACAAGGAAAGAACGACATCTAAGAACTTGCTATGCCACAAGCACTAGTCTAGACCTAGTTCTCAGACATCTAGGTGCTAACCTAGAGGCTAGGTCAGATCTAGTCTCTAAAAGATGACTAATCTAACCCTAAAAGATTATTAGGTTCAAGGTTCTTTAGTTTTAAGTTGCATAATGAGCACATGCCAGGCTTTGCTATTGTTCATGCTCTGATACCACCTGTGATGTCCTCGGATTTTCTAAAACTTAATCTGATGTGTGACGTCCAAATTGAAACCATCACCTCAGCGAGAATCCCAATTTAAACATCCCACACTAGGCTAAGAAGAATAAAATCAAGGGAGTTAGAAGGAAACAATCAGTAGCACATGCACATGAACAATAAACAACCACAACACATGTTCACCATTAAACATATAATTACAACATGAATCGTTACAACATTTCATATTACATATTGAACATCAAACTTTAACATATACATGTACTACATATAAACAACATGATCTTAAGACAACAGGTCCACCTGTACATCAACTCGCCACACAACTCTCACTATTATGGATCTTCAAGAGCATAACCACAACCTAAACAAAAGATTACATGCGGTACACGTCAACACAATATTTCAAGAATATTGTACTGAGTACGCCTACGTGTCTTTTTATATACCTCTCGTCATATCTTGGCAATAAGATAAAACTAATACTTGGTAGTTATAAAGAAATATAAGAAAAGCGTATACTTGCACAAAGATATTCATCAACAAAAGAGAACACATATTTTAAGCACATTTTCCATTATATCATACATGCATTTACTACCTGAGAGTTGAATGCATTAAGGCCTTTATGATCTACTACCAAAGAGTTGGAACATTTCACAATGTGATCTACTACCAAAGAGTTGGATCACTTCCAAGTACTTTACTACCAAAGAGTTGAAGTACTTATTTCCAACACTTTACTACCAAAGAATTGAAGTGCTTAGATATAATGGAACAAATATATTATGTTTCATGTGTTCATAGCAATAAGTATGGAAAATCATGCAACATATCATACAAGAACAATCATTTCAATTAATACCATATGCCAAGTCTTTACTACCATATAACACAAGAATATTGTATAATAAGCCAAGTAAGAGGTAATGGCATACCTTGAACCAAGACAAACCTAACCATCAGATATCCCTCATGTCAACTATGTCCCAGGTCAAACCCTGATTAAGACAAGGATATATATACCATCATCGGGTTCCCTTCATCTTACATCTCATCTTAACCCTAGTTAATCATTTTAGGGTTTCACTTAGTTTATTAGGATATGTGCATTATTACTTGTATTCTAGTCTTAAGATTATCTCACTGATATCATTTTCTAGATTATGATTCATTATCTGAACATTATCTTCCATAGCATTTTTGTGCACATTAATTAACCCTAGGTTACACCATTAACCGAGATTAGGGTTTAAAACCATGTATTAAAGGTCAACTTCATATAACATGGATTATGTTCATCATTATGATCCCATAATTAAAACTGAGGTTTCATATACTGATATGAGCTTACACTGTGAATTTCATCATTTATTGACCATGTATGCATTTATTGCATTTTATTTAGCCTTATTAGCCCTAATTAGCCATATGGAGAAAATTACATGATATCGTGCATCAACATCATATTCACTGACATTATATGGATTATAAACATGAATATGGATTTACTGACATTTTCTCACAATTTTAGGTCATCGTTTGGTATTTATTATCCATTAAACAAGCATTACACATCTTACATGATATCACTAAGATTTTAGTTTCAAAATACTGATATTATAGTCCCATCTGGTTCTAATCATTTTTCTAAACATTTTGGTATATTATTTATATTTTTCGGATCATCGAGCTATTTTATATGAATTAAACAAGATCTGGATTTCTTACCATTTTGGGCCAATGACGTGTCTCCACGTGGCGTTCAAGGGCGTACAAATTCTCTCCTGGACCCTCCTGGTTTGCCTTTGGGCCGACCAATCCTTGATTTGGCTGCTTTGGGTTTGTTCGGTTCACGCGTGGTTTCTGGCCGATTCTTGGCCTGACCCGGTTTGCTCTATCCTCTTCTCTCTCGTTCGTGTTCTCAGTGCGAGCCGCGAGTCCGCGCCCACCACTGCCGTCACCCAGAAACTACTCCGGTGAGCAAATACCATGGCCCAGATCCTCAGCTCCGGCTCCTAAGGACCCCATCATCTTCGGCGGATTCGTATAGATCTCCACAGCTGGACTGCTCCGCGGTTGGTGATTTAGATTTCTATCTCCTTGAGGTCACTGCCAACGAGCCTGGATGTGGCCGAGAAAAGAGGCGACCTACCTATGCACCTTCTTGCTCCGACCTGAAGCTCCCAAAATCTTCGCAACACCTCTTAGTACTCATCTCTGCCCTTCATTTACAGCGAGCAGCTCTGCCTACAAGCTTCCGAGTTTCATCTTCTCCTCTGGCGATGACCACCTCCTCGACTCGCAAAACCACCATTCCAGGCCAGAGAAACACCCACATCCATCTCCTCAGGCCTTCAACTTCCTTTTCTACTTCTTATCTCCCTCTGATTGGTGCTCTAGCTCGATTTCATTCCTCCTTGCACTGCCTGCGAACGACAATGGAGAAGTGTAGGAAATAGGAAGTGGTTCTCCCTATTCACTTGGCCACTTGCCTCGCTCAGGGTATCATTCAGTCCGTAATGTGGAGAGGAGTCCAACTCTTGGGTTACCTCACTCCCCCATCGCCCCATGACCAGTCGGATCATGGCATCGTGGACTAGTCGTGGTTGGCAAACACCTCCATGACCTGGTTCTAACTGCAAGGTTGAGGACATAATCATAGTCGTCCGATCAAAATATCCAAGGGCTGGGAAACTCCATATTAATCCAATCCGTGCCTCCTCTTATGACAGCCTATGACCACTAGATCACGTATCCATGGTGCATAAGAGGCTACACAGCCCACCACTTAAAGGTGCGCGTGAAACATGCAACAAACAAAACCTTAGGCTAAATAAACCAAATTTTGGTAAAGACATACCCCAATATTCACATTATTTCATGATATTCAAACCTAAATAACTCTATTTAGGATACTCCAATTGCCACCAAATTTTAACCATAGCTTCCTTACCTCTTGAGCTACCTTATACTCAAATTTGGTGACAAAACTCATCTATTTGATCATTCCATTAAATTTCTCAAGAAGGCATGAAAAAGAGATCTTAATCATTATATAAATCTCAATCAACATTCCAACTTTACTAAAATACTTGGAACTCTCATTTTAACTCACGATATGGATTCTAATATGTTATTGGAGATTTATGGATTTCAAAAATCCACTCCATCACAATGTTCTCCTAGTCCTAGGTTTCAAATAGCTCAACATAGTTCCCGACTTCCAATCATGCATGCCATTAATCAACATAGTTCAAGGATCAACATTTATCCCTAGGTCTAGGTGAACCATAAAAATGATGAGTACTACAAGATCGATGTAAGGTATGATTTAGCACTAGGGGTAGCATGATATTTAGATTACATCATGGTATATTCATGAAAGATCATAGTTAGCTATATTAGATTCATTTCGTGCAAACTAGTCATATTTCCAAGTCATTTGAGCATTAATAACATGTGATAGATCAAGTTAGGGTTATAGAGCTATAGTATGATAAGTTACCGATTTGAAGTCATTAACATAGCATGGTAATTATTAGGGGACATACATGCGATATTTGAGTCAAATGACCAATATGTGTAATCACATCACATTAGTTATCATATATAAGTCATGAATACATATGAATATGATACAAGGCAATTCATCTTATAAGGCATCTTAAGGACTAATTAGAGGTTGAAAATATAGGCGTGAGCAATTAGGATCCACTTTTCATAAGGATTTCAAGGCTATAAGTATCCAACATCACATATAAGAGAATAAAGTGTACCAAAGTGAGTTTTTGAACTACTCATCGAAAGGGGACATAAAGATTTAGTCAAACATGGCATAAAACATCATAGGGTCTACTGATTTCGAAGTTCAATCATGGAATGATGGTAGGTTAGGTTAAAACCTCATATATGGACAAGTTGCATCAAAATTACACAAAGAGTCTTTTAGAGAAAACCAGTAATAGTAGGTCAATATGAATGATTATGCTGCAATTAGATGGTCCAAGATGTTAAGAATAGTAAAAGATGCTTAAAGTTAACTGCTCCAAGAGTGTATAAGGGGTTTTGAGGCAAACATAATAAAAGGGGGAAAGATACACCATCAAATACACAAAAGTAGATAAAATCCATGATTTTTCAAGATATCAGTAGAAAAGGAAAAAGATTTTGGTTCTAGAATCATTTTTATTGCAAGGAGCACATTTTTCTCATCAAAATGGTGTATAATATCAGTACATTTGAGCTAGGGACATAGTAGATATGAGGAAAAGAAGTTTGCACCTTTAATTAGGATTTGTGGAGGATATTAAACTTAGATGGACCTATTTGCTCTCCCATTTCAGGCTTGAGCAACTGCTAGTGTGGACCTAGCCCAACTGTGTTGGTTGGCCTCTGACTGCCACCCGCAGATCCCTTAGGCATTCCCTGGTCGCTCGCTATCGAAGGTCCAAACACACCCACTGAGTAAGGTAAGGAAGGGGATAGGCCATCGGGGCCCTTGGTTGTCTGTATACCTTGGTCCCAACTTCAGATCCTACAACTGGTGACATGTCCCTCAGCCAGGAAAAGGCTCGCATAAACAGGCATGTGCCACGACGGTTCGAGGGAAAAGACTTGCTAGAGGCTGACCCGCCATCTCATACCAGGCCATGGCGGGGCCTCAAAAGCTTCCGCCCAACTTCCTGGTAGCATCACGAGGCCAATGGAGGAAGTTCTCGTGGTCGAAAAACACTGGAAAGCTAATGCCCCAAAAAAAGAAAGCAGCGGCACCGCGAGAATGAGGTAGGGGAAGGAAATGAAATCAAGGTGTTAGGGTTTTGGGAAAGTGAGAAAAAAGGGGCACCAAGTTGGGGGAGCAGTTTTATAGGGACTGCAGGGGCTGATTAGGGCAAAGATGGCATGAAAAGAGGCCATGTGTTGGCACCATGGAGGTGGGTAGGTGAGCTTCTAACACCATTACCACTGGAAAGCTGTACGGAGGTAGAAGGGGGCGCAATAGTCGTCAGATGGGGTTCAGACCCGAGGCCCATGGATCCAAGGGTCCGAGATTGGTTGTAGAGGAGCACAAATGACCACTGAGGTGTCAAAGTAGATTCCCAAACACGATTGGGCTGAGCACCCGGCTGGGCCTACAAACGGTCGACCCAACACACAAGGAAAAGAGGGGACCAACCCTTAAATCAAGGATAACATTTGAGATATTTAAATAGCCTTAACTTATGATTTATAGTTCCGATCAAGGTGATTTTTGGGCCGTTGGATTTGTAATTAAATCATCTATAAATGGGACACACTTCAAGGGAAGAAGAGTTCATTGAAGCATTTCAATTTTGATTGGAAGTTGAAGATATATAATAGACATCAAAACTCAAATCAGAGTCATAAACACATCTGAAGTGACACTTAATTAAGGCTAACTTGTCAATTGAGTATAATGAGACTCAAAGTTGTCAAATTAGAGGTTACTGAGGATATAGGGTACATTAAGCGTTCACATGGGTCAAGAAGTATCTAAATTGAAAATGAAAAGAATATAGGTTATCACACTTGCCCTATGACATCCTCTATCGTATTGATCACCATATTTGACCTTGGTTTTTTATTATCCCAGTATCATCATAAGCCTTTACATTTACTGCACAACCCATCAAATATGGGTTCCAGAATCAGAGTTTGTATAAGTGTTAGAAGACCCGTTGGTGGCTTTTTTATATTAGGACTTATAAGTTTTGCTTGTATCGAATGCATTCATGGATAGACAAATAGAAATGTGATAATAATTTGATGGATCTTATTATCATACATACCACTTTTCTAGGACACTCTACTAGATTGTCATTTATTTCTTCCACTGTATTGAATTGAAGATGAGTATTCATATTTGTGTATATCCCATTCCCTTATAAATAAGTATGATGGATACAAAGTATGTCAGAGGGTGTTGGTTAGGAAAACAATCTGTCGCCAAAGGCACAAATCTTGCAATCTGCCACAACATCAAATTTAGGATCTGTAACCACAAGTCGATACTTTGTGCCCATTGCAATATAAAAAGTATCATACAAATATCACATGATATATATTGAATTGGCATAGTATTATACTATTCAAAAACTTACACCAGGATGGTCTGGTAGGTCATTCAGACTGATTCCATGACGCTCCATGGACTGGAGTACAGTCTTACCTCTCTTTTTATAGTGGCGTACTACTTTTTATGTTTGAGGAGATTGAGAAGATTGAAATGTACTCATTGCTTCTTAAATTTTATAGTTGTCAAGTCTTTGATTTCCTCTAATGACATACCACCTCTTTGACTACATATATCTTCTATTGAGAGGATCCAAACACTACTACAGAAATGGCTTATAAAGTCACTTTTCAAGGTGTCGGTTGTATACATAAACCGACACCTAAACTCTACAGTGTCGGTTGATAACATAAACCGACATCCAATCTATGAAGGTCGACCAGACACGGGTACCGTTTTTTTTAAGTGTCGGTTAATTAATAAAAACCGACACCTAAAATCAACCGCCAAAACCAAAATTCCAGCGAAAAAATTACCACCAAAATTTGACATATGGCGTCGGTTCATAAATGAATAACCGATGACTAAAGGTTATTCGCGGGACAAGAATAGTTGTCGGTTGTCTTTTAGTTAAAAACCGATGACTATAATCTAGTATAGGCATCGGTTGTTGGAAAAGAACTGACACTTTTGGTTTAGTTGTCGGTTATTTTGAATAACCGACGCTTATTGTCAACTTAATAGCTCACCAGTGCAAGCGACTCTTCCCCTTTCCCTGTTTCATTCCAGATTTCAGTTAGGTCCGATGATTTTCTTGCTCGCCCCCGCCGGTCGTTGCTCCGTGCTCGCACCCGCCGTGCTCCTACTCCTGCCCTCACTGCTGCTCCTGCTCCTGCCCTCGCCGCTGCTCCGTGCTCACCGGTGTCTGTGCTCCTGCTCCTGCTCTCTGTGCTCACCGATGGCCGTGCTCCTGCTCCGTGCCCTCGCCGCTGCTTCGTGCCCTCGCCGCCGCTCCAGCTGCTCTCCCTTCTGCCGCCGCTCCTCGCCTTGCTCCGGCCGCTGCTCTCCTCTACCCTCAAGGTATGCCCGCCCTGCCTTCTTCCTTCTTCCACTGCTCCGGCGGCTGCTTGGGCGGTGCCAAGGCAACCACGGCCTTCTTCCTTCTTCCTCTGCTCCGCCCTGCTCTTCTTCTTTCTTCTCCCTCTCTTTACCAACAACAACCACGGCCGTGTGGGCTGGCACGACCGTGGCTGTGTTGGCCGACCACACGGCCGTGCTAACCAGGCTGCTGCTGGGCATTTTTTTATTTTTTTAAGTTATTTACTTATTGGTAACTTGATAAATAACTCATATACACTGATCTATGGCAATGCCTTAGTTGATCACTCTTTATATTAGAGCTGCAAGCCTGTAACATTAAGTAATTTTTGAAAGTAAAATAATTATTGACTGTAATATATTGAACTTATATACAATACATATTCTATGATAAGCCTTAGTTAATTTAATATGCATACTTTGTATGTAATACATAGTAATCGGGTACTGCTATATATCCAAGTAAATTACATGTAACTAATCATGACATAGATTTTAGAATGCATACTTTGGTTAAATGTACTGCTGTAATTTTTGATCAAGTGATGATATGTAAATGTAGCAATAAGTTAGTAAGGTATCAATGATAAGTCTACTGTAATGTGATGCAAAATAGTTATTGTATCATGCATATCTTAATACTTTTTTGTTTTATAGTTGTACAGGGTGTTTTATGTGTGACAAGTCTATTGTTTAATAGTTTAGCTATAATCATTGTTTTATAGTTGTGTTATAAAGTATTTGGGTGTTTAGTATGGTTATTTAGGGTGTTCAGATATGTATAAAGGTTCCAAAAAGTATAGTATATATATGCATACATGTGCATTTTTTATAAAATTGTATAGAAAATCAAAATCCGTTCTTGGTGAGAATCCTAATCACCCTTCTTACTTAATGATGAATTGTAATGCACACATGTGACATGCTTTGAATGAAAACTAGGATTTTAGGTATAAGAATGACAACACATTATTTGTTGGCCTAGAAACCCATCCAAGATTTACTCATTAGGAGTAAATCTTGGATAGTCCCCGGTTTGGGACAGTTCTTGAACACCTAATCTCGCTTAGGATGTAAGTGTATAATGTGTATTGGGTTTTCAAGAAAATTTTGGCAGCATTTCCCCATTTGTTCTCTAAGTACATATGTACTTGGAGAACAGCGGGGAAATGCTGCCGAAATTTTCTTGAAAACCCAATACACATTATATACTTACTAGTGAGATTAGGTGTTCAAGAATGGGATAGGTGGTACACATTTATTATATATAATAATGACATCACATGTATTTGTTAACCCTAGACCCTAATGTTGTTGTAATATATACTTGTTTTCTATTTGATCATAGAATGGATAGATCATGGATGTCCATTCGCAATCGCTGCACCCCAGAGTTTATTTCTGGTCTTGACCAGTTTATTAGATTTGCCGAGAAACATAGGAAACAACCTAGAGATAGGTTCTACTGTCCATGTAGGCATTGCGGTAACAACTTGAAACTCAACACTGGTGACGAAATCAAAAGTCATGTCATGTGCAACGGGATTATACAAGGCTATACAGAATGGCACTGTCATGGAGAGATTTCAATCCCGAAACCAGTGGATGTCGATAGCAGTGCTTGTGTGGAAGAAGAAATTGCCTACAATGACGTAGATGTGAATGAACCAGTTCCAGTAGACATCGTTGATGTGATGCTGAATAGTTTTGGGGTAGAGCACACCGATCCACCTCCCATTTTTAGAAACATTGTGCATGATGCTGAGATGTCGCTATACAGAGGTTGTACTAAGTTTACGAAGCTTAGCGCTGTGTTGAGATTGTATAAGCTGAAAGCTAACAATAAATGGAGTGACAAAAGCTTCACGTCATTGTTGTCTTTGTTGAAAGAAATGCTTCCAGAAGGAAACGAGCTGCCAATCTCAACATACCAGGTAAAGAAATTGTTGTGCCCAATGGGAATGGATGCCAAGAAGATACACGCATGCCCGAATGATTGTGTATTATTTTAAAAGGACTATGCGGATTTGAAAGATTGTCCAAAATGTGGTGCGTCATGGTATAAATTGACGACTTCGGGGGAGTCCACAACTAGTTCTCCTGCCAAGGTGATGTGGTATATACCTATAATATCACAGTTTCAACGCTTGTTTGCCAATCCGATAGATGCGAAGAATTTGAGGTGGCATGCAGATGTTAAGAAAAATAATGACGGGATCCTACGACATGCGTCTGATTCCCCACAGTGGAAGAAGATTGATCTATTGTACCCTGAATTTGGTGAAGAAGTCAGGAATCTAAGACTTGGGCTTTGTACAGACGGGATGAATCCGTACGGGACATTGAGCAGACAACATAGCACTTGGCCAGTCATGCTTGTTATATACAATCTTCCTCCCTGGCTGTGTATGAAAAATAAGTACGTAATGCTGTCGTTGTTGATATCGGGCCCTAAACAACCTGGAAATGACATCGATGTTTATCTTGAACCTCTGATTGATGACTTAAAGAAACTCTGGGGTGAAGGTGTGATGACCTATGATGCTTCACGAAGAGAGACATTTTGTTTGCATGCTATGTTGGTTTGCACTATTAATGACTTTCCAGCATATGGGAATTTGTCTGGATATAGTGTCAAAGGAGCTAAAGCGTGTCCTATATGTGAAGAGAACACTGATTCAACAAGACTAAAACATGGCGGTAAGACTGTATATCTCGGTCATCGAAGGTTTCTTCCAAAATTCCATCCGTATCGTAGGAAGCGCAAAGCATTCAATGGATTGAATGAGGAACGGAGTGCACCTAAACCTATACCAGGGGAGGTTGTTTATGAAAGAGTAAAAGACTTTGTCAATGAATTTGGTAAGAGATCACAATGTACTATGGCCACACAGAGTAACAAATCTTTATTCAAGAAGAAGTCAATATTTTGGGATCTTCCTTATTGGAGTTCTTTGACAGTCAGGCATTGTATCGATGTCATGCACGTTGAGAAAAATGTCTGTGATAGTGTCATCGGTACTTTGTTGAATATACCAGGTAAGACTAAAGATGGGATAAAATCCAGACTGGACCTACATGAAATGGGAATAAGGTCAGAATTAACAGAATTTCGTGAAATGGGAAATCGGAGAACATACTTACCTCCCGCTTGTTACACATTGTCTAGAAAGGAGAAGAAAGCTTTTTGTGAATGTTTGGTAAATGTTAAGGTGCCACAGGGTTACTCATCCAACATACGTAGATTGGTATCAATGAAAGATCTGAAGTTGATAGGTCTTAAATCTCATGATTGTCACACTCTAATGCAACAAATATTGCTTGTGGCAATTAGATCTACATTGCCGAAGCATGTAAGGTTTGCAATCAACAGACTTTGTTTCTTTTTCAACAGTCTATGCAACAAAGTTATTGACCCTGATACTCTCGATAAATTGCAAAGAGAAGTGGTTGTTACCCTATGTTAACTTGAGATGTATTTTCCTCCGTCGTTCTTTGATATCATGGTACATCTTGTTGTCCACTTGACTAGGGAAGTGAAAATATTGGGACCAGTTTTCTTGCATTGGATGTATCCCTTTGAACGATACATGAGCATTTTTAAAAGTGATGTTCGAAACCATTATCGGCCTGAAGGGAGTATTATCGAGGGTTATATGGCGAGAGAGGTTATGGATTTTTGCAATGACTTTCTCAGTGGTAATGACACTCCTGATAATGAAAAGAATATTGACAAACAATTTGGCAAAGGAATTTTGGGATCACGTGTGAACGTAATCAGCCGTGAGCAGTTGGAACAAGGTCACTTGTATATTTTACACAACATGGACGAAGTGAACGTTTATATCGAGGAACATACCAATTTCATCAAGAGACAATATCCTCAAGCCAATACAATGTGACTTGCTAGAGAGCATAACAAGACATTTATTAAGTGGTTTGAAAATAAAGTCTTACATCAACTATCTCAAACACCAGATGATATTACTGAAACTATCAAATGCCTCGCCTTTCAACCAAAATTGACTGTTATGTCTTATGAAGGGTATGACATTAATGGATTCACATATTACACAAAGCGCCAAGATGATAAGAGTGTCGTCCAAAACAGTGGGGTCACCCTTCAAGCATCGACTATGTTTTTTGCAAGTGCAAAGGATAAGAGTCCACATGAAGCTAAAATGTCATATTACAGTGTCATTGAAGACATATGGGATTTTGACTACATAGATTTTAGAATTCCGCTCTTCAAATGTAATTGGGTTGATAACACCAAAGGAGTTATAGTGGATGAATTGGGTTTCACATTAGTGAACTTTGAAAAGATTGGCGAGAAGGATGAACCATTCCTATTAGCATCACATGCGAAACAAGTATTTTATATCGATGATCCTGCAAATGATAAATGGTCGGTTGTTCTTCATGGTAAAAGACAGTTCATTGAAGATCCTATAGATGAAGAACAATACTATGATAAGTATGATGACTCCAGTCCATTCTCAGTTGGGTTGCCAACACCAGCAAATATTGAAGCTAATGATGACTTGTATGTGCACAGAGATCACAATGAAGGATTGTTAATTGATAAACAATCGCAATATTAGAGGCATGTTTATACAATGTTTTTTATATGTTTTATTTTTCTGAATGTGAACTTTACAATGTGAATGTGAACTTTACAATGTGAATTTTACAATGTGAATTACTTTATAATGTGAACTTTACAATGTGAATGTGAACTTTACAATGTGAATTTTACAATGTGAATTACTTTATAATGTGAAATTTACAATGTGAATTACTTTACAATGTGAATGTGAACTTTACAATGTGAGCTTTACAATTTGAATTACTTTACAATGTAAACTTTACAATGTGAATGTGAATTTTTAGATGGCTGAGCACTCTCCTGATGACCGTGCTGATGATTACCGTGAGGGTGAGGACATCAATGCGCCGCCTCACAATGTAAGTTTTAAAAATATATCATATATTTATATCTATATGTCCGTTTATAGTTATATCTTGTAAATGTGTTTATTTTGTCAAATTTTAGGTTGATGATGCACATGTACCATCTGAAGCACTTGAGGCACTTGATCAGCAACACCAAAAAGTTGACAGGAGAAGGGGCATCACTATGATGAAGAAGTTAATAGCGCAAAAGGGCAATGGACCCAAACTTGTTGTGGATTTTGATAATGCAGGAAATGCATCTGGTGTGAATCACAATTCATTTGTTTCATATCTTGAGTATGTTACTCGTAGCCATTGTGGTTGTAAGATAGATTATTGGCATAACGTTTCTAAGGAGAAGAAAGACATAATATGGAAGGATTTATGCGTGAGTTATTATTAATTTGCAATTATATTTTGTAGATTACTAATTTTTTGGATACTAGTTAATAGCAATTCTAATTTGTAGAGTATATTTGAATAGGATGAAAAGCTGCATCGTAAATGCATGATGCAACGCTGTGGGAGAGTCCTAAGGAACTATAGGACAAATCTCACCCGAGAATACATAAAAGAAGCTGACAAGAGGAAGAAGACAACCACTGAACAGTGGAACTTCCTAGACAAAGAAGAATGGGACGCGTTTGTTGCCTCAAGACAAATGGATGAATTCAAGGTATTAGGCGTCAGTCCCAATCTCATTAATATATGTTGTATTCACCTATTCAAGATTAACATTTACTGTTACTAACCAAATCATTAATGTGCATACTAACTAGGCCCTCAGTGAGGCACAAAGATCAAGGCGTGCACTGAATGTGCATGACCACACAATGAATCCAAAGGGGTATGCAGGCATTCACCAAAGACTACAGTCTGAGGCTACTGCTCAGTCTGCTGCTACTCAGGAGTCCTCCACTGTAGGTAGCACACCTATGCCTCGCCATGATATCTGGATAGCTGGGAGGCAAAATAAGAAGGGAGAAATAAGGAAGCCCGCAACTGCTGAGGCGGCTGTAAAAATGGTAATATACAACTCTTACAGCAATCGTTCAAATATTGATTATTTGTGGTGTTTACTTAATTACAAATTTTTGTTTTGGCGATTAGCGGGAGCTGCATGAGCTGAGGAAACAAGGCAAGTTCATCCCTGAGGGCACAAGGGATGAATTGACAGTTGCTCTGGGTAACCCAGAGCATCCTGGACGTGTTAGGGCTGCAGGCACTGGTGTGGGCATCAAATCTTTTTTTGGGCCATCCCAGCGCAAACATGTCCCAAAAGTGGGACTTTCACAAGAAGAGGTAACATATTCTTTCTTTATAATGTTACTGTAAAAAGAGAATTCAATAATGAGAAGCTAACATTTCTTTTATCCATGTATAGGTAGATAAGCTAGTTGATAGGAAACTAGAAGAAGCACTGAAAAAGTGGCAGGCATCTCAGACTGCCACTCAGCAGACAATACCTATCATAGCATCCCGCTCTACTCCTACTGCAGAGGTTGGGAGTAATCCTATAGACCCACCACCTAGCACATCCACTGTAAGTATTTTTATGACATAGTAACTAGTTTTTTAATTCAAGATGATATGTTTTCAAGATGATATGTATATATGTATATAACATTCTTTACACAAAAATTTGTAGGGGTTGATGCCATGCCGTCTAAAAGTTAATGAATATGTCATTGCAGAGGCGTCAGCTTACCCATCCCTACTAGGGGAAATGTTTCACGGGTCTCCATTACCAGCTGGTTGGATTCGTGTGAGCCCGGGACATATATTCCCCAAGTGGATGGATCTTCCATTGCCATATGCCCACCTAGATTGTGAAACACTTGGTGAGGCTTTAGGCGGAGTGATATTGTGGCTAAAAGCGGATGTTATCTTTATTGAAATTGTATGGTAAATTTACATTACGTTAAATTGTTAGTGTGTGTATATGATGTCAGTTGATCTGAAATTATTATATATATACAGGTTAAAAAGAAGACACCCACAACATCTAGGCCTCCACTTCCACCTCCTACATTACCCAGTTGGGTTCCACAGGACCTAACTATCCTGTTAGGTCCTAACTGTAGAGGTATGGCAACATAGTTAGGCGAACATGATATAAACTACCCTATAACTATTTCTATAGATTCAGATGCTGCAGGTCAATCATACAAAAGCAAACTATTTATATAAGATATTTTGGAGTTGTTTCGATATGATTGGCTAAATACATCTGTGATAGAGCTATGGATAAGTTGAGATCTTCTTTATACATCCATATACCTTGTGTAGGATCTGGTGATCTAGTTTCTTATTTATTAATGCATGCGTAATTAATACATATTTTGCAGCTACTTAGACAAGATATGTGCAGATTTTGCATTCGAACATGTAGGATTTTTGATTCCATCTTTTATTAGTCTAGTAGCTAAAGACCCTTCGTCAGTTCAACAATACTGCTGTGAGGCTTTTTCAATTTTTTCTCAAAAAAAGAAGACGATGATAATGTCTCCATTCAATGTAGAGTAAGTTTACTTTGCTTATTAAGAAAATTACATTTTTATTGTGGATTTTGAGTTATTAATTTTTAACTTTTTTACCTCTTGTGGTATGCATTGGGAGTTACTGGTTATTGTCCCCGAGACGTTCACTGTCTATTATGTAGATCCTAAGGGGAGTAAATTGAATACAAGATTTGGACACATAATGAAAATGGCATTATTCCGGTGAGAAATATTTCATTTTTATATCCGTTAACATATGTTATTACATTACTATTTAATTATGCAATGTACTGTGTTACATTAACATGTAGGAGTTTTGATGAGTTCAAAAAGGCTGGAGGAAAGGTCCCCACGAAAAAGAACCAGCCAATAATTTGGAAGAACGTGAAAGTAAGTTCCCGACTGTAATATATGTATATATTATTTATGTGAACAATGCTTAATTAGTTGTATTTTTTAATATTTTGTATGTTTGAATTTATAGTGTGCCACACAAGACAACAGAGGGGCATGTGGATACTACGTGATGCAATTTATGCACATGATTATCAAATATGCCGCAATGGACATCGATTGTATTGCTGAGGTATTATATAGTCTCATTAGATAATATGAAATATATCAATCTTATTTATAGCTCATTAATTATATATATACATCATTCTCTTTACAGGTGTTTACAACTGACCACACTACAGGAAATGCCTTACCAGATGTACATGCTCCCTATACGATGGGAGAATTAAATGAAGTAAGAGAAGAATGGGCAACAGCCATACAAGTAGTGTGGGATTTAAGATATAATTGGGATGTTGATAGCGAATAATGACTAAAGAATGATATTTTGTAAATGAATTTCTGAATTATAATATATGTGAGAATGTTTCTACATGTCTGGATGTTTCTACATGTGTCTGAGTGAAAATGAATGAAACTGTTGGTTGCTATATGAATGTTTCTATATGTGAATGTGAAAATGAATGGAACTACAGATTGCTAGCTACATGAATGTTTCTAAATGTGTGAAAATCAAATGGAACTGCAGGTTGCATTGCTAAATGTGTGAATATCTTTCTTGTTAATTTTTTAGGTTTGTGGCCTGTTGTTGGCTGATATCAATGGATGTCGTAAAACCTACAGTTCATAACTGAACTGCAGGTTTCTCATCCTGCGACCAGCCATACAGTAAGTCTGTAGACTGACAGAAAAAAAAAACAATAGGCGTCGGTTATTTTAATAGAAACCGACGTCTATTTCCTTAACACCACGGCCTTGCTGGCCAGCACGGCTGTGGCAGCGGACCAGACACCACGGCCGTGCTGGACAGCACGGCCGTGGCAGCGGACCAGACACCACGGCCGTGCTGGCCAGCACGGCCGTGGCAGCGGACCAGACACCACGGCCGTGCTGTCTAGCACGGCCGTGTTGGGACTTATATGGCATCGGTTATTAGCTAATAACCGACGCCTGTAGTGCCCAAGTTGGCACCCTACAATGGCACAAAGGTATATGGCGTCGGTTTCTTAGGTAATAACCGACGCCTATAGTGCCCTACTGGCACATTTTCGTTGGCGCACGAAGGGTTTTGGCGTCGGTTTTTGAACCGACGCGTAACGGCTGGGCTTTTAGCGTCACCCACATAGGTTTTGATTAGAAACCGACACTAAAGGCCTTAAATAACCGACACTAAAGGTCGGTTATGTACTAGTGAAAATAGAATTTTAGTTCCATACTAGCTCCTACTCCTCCTAACATGACATTGATATCCTTAAAAATCAATATCAAATTTTAGTTCATCTCATTTACCCTAAGGGATGGAATTTTTTCCATTTCTTTTCTCATGGTGCTCCCTGCTAATCAAATTAGCTATTTAGTAAAATTAGAAAGAGATAGATGTACCATTATGAAGGTTGAATTTTACCATTTTAATGCCACTTTCTTTGTTGCATGTTTGAAAATTTCTCCTCTATAGATTGTTCTAGCATTAACTCACACCTCATGTTGAGATGGATGTAGAGTTGGATGTTGTCGATTCTTCTCCTGTCCAGGGCATTTTTTTGACAAAAGGCATGGCATTTGGGTGCTAACTGATGGTCATACACATTTCTTGTCGACTTTTCTTTCCTAAGCCCCATAGATAGTCTGATTAATTCAAAACAAATGCTATATTATGTTTAATAAGAAATAGTCATGCATTACATTAAAATACTTAATACCTTGAATTTCCAAGATGTAACAAACTTGTCCCACACACACCAGGGTCAGCAAAAGTATTCCATAGTGACAAACTTCATTTTCATATGAATAGTTATATAATATCAGTAAGACACTTCATAGGTATTAAAACCCCTCCACATATTGTCAGATTGTTGGGACACCTTTTACAATCATTTTTCATCCAGGTGGAAAATGCTATGCAAAAATAGGTATATTATAACAAGAGATGGAAAACAAAATCTGTAATTAAATTGGTAGACTTCATATAAATACAAGTAATAACTCATAGATGTTTCCTTCCACATAGGCCTTTCAAGGAAGAATTGACTTTTTGACACGTTTCTACATATATTTCCACCTTATTGTGTAAATGGCCCTTAAATAGTGTCTAAAAAACTAGCATATTCCCTAATAGGTCCTCTTATTCCAACAAACTGAATGGGAAAATTCTCCCCATTGACCTTAATTGTAACAACCTTGATTTTTCTCTCTCACCTCCAAATATGCAAACTTTGACTCAATGATCTCCCTAATCATCACTTGGATGTTTTTGAGTTACACATTGCTCGATTGATGAGTATTGATGGGATAAGTTGAAAATTTGAACTCGATTTTGCAATGTTAAGGGACTTACTACACATTGATTAAGTTTTGAAATTTTAAGAGGACCCAACGTCCTGATCTAGATCTGATTCTTTGTCCAATAGATAGAAGATAAAATTTTGGATCCAATGATGAATATTTCATCCAAATCCAATAATCTATGAGGAAGATATGACCATTTCAAATTTTCTCTTTTGTAGCCATTTTCACCTTATTTCTTCTCCTTTTTCCTTGATGGGCCTCAACCCTTTGCTCTCTTTTGGGTCGACCACTTGGGCGCACCCAACTAGCCTCTTTGTGAGGTGCACCCGTGGACCACTGATTTGACAACCTTGAATCAACTCCTCTGATTGGACGGTTGAGGAGGTGTCCCCAACCTCACAACAAAGTCAAGCAGCTAGTTATTCTAGACATGTCTGACGACCCCACATTGTTGGGCTTTTTGACTTTGTTGGCAGCAATATTGTTTTTCACCAAAGTTGTCAACCAAGATCCTAGGACCTCACCCATACCCTTTGATAGTGGTTTGGGCTGTGAATGAGGGGTATGGAACACCCCTATGTCCTCACTGACAATGTGGCCACAGTAGGGGTGAACCAGGGGTGCCGACCTTTTTTCCCCCTCTATAAAAGCAACCATTGAGTTCACGAGCCCCTTTTACATTCCTGCGATAGGTTTACCTCCTTCCTTGATCCCTCATTCACCCTCCTTGTTCACTTATTCCTCCTTTTATATTGTCAGTGCCGCCGCATATGGCCACCTTGAGCGTCTTCCCTTGCCTTCTTCCCAACCTCGATCTGCTCTAGTTTTGGTTTCACCATGAGAATGTGAACTCGGGCGACCAGTTTCCAGGGGAGATCAGTCCTCCTATGGTAAGGATATCCATGTCGGTGAGCTTTCCTCCGCCACAGGGGAATCACCTATGTGGTCCTGCAATAGTGGTGAACCGTTGTGATCGATGACTATGAGACGCAGACAATTGCGTGGTAGCGATCATCAACGACGTCCAATCACAAGTACAACAAACCATCTCAGTTCGAGCTGGCCCCGCTCACTGGAGCCAACCAACCAAATGGCAACAAGTATCCAATAAAGCCGGCCCACTCTTCCTCACCTTGGATCATGTGCATGCCCACTCAGTGGGAGGCACCCTCGCCACGTGACACCACTTGCTTTGCCCATAGGGTATATTGTTCCATCCTTGACCTATGTTTATGCCATGATTTTGCAAAATTGATATAAAATTATTTCTCAGTTCAAATGAGGCATATTATATATGAAAATTGATCTACTCGATGAGATCTTTCCAATGAACTTTATTTCAGAGCCTAATTCATGGTGACTCTCTTGGCTCAAAGGGAAATATAGATTGTACTCATCATAAGAGTGATGAGTATTATTCTAGTTTTTGTCCTTACAAGAATAAGGGGACCAACACATTCTACAATGTGAAGATGATGTCGGTAATCTCCCCTCGTTATAGCTTTTCACTGGATCTAGGGGCACTTCAAGAATACACAACAACTCTGGCATGTTTTAACAACCCTCATGATTTGGACCTTATGGCCTTCATCCATGGTAGCAAATTGGATGATTTTGGGAAGAAAGCCCTATTTTTTCTTAGCATTGTCATAGTTGTCATCGTTGTGTGCAAGGTCTTTGGGAATACCTAGGCCTCGAGAAGGTTGAGATCCTTATTGGTGTTAACAAGTAGCAAGGTCATAGATTCTAGAGACCCAAAACCACATGTCACTAGATGTTACATTTTTAATCATTATTTCATATTGAAGTAAACATTACAAAAGGAAATTCCTTTATTGTTAATCAAATAAAGTAAAAACTATCCCATAATAATCATCATATTACTAGCTCTGAGGCCATAAAACCAACATCATAGTCTTCATTATAATAGTCACCATCATCATCATCATAATATTATCAATATTATGGATCCCATCAGTCCATAATAGACCTAGCATAATCATTTATGCATTAAGAAATCAAATCCCATAGCACTATGTGATATATAACAAGAAATTTCTACTTGGACCATCTACATGACACATTCCCTGATTATATTTCTAGTACTCAAAGAGCTAACAATAGCTTAAGGATATCAAGCAAACAATATAATTAATTATCTAAGAGATAATTAAGTGGGAGGTGTTTAAATAATTTTGTGACCAATTTCAATCCAAATTCAATAAATGTCATTAATGTAAAACTAACTCAAAACTCATCATATATGGGTTATATATTAAATAATTAGAAAATGCATATATGATTAGGGCAAAAAAGATGTCTTAAGCACCTAAAATGATGGTATAATACAAAAATGTTTGGATTTCACCACATATCTTCATTTCTAAACCAATTCATGGATTCTTTGTGGTTGAATCATGAAAATAAGGATCTAAACACACCCAAATTTAGGTACATGGTGACCTGAATGACCTATCTTGCAATAGCTCTAAGACTCCAACAAAATTTCTAAATCCAACAAACATTTCATCCACTCCTTATAGGCTAGAAATAATAGAAAAATAAGAAGAGAGGAAAATATATTATAATTTTTAATAATGTAATTAAAACGTAGAGTTTATAGCTCTAGATATGAGAGTTGATTGTGTATGATACTTACCAACATTTTCATGAATCTCCACTCAATTTTGCTTCAAATGCGAGTTGGGATGATACTCCACCAAGATCTAACATTTCTCACACTCAATATCCTAGCACTACACCACTAGAATATAATTTGATGGTTTTGAGGTTAGACAATGCTAGTGATGTTCAAATCATGTTTTGAGGTATTTATAGGGCATGCACAATCTTCCTAGTTTATTAAATTACATAATGTTGTATCCTCTTAACCACATTAAAATTGTTTACAGACTTATGACCGACCATCTGAAGGTATATCCTACCATTGACCTTTTGTCGACATTATTTGGTTAATGTAGAACTAGTAGGTCATATGACTTGCGAGAATTTCAGAACATTATTTAATTACATACACCACAACTTGTTGATTTCACCATCAATCAACATAGTGTGTTGTTTACTAAAACATATGAAAATCCTTTGGGATTGGTCGTTCGACCACTTTGTAGACCCATGCAAAGTTGTTAAACTATAATAGATTGATGATAACACTTGAACCATCTCATTTTAAGGTTTACTTTAATAAATGGTCAAACATGAAATATCATCAACTTGTTATTACATTACTATTTTAGAGTTCATGAACAAATTTATTTAAAAACAACCTTGAACACCCTATTAATGACATAGTATGGTTTTGACTCATCGAACCCTAACATAACTATGTCTAAACCACATTAACATTTCAGATCAGGTAATAAAAAAATACAACTAAATATGGGATCAGACATAGTAATCAACTAATTAGTAAGGTAAACTCTAATTACCTATTTAAGTTGGCACGGGCCCGTCACAGAAAATAACTTGAATTAATGTAGACAATCTCACTAATCAAAACACAAGTTTTTTCTGGAAAATATATTTGTTTGCGTTACATTATGAAGGTGAAACAAATGGTAGTAGATTTTGAATTTAATAATATGAGACTAAAATTCCAAGCTTCAAAATCAGAATTAGCAAACAATTTAGTGGGAAAAGTAAAATCCAACTCTCTCGCACGCTAATAAATTTGATGACAATCAAACAACTACATTGACAGTATTTCACACTTTAATCAAAGCCGTTGCAGTCTGCACTAGTGACTGGATGATATCATTATGTTTCCACCCGAAACTACCACAGATAACATGGAACCACTCCAACTCAGAAGTAGTCTCAACGACACTCATTTAGTAGCATTCACAATCCTCTGACATTGAAAGTGGTGACTGTATCTACCGTCATCTCTCTATAATGGTGCAACAACCATATCGTCAATTATACATCATACATCATAATTCTAGTTTCACTAATAGAAGGCTAGTGGTATGAGCATAGGATGAAGACAAGCTTGCCCACCGATTTAGTCTGCATGATGTGTGCTTCCCGGAATGCTTCCTCAATTTCTTTTGGCTCGTTAGACTGATGATTTGAAGAGCTATTCTGATTGATACCTCTTGTGCATGCTTTTTCTTCTCCATAATCGCTAGGAGAATATTCATAAAATAGAGATAAAAGCTCATAATATACTCATAATATATCATGCAAATAAGAGGAACTTTATGGATTAAGTGAAAGCTATAATAAGAAAATTAGAAACAAACCCTAGAATGTTGCAACAGAAGAGACAAATGAGACCATTTAGCATGGGTGCTTCTCTAGTAACTCCTTGAAGCAACATACCGCTCTTATCGCCCCCATAGGTGCATAGCTTGATGAGGATCCTACTAGAGCCGAGACACAACATAGTCTCATGGAGTGTTGCGGCAAGCTTTTCGACCACTTGGAGCCCCAAGATCCATTGACAATTTTTGATGTCCTCTAGAGTGAGGATGGCAATGGCCTTCCAATCTGCCAGACCCACGTCAAGCTACTCTTTGTCATTTAACCCTTCTAGAACTACAAAAAATACATGGAACAGTTCCTAGAACAACTTGGCGTCTACTTTTATTACAAAACTAGCTCAAAACTCAACTTATATGGATTAACTATTATTTAATTAGCAAATATTGATATGATTGGAGCACCAAATATGTCTTAAGTAACCAAAATGATGATATTATACAAAAATGTCTGAATTTTACCACTTGTCTTCATTTCTTAACAAGTTCATGAATTCTTTATGGTTGAATCATGAAAGCAAGGAGCCAAACATGTTCACATTTAGGTAGATGGTGACCTCACAAGATCTCTAACAAAGCTTCCAAATCCTGCAAATGCTTCTTCCACTCCTTCTAGGCTATAAATCATGGAAAAATAAGAAGAGATAAAATAGATTAGAGTTTTTAAGAAGGTAATAAAAACATAGAGTTCATAATTCTAAATAGGAGAGTGAACCAAGTATGCAATTACCAAGTTTTTCACAAATCTCCACTCAATTCAACTCGAAATGCAAGTTGGGATAATACACCACCAAGATCCAACATTTCTCACACTCAATATCCTATTACTAAACCACTAGACAATACAAGTGGGGTTTGAATCATGTTTGGAGGTATTTATAGGGTCTATATGTTCTTCCTATTTTATTAAATTGCATAATGTCATATCTTTTTAACCATATTAAGTTGGCTAACTGATTTATGGGCTAACCGCCTGAAGTTATTTTCCCACCATTGACCCATGTATCGACCTTCCCTAGTTAGTGTTGACTTGTGGGAATTTTAAACCACCCTTTAATTCCTTCACCACAAGTTGATGGTTTCCCCATCGATCAACTTAGTTTGCTGTTGATTAAAACATATGGAAACCCTTGTGATTGGTTGTTCAACCACTATGTAGACCCACATTGGAATAGTTAAACTGTAATTATTGATGAGAACAATCAGATCATCTCATTTTAAGGTGTTCTACCCACTACATTAGTTTGTTATTACATTATTGCTCTAGGATTTATGATCAAATTTATACAAAAACAACTTCCATAAACATACTAACACCATAGTAGGGCTTTGACTCACCAAATCCTAACTCAACTCTGTCTAAACTACATTTAAATGTCAGATTAGGTCAGCAATAAAAGCACAACTAAACATGACATCAAACACATTAATCGAGTAATTGGTAAGGAAAACACTAATTACATGTCTAAGCTGGAATTGGCCATCACAGAAAAGAACTTTGAGTTAATGCTGAAAATCTCACTAATCAAAATACATGCTTTTTTAAAAATATTTTCCTATTTATTACCTAATAAAGATGAAACCAATGGTTGTACATTTTGAACCAAACACTGTGATACTGAAATTTTAAGCTTCAAGATTAGAAATAGCAAATAGTTTAAAGGGGAAAATAAAAATACACATCTCACTCCCACAAAAATAAATTTGATGACAACTAAATGACTATGTTGATATTATTTCTCACGTCAATCCATTTCACGACTTAATAAATCCTTGGTGGTATGTACAAGTGACTCAATGATTGTCTCATTATAGAAAACATGGAACTGCTCCAACTTATAAGTAGTTTCCACAACATTTTCGAGTAAGTCTTCTAGGCCTCTGCTCATGAACGAGGCAACTATGTTCTACATCATCTCTCCAACATGGAAGGGCATCCATATAGTCAATTCTACAAAATACCTTCGCATCCTAGGTTCACTAATAGAAGGTCATTGGCATGAACGTAGGATTTTGATGATCTCTTTGGCTAACTTGGTCTGCTTGATGCATGCTCCCTGGAATGCTTTCATAAATTACTTCTTGTCTCATTAGTTTGAAGATTTGAATAGATAGCATGTTTGATACCTCTAGTGGTTGTTTTTTCTCTGCCATAATTACTTGAAAAACTAACATAAAATAGGATATACGCTCATAATATACTCATAATATATGGTGGAAATAAGAGGAAGTGATTTGAGGAAAAGATAGTCGTAATAAAGAAGTAAGAAATAAAACATAGAATTTTACAACTAAAAAGCACAAATGAGATGACTTACCATGGGTGCCGCTGTACTGACTCCTCTAAGCAACATAATGATATCAAGGCCCCCATAGGCGCATAGGCTGGTGAGGATCCTGCTAGAGAAAATAAACAACATCGTCCCATGGAGTGCTACGTCGAGCCTGTCGACCACTTGAAGCCCCAATATCCACCCACAATTTTTGACGTTCTTTAAGACGAGGATGGATAGGAACTTTCCGCCCGCCTGGCCCACGTTAAGCTGCTCCTTGTCATCAAACCCTTCTATAGAACTACAAAAAACACCTGGAACAGTTCTTGGAACAACCTTGTATATACTTTTAGGGCCAACCTCCAATAGCCCATTAAAGCCATAATAAAATTTTGACTTGTCAAACCCTTACTCAACTTTGTC
This sequence comes from Alisma plantago-aquatica, assembly GCA_963693085.1. Classification (NCBI taxonomy): domain Eukaryota; kingdom Viridiplantae; phylum Streptophyta; class Magnoliopsida; order Alismatales; family Alismataceae; genus Alisma; species Alisma plantago-aquatica. The sequence goes on from OY856413.1 coordinate 344,935,092, forward strand.
TAAACTACATTAACGCATCAGATCATTTTATTAATAAAAAGCACAACTAAATAGGAGTTCAAACACATTAATCAAGCAATTAGTAAGGTAAACTCCAATTACCTGTTTAAGTTGGAACATGCCGCCACACAGAAGAACTTTGAATTAATATAGACAATCTCACTAATAAAAAAACAAGTTTTCTTTTTGAAATATATTTCTATTTATTACATAATGAAGGTGCAACAAATAGTAGAACATATTGAATCAAACAATGCCAAGGGTGAAATTACATGCTTCAAAATGAGAAATAACAAACAATTAAATGGGAAACAATAATATGTCCATTGTCATCTCTCTAGCATGGTGCAACAACCATATTGTCAATTCTACAACATACCTCTGAATCCAAGGTTCACTAATAGAAGGCTGGTGGTATGAGCGTCAGATGCTGACGAGCTTGCCAAAAAACTCACTCTGCGTGATGCGTGCTTCCCGAAAAGTTGTCTGAATTTCTTCTTGGATCATTAGTATGAAGATTTGAAGAGCTAGTCCGAGTGATACCTCTAGTGCTTGCTTTACCTTCTCCATAATTTCTCAAAGAATCTGCATAAAATAGAGATAGATGCCCATAATATACTCATAATAAATGGTAGAAATAAGAAGAAGTCTTTGGATTAAGAGAAAGCCGTAATAAGGAAACAAGAAATAAATTCTAGAATGTTGCAAGGGAAGAGCACAAATGAGACCATTTAATTACCATGGGCGCCGCTCTAGTAACTCCTTGAAGCAGCACACCGCTGTCAGCGCCCCCATAGGCGCATAGGTTGGTGAGGATCCTGCCAGAGCCAACAAACAATGTAATCTCATGGAGTGATGCGGTGAGTTTGTTCGAGCCCTAACATTCGCCGGCATTTTTCAACATTCTCTAACGCATGATAGCAAGGGCCTCCCCGGCTGCCAGACTCACGTCAAGCTCCTCTTTGTCATTGAAGCCTTGTAGGACTGTAAGAAAACCTAGAATAGTTCCTGGAACAGCCTGGTGTTTGCTTTTAGGGACAAGCGCGTCAGTATATCAATGGTGATGTCCTACACTTTGTTCCGCACTGTGAAGACGATGTCGGCGATCTCCCGCCGCAGCAGTTTTTCGGTAGAGCCAGGGGCACTTACAAGCATACGTAGTAGCTCTAGCGATTTTTCAGCAACGCTCGTGTTTTTGACCTTGTGGCCTTCGTCCATGACAGTGAATTGAATGATTCTGGGAAGAAGGCCCCGTGTTTTAGCGATGTTGTCACAGTTGTCGTGGTTATGCGCCAGGTCTTTAGTAGCGAGGTGATAGGCTCCATAGACCCTCGAATGCGAGCGACGCGGAACACATTCCTTTTTTCCCCCGCTAGCTTTGACATCACCTCGGCAGCGTAAAGCCTCAGCTCCGCCTCAGAGGGTTTTTTCCAGTTGAGCATCTCCACGAGCCGCTCCATGGTGGCATTGCTGTTCTTCACGAACGTGCACATCATGTGCGCCCCGACGAGCTGCTCATCTCGATCGACCCGAGCAGCTCCTCGGCAAAAGAAACCAGGTCCATCTTTGCGCTGTCAAACACGCGGCCGAAAATGCAGCGGGAGAAGGCGTCATAGAAAAAGTGCTCAATGATCACGTGGTTGTTCTCGATCATGTCGCCAAGTTCACGTTCACTGCTCACCACGGCATACACATCCCTGATTTCGATCTACCTTCTCGCCCAGAAATAGTAGGGCTTCAATCAACATGAGGCTGTAGAAGATGATGAGCGCCGCCCTGCGGTTGCTCTTGTCAGAGCCGCCTTCTGATATGCCGCCGAACTTATGCTTTGCCAGCCGGAGTATTGAAAGGGTTACGGTTGTGGCCCATGCAGGCCATGCGAGTACTGACAGCAGCTGCCTAATCCAGTAGAAGATGCGAGGCAGCCTTGAACCCCGGGCGCGGATTGAACGGGTCGAGTGATGCTTCCGCTGGAGCTCGTGCCGTCGGTAGAGGATCCCGGCTGGCTCAATGATGAGGATGGTGGTGACAAACCAGAATCCAGCTTGTCGAGCTTAGTGGCGAACCCGCCTTGGCGAACGACCGTGACCCAGATGAAGCCTAAGGCGGCGCCGATGCTACTGGTAGCCTTCTCCAGCACCGCAAGCCTCATAGCGACTCCTTCTCCGGGACTTCTCTTGGTGGCGAGGAGAAGTCGACGATCAGCTTGGTTCGAGAACAATGGAGCCGCATGAAGTACTCGGATTGCTTTCTCTGTCACTGTGTACGTATTTCTCTGTTGGTTTGCGCTTCGGTAATCTCGAGCACTGCGTCGTTGTTGGGCTGCTCTGCCATTTGTATGGAAGCAGAGAAAGAAACAAGAATGTATGGATTGAGTTTGCTTGTACTTCATAGAAGATATGAGGATACCAATCAATTTATAGGTATCGATCGGTGATCACCCCGGCGAAACTAGCAACCACTAGAGCATGTGATTTGCAGCGGTGATTTGCTGTTCTGCAGGCTCCCTCACAGTTTACTATCACTCTGCTAAAACAGCAATTTGCAAACCGGAGCGATGAACTACCATTGTCAATTCACATGTTTGCTGCAATGTTTGATATGGCTAGGAAGCAATTAACTACCATGTTTGCCGCAATTAACTACCAAACGAAGCAGCGCACGACAGACTAGATATCGACCACCGGACTCCAGGAGGAGGTAGGAAGGCGCATTCCACGTCTCCAGTTTGAAGTATTGCCCTGCTCTTTCTTTGAGCTACAGCGTGGCAAACCAGCCAGCAAATCGAAACCCTATCCTGGTCGTGTTGAGCAACTGACTTGTTGATCATATGCTTGGTAGTCGTTTTTCTAATAGTTTCCCCCTTACTCGTCAACTCGATCAAGTAGAGTGCGACCCATCATGTCCTTGGCAACTTGAATTTGCTTGTCAACGGGTAAAATCAAAGCTTCTGGTATTTTTTGATTATTTTGTCTGAATTTAATGAATTTATTTTTTCAAAACTGTAATTTCAAAAGATGAGGTCGTTGAAATATTCTCACTCTTTATATTATAGTAGACATATATGTAGTAGATTGTGTTTTTAGGATGTTTCAGATAATTATGGGAGGGAAAAAAGATAGAAGAGATCACGTGGAAGTTCGGAGAGATAAAGAGAAAGCCAAGGTTTCATTTGAAGTAAATGGGTAGAGAGAAAATATAACATACCCAAATCTTCCTATATAATCGCCCGAATTAAATGATATAAAGCTTAGTGGATACTTGGCAATTTGAAGATGTTCAAATGTTGACTAACAAACACTAATGCACATTAATGTACCTAAAATATAATCTATATTGGATATAAATAAGCATACGTACTCGTAATTTGATTAATAAAGTGTAATACAAATAATATGATGCTCGCGTGGGTATAATGGGGCACATAGTACTAAGTTAGACACAACCCCAGTTCCTAGTGGACTAACCCGAATTCACACACATGGATGAATATTTACATGGTGATGATATGTTAAGAATGTACTAACTTAACTCCATATTTTGATGGATCCTAGTACCCACATGTGAGCGAATATATGACAAAGATTTTGTATAGTACATGATACAAGTCATATGCTGCATTAATATACACATATTTAGTTAAAGCGGGTTTAACACCTAGATGTGAGTAGACCTTGTTAATTGTCTAATGCGGGTTGAGATATGTCAAAAACAAATAAATGAGTAATAGTTGAAATAATCATAAGTTTCTTTATGTATAATTAACATACTAGGTTAAATAGACTTAATGACTTACTTATTCTATAATAGTAATTATCATGCAAGATAATTGAATGAAACTCCCTCCATGATATGATATTGTTAGTATACACATACAATTTGAATATTAAAGATAATGGTGGTACATAATAACAAATACCAAAATAAGGAAAGTAAAAAAAATTGAGTAAAGCACCTAAGATAGAATCTTAAAACCAAAAATCATATTCTACATTTCCAATTCCATACAAGATATCATATTTTTAACCAATTGGATAATGTTAGTTCAACTAAATTAATCATAAGGATAGTATGATTTATGTTTGAATTATCACATGGTTCCATAAGTATGTATTAGACATGGTTTTAGGATTATTTTCTGATGGGCCTCTTTTCATGGATGTTAGATGATAATCATACAACTCTTGGACTGTCTCCTACCTCACACACACTACTACAGAAACAACATTCAGTGTCGCTTTTCTGGGCGTCAGTTATTTACATACACCGATGCCTATAACATTCCACGTCGGCTATTTAGTAAGTCCGACGTCTATATTCAAAGACCAGCCAGACACGGGTACCACTTTCTATTCAGCGTCGGCTAGGTAAAACACACTAACGCTTAAAATCACCTGCGAAATCCAATTTTCGAGCAAAAAGAAAAAGTGTCACATACAACGTCGGTTATTTAGATAGAAACCGACGCCTATGTATGATGAGAATTTGTGTGAAAAGTGTCACATTCAGTGTCGGTTATCCGTCGATAACCGACGCTGAAAGTGGTTCCTGCCAAATAATTTCGGGCAAATATTGTCCAATTGGACGTTAATTTTTACGATCCACCGACGCTGAAGAGGTTTAGGTGTCGGTTTTGTAAACAACCGACGCCGTTTATGAACTTAATATCCCACGATCACCCGACTCTTCCCCTTTCTTCTGTTTCATTGCGAGAATCTCCCCCGCTGCTGCTGCCGCCCGACCCTCCGCTGCTGCTGCTTGTGCTTGTGCACCGCCCTCCGCTGCTGCTGCTTGTGTGCCGCTGCCACTCCGCCGCCGCTTCCTGCTCCTTCTGCGCCGCCACCGCTCCCTGCTCGCCGGTGTCACCTCCGCCTACCTGCCCTGTGGCTACCTGCTTGCCTTGCGCCGGTGGTCCTGGAGCTCGCCGGTGTCGCCGCCGCCCACCTGCTCGACCTGCTCGACCTCACCTCGCCTCGACCTAGCCCTGCTCGCTTGCCCAGGTACCTGCCGACCTACCCAGGTGGCACCCAGATGCGTCTAGGCAGCCAGGCGTTCACCTAGGGTCCCAAACCCAGGCACCCAACCTAGTTAGGCCTCTGGGATACCTGGGCGATGCCTGTACTGATTTGTATTGCATACCTTCTACAATTATTGAGTCCAATCATTCTAATGGCCAGCTATTTTCAGCTTCTAATCAAATTAATTAGTTTAGATTCATTCAAACATCTTTATATGGTAATTGCATATGTGATTAAACAATAGAGAAATCAACAGACCTTGCTACAGCCAACGAAAATCATTTTACAATTTTTCCTTTGACTCTGTTCCATTTAATTGAGCTAAATTAACTTAGTCTTATTGTTTGTTCTTAATTAGATGTCTAGTCACAGAGTCACAAATTGATATAACAATCATAATTTTAGTCTTTTCTTATATATACCAACCTTGGATATGTCCCTGCACACATAGATGGATAGTAATGGAGTTTCAACATCTAAGGAATTGATTACCTATAACTATTAGTAGTAGCTTTATTAATTTACTAGTAGCTAGAAATTTTGAACGCCTACTTTCAATTGTAAAAGAAGGAACTAGTTAGAGCCTTTGTTCATTAACCTTTTTTCTATAAAATTCTTTTATCAAATCAACATTGCTGGGTTTCCTGGGTTTTATCTTTAGGAGGATATGTATAGATCAACATTGCAAATGTTAAACCGTATTGGATATCTATAGCAAATAATAACTTTATTTTGTTTTAAAGATGGTTAAAATTTAACTTATTTTGTTCGATGTCTGATATGATGGTATTGGATGCCTATATAGATGCGATTCAATCAGGATATCAATTTGTATTTATTTATGTACTGATTTGTATTTATTTATGTATTGTTTCAAGAATTAATTGATCATCTACTGCTGCCCGCCGTCTCCCTGTCCGTCGCCTGCTCACCTGCTTGCTTGCCTGCCTACTCGCCTACCCTCTGTCTTGCCCTCTCTCCCTGCTGACGCCCGAATAGGCTCAAACAGTGGTAAACCCTGTTTTATTACACTGCTTGATCTTTAATCACATAGACTTAATCAACATGGCTACTTGTACACTCTAGAATCAAGATCTAATACTGATTAAATTATATATTGTTTGTATGTGACTGTTCTTGAACACCTAATCTCACTAAATTATATATCATTTGTATGGAGTCCGGCTTCATTGTGGATAATAGGAGTAAATCTTGGATAGGATGTAAGTGTATACCCTAATCGTGTCCTAATATATACTTGTTTTCTCTTTGATCATAGAATGGATAGATCATGGATGTCCATTCACAATCGCTGCACCCTAGAGTTTATATCTGGTCTTGATCAGTTTATTAGATTTTCTGAGGAACATAGGAAAAAACCTACAGATAGGTTCTAATATCCATGTAGGCATTGCAGTAACAACTTGAAAGTCAGCACTGGTGAGGAAATCAAAAGTCATGTCATGTGCAACAGGATTGTACAAGGCAATACAGAATGCCACTGGCATGGAGAGATTTCAAACTCAAAACCAATAGATGTCGATAGCAGTGCTTGGGTGGAAGAAGAAATTTCCTTCGATGACGTAGATGTGAACGAACCAGTTCCAGTAGACATCGTTGATGCGATGCTGGATAGTTGTAGGGTAGAGCACACCGATCCACCTCCTATCTTTAGAAACATTGTGCATGATGCTGAGATACCATTATACACAGGCTGTGCTAAGTTTACGAAGCTTAGCACTGTGTTGAGATTGTATAAGTTGAAAGCTAACAATAGATGGACCAACAAAAGCTTCACTTCATTGTTGACTTTGTTGAAAGAAATGCTTCTTGAAGAAAACGAGCTGCCAATCTCAACATACCGGGTAAAGAAAATGTTGTGCTCAATGAGAATGGAGGCCAAGAAGATACATGCATGCCCGAATGATTGTGTATTATTTCAAAAGGAATATGTAGATTTGAAAGATTGTCCAAAATGTGGTGCGTCACGGTATAAATTGACGACTTCGGGGGAGTCCAAAACTGGTTCTCCTGCCAAGGTGTTGTGGTATCTACCTATAATATCACGGTTTCAACGCTTGTTTGCAAATCTGAAAGATGCGAAGAATTTGAGGTGGCATGCAGATATTAAGAAAAATAATGATGGGATCCTACGACATGCGTCTGATTCCCCACAGTGGAAGAAGATTGATCTATTGTACCCCAAATTTGGTGAATAAGATAGGAATCTAAGACTTGGGCTTTGTACAGATGAGATGAATCTGTACGCGACATTGAGCAGCCAACATAGCACTTGGCCAGTCATACTTGTTATATACAATCTTCCTCCCTGGTTGTGTATGAAAAATAAGTACGTTATGCTGTCGTTGTTGATATCGGGCCCTAAACAACCCAGAAATGATATCGATGTTTATCTTGAACCTCTGATTGATGACTTAAAGAAACTTTGGGTTGAAGGTGTGATGACCTATGATGCTTCAGGAAGAGACACATTTCGTTTGCATGCTATGTTGTTTTGCACTATTAATGACTTTCCAACATATGGGAATTTGTCTGGATATAGTGTCAAAGGAGATAAAGAGTGTCCTATATGTGAAGAAAACACTGATTCAATAAGACTAAAACATGGCGACAAGACTGTATATCTTGGTCATCGAAGGTTTCTTTCAAAATTCCATATGTATCGTAGCAAGCGCAAAGCATTCAATGGATGGAATGATGAACGGAGTGCACCTAAACCTATACCAGGGGATGTTGTTTATGAAAGAGTAAAAGACATTGTCAATGAATATGGTAAGAAATCACAATGTAGTATGGCCACACAGAGTGACAATTCTTCATTCAAGAAGAAGTCAATATTTTGGGATCTTCCTTATTGGAGTTCTTTGACAGTCAGGCATTGTATCGATGTAATGCACGTTGAGAAAAATGTCTATGATAGCATCATTGGTACTCCGTTAAATATACCAGGTAAGACTAAAGATGGGATAAAATCCAGACTGGACCTATGTGAAATGGGAATAAGGTCAGAATTAACAGAATTATGTGAAATGGGTAATAAAAGAACATACTTACCTCCCGCTTGTTACACATTGTCTAGAAAGGAGAAGAAAGCTTTTTGTGAATGCTTGGTAAATGTTAAGGTGCCACATGGTTACTCATCCAACATCCGTAGATTGGTATCAATGAAAGATCTGAAGTTGATAGGTCTTAAATCTCATGAGTGTCACACTCTAATGCAACAAATATTGCCCGTGGCAATTCGATCTATATTGCCGAAGCATGTAAGGTTTGCAATCACTAGACTTTGTTTCTTTTTCAACAGTCTATGTAGAAAAGTTATTGACCCTGATACTCTCGATAATTTTCAAAGAGAAGTGGTTGTTACCCTATGTTTATATTTTTTTATTGAAGCTAAATGTTTGCTTTTTTAATATCAATATCATTTTCAGATTTGATTTTTCATTATCTTCTAGTTAATACAAATGCTAAATGTTTGCCTTTTTCTAGTTAATACAAATGATAAATGTTTGCCTTTTTCTAGTTAATACAAATGCAAAATGTTTGCCTTTTTCTAGTTAATACAAATGCAAAATGTTTGCCTTTTTCTAGTTAATACAAATGCTAAATGGCATGTTACATGAAAAGGATCTAAAATCCAAAGCCCTAGAATGGGTCAAGTTCAAGTCAAAATGGCTACAAGTGTGCGTTTTGGGTTTTCTATGTAAATGACCTTAGAACATCTATGTAATCACTTGTAATGATGAATTGATTTGTAACTTAGAAGAGAAAAATGTTTGGGAAAAATTTCACCAAGTGCTAATCACTTTAAATGCAAATTAGAAAATGGATTACAGGCACTTGGTCGGTCGAGTTTTCCTAGATTGAAACTTGACTGATCATCCTTGGTCAATTTTCTGAAGATTGCATTGGTCGAGTTGTGCACTCACAGAACTCGACCGATGCAATCTTTAGAAAATCGACCAAGGATGATCAGTTGAGTTTCAATCCAGGAAAACTTGACCGACCAAGTGCCTGTAATCCATTTTCTAATTTGCATTTATAGTGATTAGCACTTGGTAAAATTTGTCCCAAACATTTTTCTCTTCTAAGTTATAAGTCAATTCATCATTACAAGTTTTTACATAGATGTTCTAAGGTCGTTTACATAGAAAACCCAAAATGCACACTTGTAGCCATTTTGACTTGAACTTGACCCATTCTAGGGCTTTGGATTTTAGATCATTTTCATATTTGATGTTTCATTATCTTCTAGTTAATACAAATGCTAAATGTTTGCCTTTTTAATGACATTTTCAGATGGCTGACCATGATGAGCATGATGTCCATGATGAGCATGAAGTCCATGATGAGCATGTTGTCCATGATGAGCATGGCAAGGATACCAATGTAAGTTCTAAAAACATATCCTGTATTTCTATAAAATTCATTATCTTCTAGTTATGTCATATATCCCATATTTCTATATTGCGCTAAATCAGTGTGTTTATTTTTGTCAAATTTTAGGTTGATGATGCACAGGTACCCACTGAAGCACTGGAGCAACTTGATGCGCAACACCAAACACTTAACAAGAAAAGGGGCATCACTCTATTGAAGAAGTTAATAGCGCTAAGTGGCAGTGGATCCAAATTGGTTGTGGAGTTTGATAATGGAGGAAATGCAATTGGAGTGAACCGCAATAATTTTGTAAACTATCTTGGGTGTGTCACTCGAAGCCATTGTGGTGTTAAGTTTGATAATTGGCATAAAGTTCCTCAGGAGAAGAAAGACTTGATATGGAAGGATTTATGCGGGAGTTATTATTATTTGCAATTCTATTTTGTAGATTACAAATTATATTATTTGCAATTCTATTTTTGGATACTAGTTAATAAAAATTCTATTTTACAGAATCTGTTTGCAATGGATGAGAAGCTGCATCATAAAAGTGTGATGCAACGCGCTGGAAAGATGCTTAGGAACTATAGGACAAATATCAACAGAGAATATATAAAAGATGGTGATAAGAAGAAGAAGTCAGCCCTTGAACAGTGGAACTTCTTGGACAAAGAAGATTGGGACAATTTTGTTTCTTCAAGAAAATCTGAAGAATTCAAGGTATTAGGCGTCACTCCCAATTTAATTAATATACGTTGTATTCACCTATTAAAGATAAACATTTAGTGCTACTAACCAAATAATTAATGTGCATACCAACTAGGCCCTCAGTGAGCCGCAAAAAGCAAGGCGTGCACTGAATGTGCATGACCACACTATGGGTCCAAAGGGCTATGCAAGCGTTCGCCAAAGACTACAGGCGGAGTCTGCGGCTACTCAGGAGTCTGCCACACCCATGCCTCGCCATGATATCTGGATAGTTGGGAGGAAAAACAAGAAGGGTGAAATAAAGAAGCCCGTAACTGCTGAGGCGGCTGCGAAAATGGTAAAATACAACTCTTAGAGAAATCGTTTGAATATTGATTATTGTGGTGTTAACTTACCAATTTCTGTTGATGGTGATTAGCGGGAGCTGCACGAGCAGAGGAAACAAGGCACATTCATCCCTCAGGGCACAAGGGATGAATTGACAGTTGCTTTGGGTAACCTAGAGCATCCTAGATGTGTTAGGGGTGCATGCGCTGGTGTGGGCATCAAAGCATTCTTTGGGCCATCCCAGTGCAAACCCAGAGCGGGACTTTCACAAGAAGAGGTAACCTATTCTTTTTTTAGAATGTTACTGAAAAAGGGAATTCAATAATAAGAAGCTAATGTTTCTTTTATCCATGTATAGGAGAATAAGAGAGTCGAGGATATAGTTTCTAAGAAGGTCAATGATATAGTTGCTGAGAAGGTCAAGGAAGAAATAGTGCGGTGGCAGGCATCTCAGGCTTCCAATCAGCCTATGGCGATCCACTCTTCTCCTGATGCACAGACTGTGAGTAATCCTGGAGACCCATCGCCTAACACGTCTGCTGTAAGTATTGTTTATGACATTGTAGCTAGTCTTTTCAAGATGATATGTTTTCAAGATGATATGTATATATATATAACATTCTTTACGTAAATTTTTACGCATTGAAGCCATGCCGCTTAAGAATGCAAGACTATGTTGTTGCATAGGTGCATGCTTACTAGTCCCTTCCCGGGGCAACGTTTCATGGGACTCCAATGCCGCAGGGCTACGTTCGTGTGAGCCCGATATGTGTATTACCCGATTGGAGGGAAGCTGCATTGCCATATGCCCACCCAGATATTGATACACTTGGTGAGGCAGAAGGCAGGGTGATATTGTGGCCCAAAGCAGATGTCGTCTACACTACTGAAGTTGTAAGATAAATTTACATTACTTTAGATTGTTAATGTGTATATATGAGGTCAATTGATCTGAAATTATATATACAGGTTAAAAAGAAGACACCCGGAGCACCTAGGCCTCCACCTCCACTTCCTGTATTACCAAGTTGGGTTCCAACTGACCTAAAATACCCGTTAGGTCCTGCTTGTAGGGGAATGACATGTTGGCTACGGGCACATAATATACATTGCCCTATAATTGTTTCTTTAGAAGCAGATTATGTAGGCCAATCATACGATAGCTCTTTATTAATACAAGATATTATTGAACTGTTTATGTATGATTGGCTGAATACATCAATGATAGAGACATGGATAAGGTGAGATCTTGTTTATACATCCATATACCTTGTGTAAGATCCGGTGATCTAGTTTCTTATATATTAATGCATACGTAATACATGTTTTGCAACTACTTAGTCGAAGATCAATGCAAACAATTTGCATTTGATCATGTGGGTTTTTTGATTCCATCATTGATTAGTATGGTAGCTAAAGACCTTGATAGTGTTCAATAATACTGTATAGATGCTTTTACAATTTTTGGTCAGCAAAAGAAGACAATAATAATAGCTCCATTCAATATCAAGTAAGTTTACTTTATTTATAATTTGGACTTAAGAAAATTCCATTTTTATTGTGCATTTTGAGTTATTAATTTTTAACTTTTTTACCTCTAGCGGTACACATTGGGAGTTACTAGTTATTGTCTCCGGGACGTTCACTGTTTATTATCTAGATCCTACGGGAAGTACATTGAACACTAAAATTGGACACATATTGAGAATGCCATTATTCTGGTGAGAAATATTTCATTTTTATATCCGTTAACATATGTTATTACATTACTATTTAATTATACAATTTACTGTGTTACATTAACATGTAGGGGTTTAGATGCATTCAAAAATGCTGGAGGAAATGTCCCAAGGAGAAAGAACTAGCCAATAATTTGGGAGAATGTAAAAGTAAGTTCCCGACTCCAATGTATATATTATTTATGTGAACTGTGCTTAGTTGTATTTTTTAATATTTTGTATGTTTCAATTTATAGTGCGCTACACAAGACAACGGCTGGGCATGCACATACTATGTGATGCAATTTATGCAGATGATTATCTGACATGCCGCATTGGATATTAATACCATACATGAGGTATTATATATAGTCTCATTAGTTAGTATGAAATATATCAATCTTATTTTTATATTATTACTTATATATATACATCATTCTCTTTGTAGGTGTTTAAAAATGACCACACTATAGGTAAATGCTTAAAAAATATACATGCTCCATATACGATGGAAGCATTAAATGAAGTAAGAGAAGAATGGGCAAAAGCCATACAAGCAGTGGCGATTGTAAGATATAATTGGGATGCTGATAGCGATGCTGAATGATATTTTGTAAATGAATATTTCTAAATGTTTATACATGTCTAAATGTTTCTACATGTATTTGAATGTTTCTACATGTATGAATGTGAGAATTGAATTGATGTCTGAATGTATCTACTTGTGTAAAAAATATTTGTTGATTTTGCAGGTTTGTGGCCTGTTTGTAGGCTGATATCAATGGATGTCGTAAACCTACAGTTTAGAAAACTGAACTGCAGGCTCTCATCCTGCTGACCAGCCACAGCAGGCCTGCAAACTGATACGAAAAAAAATTAAAGTATAGGCATCAGTTATTTATAGAACATCGTCATCAAAGGCCTATAACTTCAGTTATTAGATAAAAACCGACGCCTAATATGACAAACAACCCGACCGTGCAGGAAAGCACGACCGTGGTGGAAACGGCGTCACTTATTCGTATAAAACTGATGCCTATAGTACTAAACACGGCCATGCAGCGAAGCACGGCCGTGTCGTCTGGAAGTATGGCATCGGTTGTTCAATTGTTAACCGACACATAAAGTGTCCTAGGTGGTGCCCTTTTTTGTGGCACGAACCCTATAGACGTCGGCTAACTATATTTAACCGACGCCTATAGATCATATAGGTGTCGGTTAGAAAACTGACGCCGAAGAGTTCGACCTTTAGCGGCACCCACATATGCGTCGCTTGAAAACCATCGCTAAAGGGGGTTAAACAACCGACGCCAAAAGCATATTTTGTAGTAGTGACATGACTCTACACAAAGGAGAAAACACCGTCCATATTTCTAAAAACTCCACCACTCTTCTCTCTCCATATAATCCCCCAATTTTAAATCAAACGGAGTCCTCATACCTTTCCACACATAGAGTTCCTACTTTATCACCATCCCCCAATGTTGCAAAAAACCCCAAATTAGTGGCCTTTGACTCCCCATTAAAAATTTCACATCCCTCTACACCAGATTATGAATATATATATCAACATGAAAATGTACTTTGACACCAAAACACCCTTCTCCGGTTCTAACTACTTATCTTTCTTATGATTGGTGTTAAGATCCTCATCTCCATCCTTATGATTTGTGTTCCCAAAATCATAACCTACCTTCCATGCACTTCATTTCACTTGGTTTTTTATGGTTTTACCTCCTTAAACAAATCCTTATGGATTTGTCTATGACAATGGGGGACATGTTTTTGTGCTTGAGATGTTTCTCGGTAATGTCAGTAACCTCTTGGGATTCTTTTCTAAAGATGTTGGATACCTTGTATTGGTTTTTGTTCGACTATTTCTATTTTACTCCTTGACTATGAGACTTCAAATGTATATTTTGGTCTCTCTTTGTTTGCCATAAATGTGTAAGAATTTAAAATTATTATGAATTTATTTTGAATTATTGAACTAGTAAAACTCATCATTTTGTGCACATGTTTTAGAGATGGGAAGAACCTATATTTAAATTTTAATTCAACTAAATTTGGATTTTTCTAGACTTTTTTTAAAAATACCTTAATTCTTGCATTGGTCGTGCAAGTGGATCTTTCATTGGAATCTAAGAGAGCCTAGGGTGGGCCACCTTGTACTAGGATCCAGTGCATTGGGTTGGTTTGTCTCCTCAAAGTGTGTCTAGGGGCCAAGATGATGCATGCTCTTCATGTTAGGAGCCCGAACCAAATTTTTTGTATCTTGCCATTTTTCGCTAAGGGTGTGCTAACAGGGAGCCTGATATGCATTTTCCTAGTCGAAATGGGTCCTGCAGATGTTCTTTTGTGTCATTTTTGTCAACAAGGGAGCCCAAGTTGAGCTTGAATTTCATCTAAACGTACCCTAATAAATATGCAATTATAAATTAATTTCTTGTCCAATTTGCAGCTATTGAAACATTTCTCAATGTACAGAAGGGTGATCTAGGTGTAGAAGCTCACACATGTTGGTGAATTTGGGTGATTTCTTCATGATTTGGTAAATTCAAGCTAGGTAATAATGTTCACTAGCTAGTTTAACTTGAATCCATGGAAGTTACCCGCTTTATTCTTGTATTTTCTATTATTTTTTTGTCAATAACCTCTTGGAATAAGTGATCCATATTGTTACGCTAGCAACTTTTCTTGTTACCCAATGATATCTAATTTTCCTCTTGTTTTACCTAGTTGGATCCAAAACTAGCAAATGTGGACATTTCTAAAGGTGTTTGAAAGAGTTTGGAAATAGATTTAATGCATGAACTTGCTGGAGATTGTGACCTTCATCTAAGGTGAGTGATTTAACATCTGTATAGTAATTATTTTGTATAATTCCTACTTATAATTACTAAACTTCACTAAATGCATGAAAAATGAGTTTAAAATGTGATTTTGATTCTACTTTGATCCTATAGTGTGGCAATATGGTGCTCACCCCATCACTCCTTCCTCCCTTCTTAGTTGTTCAATCTTAATTGTGGATTCTTTAAAACAAAGATGATGATGACCCTTCCTATAACACTATCTGATGGTCATCGAGTTTGCATATCTACACCTCGACAACGTTCTTGTTAATTTTTCTACCCCAATCCTTTTCTACTATTACCTCTAAAACAACTTTAGCAACATCAAAATTGCTTATTATATTATCTCTTATGATCCTTCTCGAAGATGTGTGTCCTCTTGATGTTTTACCCAATGGGTAAAGCAATAAACATTCATCAAGCTTGGCTTGATCACTAACAATTCCCAATGCTTGGCTCGAGAACGAACAAAGAAAATAAAAAATATAAAGTTATATATTGAAGGATGAATCAAAAGTTAAAATTACAAGTTAAGAAAGAGAATTACACAATGGAAACTTTTTTGACATTGAAAAGAGATAGAATAATGTTTTTCCCATACTAGAAAAACTTAAATGAAGAAGAGAAAAATTCAGCTATAGGATTTTAGTCTCTTTACACCTTGCTATTTATTGAAGGAACTAGTGAATGGAGCATCAATTATTTAAGAATAGAAAGTCTCTATGTATAAGTAGCTCTTAGTGAAATTATATTATTTAATACATAGAAATTAATTTTAAGATATATATATATATATATATATATATATATATATATATATATATATATATATATAAGGACCCGTTATGTTGATAAACTGTTACCATATCCATAGTTATATTATGAAGTATTTATAGAACATCTCTAGAGTATCTTGATGGATGAAATTAATGTCATATTCTTGGCCTATGACATCCTCTATCATATTGATCACCATATTTGACCTTGGTTTTTTATCAGCCCAGTATTGACATAAGCCTTTACATTTACTGCAAAACCCATCAAATATGGGTTCAATATTCAGAGATTGTATAAGTGTAGGAAGACCCGTTGGTGTCTTATGTATATTAGGACCTGTAAGTTCTGCTCGCATCAAATGTATCATACATAGACAAATAGAAAGTTTGATAATAATTTAAATGATCTTATTATCGTATATACCATGTGTCTAGGACACTCTACTAGATTGTTGTTTGTTTCTTATATTGTATTGAATTGATGATGTGTATTCTTAGTGGTGTATCTCCCATTCCCTTATAAAGAAGTATGATGGATATATAGAGTATGTTAGAGGGTGTTGGTTTGCAAAGAAATGTGTCACTAAGGGCACACATTTTGCCATCTGCCACAACATCAAATTCAGGATCTACAACTACAAGTCGATACTTTGTGCCCGTTTATAATTTAAAAAATATCATACATATATCACAAGATGTATATTGAATTGTCATAGTATTATACTACTAATAAACTTACATCTGGATGGTCTGGTAGGTCATTGAGAGTACTCCCATGACACTCGACAGACTAGAGTACGATCATGTACCCATGTTTTTGAGTGGCGTACTACTTGTTAAGCTTGAGGAGATTGAGAAGACTAAAATGTTCTCATTGCTTCTTGAATTTTCTAGTTTTCAAGTCTTTGATTTCCTCCTATAACATACCACCTCTTTGACTAGATAAATCTTCTATTGGGAGGAGCCAACATAAAATTTCACTTCCACACCAACTCCTACTCCTCCTAACATGGCATGGATACACTTAAGAACCCAGAGCAATTTTTAGTTCATCTCATTTACCCTAAGGGTTGAAATTTTGTCCACTTCTTTTCTCATGGAGCTCTCTACTAATAAAAATTATTGTAGCTATTTAGTAAAGTTAGAAAGAAATAGATGTACCATTACGAGGGTTGAATTTTACCATATTTTGTGCCACTTTCTTCATTTCATGTTAGGAAATTTCTCCTCTATAAATTGTTCTAGCATTAACTCACACCTCATGTTGAGATGGACATAGAGTTGGATGTGGTCGATTCTTCTCTGACTAGGGCAATTTTTGACAAAAGCATGACGTTTGGGTACCAACTGATGGTCATACACATTTCTTGTCGGCTTTTCTTTCCTAAGCCCCATAGATAGTCTAATTGATTAAAAACAAATGTTATATTATGTTTAATAAGAAATAGTCATGCAATATATTAATATACTTAATAACTTTAATTTCCTAGATGTAATAAACTTGTCCCACACACTAGGGTCAACAAAAGTGTATTCCATAGTAAAAAACTTCACTTTCATAGGATTAGTTAAATAATATCTAGTGAGACACTTCATAGATATTAAATCCCCTATACATATTTTCACATTGTTAGGACACCTTTTTCAATCATTTTTTCATCTAGGTGGAAAAGGATATGCAAAAATAGGTATATTATAATAAGAGATGGTAAACAAAATTAGAAATTAAATCGACATACTTCATGTAAATACAAGTAGCTCATATATGTTTCCTTCAACATAGGTCTTTCAAGGAAGAATCAACTTTGTGATAGGATTCTACATCTATATACAACTTTTTGTGTACATTGGCCCCTAAACAATGTCTAAAAAAACTAGCATATTCCCTAATAGGCTCTCTTATTTCAACAAATTGAACGGGAAACTTCTCGCCTTTGACCTTAATTGTAACAACCTTGATTTTTCTCTCTCCTCCAAATTTGCACATGACTAAATGATCTCCCTAATCAACTTGAATAATTTTGAGTTACGTGTTTCTCTATTAATGAGTATTGATGGTTAATTTGCAATTTTGAACTCGATTTTGCAATGTTGAGTGACTTAATACACATTGATTAAGTTTTGAAATTTTGTGAGGACCCAGCTTGCTGATCTTGATCTAAGTATTTATCCTAGATAGAAGAGATTTTTTTTTATCCAATGGAGAAGATTTCATCTAAATCCATAATCGAGGAGGAAGATATGACCATTTCCAATTTGCTCTTTTGTAGCCATTTCACCTTATTTCTTCTCCTTTTTCCTTGTTAGGCCTCGGCCCTTTGCTCTCTTTTAGGTCGACCACTTGGGCATGCCCAGATAGCCTCTTTGTGAGGTGCACACATGGACCACTGATCTGAATACCTTGAATCAATTCCTCTGATCATATGGTTGTGGAGTTATCCCCAACCTCACAACAAAGTCAAGAAGCTAGTTACTCTAGCCATGTCTGACGACCCCACATTGTTGGGCTTTTTGACTTTGTTGGCACCATTTTTCTTCACTAAAGTTCTCAACCACAATCCTACAACCTCACCCCTACTCTTTGATAGTGGTTTGGGCTATGAATGAGGGGTATGAGAGACCCCTATCTCCTCACCGACACTGTGGCCACGAGAAGGGTGAACCAGGGGGCGTCGACCTTTTTTCCCTCTATAAAAGCAACCACTGAGTCCATGAGCCCCTTTTATGCCCTATGGTAGGTTTACTGCCTTCTTCAAGCCCTCTTTCACCTTCTTTGTTCCCTTCTTACTCCTTTGATGTCGACAACTCTTCCAGCTATGGTTACCTTGGGCGCCTGCCCTTGCCTTCTTCCCAACCTTGATCTGCTCTAGTTTTGGCTTCTCCACAAGCATGTGAACTTGGGCGGCCAATTTCTAGGGGAGATCGGTCCTCTTGTGGCAATGATAGACATGCCGATAAACTTCCCACTGCCGTAGGGGCAACATCTACGTGTGTCTACCATAGTGGTGCACCATTGTGGTCGACAACTACAAGACGTGGACGATCGTGTGGCAGCGGTCATCAACGAAGTCCGATCATAAACACAGTGGACCATCTCAATTCGACCTGGTCCCACTCGCAGGTGCAAACCAACCAAGTGGAGACACGTGTCCCACAAAGTGGTCCACTCTTCCTCACCCCGGCTCACACGCGTACCCCACTCAGTGGGAGGCACCCTCACCACGTGGCACCACTAGATTTTCCCATATGGTATATTTTTTCATCCTTGACCTATGTTTATGCCATGATCTTGTAAAATTGATATAAAATTATTGCTTATCCAAATGAGGCATATTATATATGAAAATGAGATCTGTCTAATATATTTTGTTTCAGATCCTAATTGCACTCGTACTTACTCTTATATTGAAAATGGAAAGAAGTACATCTCTTTTACATGATTAATGATGTTTAATGTCAAACCATGATCACTTACTTTTTATGACCCTAATCAGTATCATATGATATTTTGTACTATGTGAATCGAACTTGATTATATGAAATAGACCATGTAATATGTATCATACGGATTTTGATGCTAATGATCCTTATTTTGATGCTTGACTTGATTATATGAACTCCAAATCGTCATGTTTGATCTATATCAGTAACTTTACATGATTTGATCACCTAAATAACTTATGGATCACTCTTGTTCACTATTATGACTAAGCGACCTAAACATGACATTGAAATGTGACCTAATGTGCATGTTGCTATATTTGAGATCTAATCTTGTACAAATGTCACCCTTATGGTCACCCATGCTATTTAATGTAATAAAATCAGTATCTTGTTGGTATTTATGACACTTAATCTAGCTTCATTTATCATTTACTCTAGTGATGATCATCTTGCATGAAAATAACTAAATATGACTCAAATGGATGATATCATGATTAAGACTTTAGTCATATTCAAATCTTATGATCTCCCAATCAAGATGATGATACCTAAGTTTGAAATCACTGATATTTCTAATGATGCTTAAGTCTAAATGATTAATGATGTAGTATGTAGCTTTATGATGAATATTGCATGAACATTGTAGATGTCAAAATCAATCATTGATAAGTATGGAACTTAGATTAGGAGAAACATCTGCTATTGTTGAATATGATTAAGATGACCTAAGTCTTATGATGTTAATCATATCACACTTGCTTGTAATGTTAGGATCTCTTTGATGGGCACTTTTCAAAGATGTAATCATGTTGTATAATTCTTGTTTTCTCATATCAAGGTACACTTCATCCTCCTATTGGCCAAACTACTAGTATTGAAATTGCTTGTATGTATGAAAAATAATATGCTTGGCTTATATACTAGTTTGAGCTACATCCCTATGAATACCATGTTTTGGTCTTGATTACATATGTTGAACAAACTTGAAAACATTATGATAGATGTCCATCATACAACCTTGTGTACCTGAGTGTATTCTTTAGGTAAGGGCACAAGGCTGGGTGTCCTACTTGAGTTGTCATATAAGGCAAACCATATTTATACAAGGGTTAACTCTTGGCAATCTCCTTAAGGTCCCTTACAAATAGGGTTAACTCTTTACGTTTAGGCTTGTAGCCTCTCACTTTGAAATAGGGTAGCTAATCTTGAGCACCCTCACAGACCCCTTCTTTTGAGAAGTAGGTCAAAGGCCTTATGATATTGTTGGTATAATGGAAACAAACCTAAAACACACTTTCATGTGAATAAGAGAGTCTTTAAATGTGGTTGATTCATTTCTTATTATTACAATATGCTTTTGCCAAGCAATATATGCTATTAAACCTTCAATTTTATATGTTTGCCAGCGTACTCACTATAGTTTTGCTGATGTGTACCCATTTTATGATTTTAAGTGACAGGTACACAATGAATCTCTAATGACGATCAATTCTTCGACACTTACAATAATCATGCTCTTACTCTAATGATGTATAAGACATGAAAATGGAATACACACAGTTGATATATGGGACCTAATATATTTTGAGGTATTAGTTTATCATTATTTTATGCTTTGTTGTCTCATACCTTAGTTGTTGTTTTTGGTTTCATTCATGTGTATGTTATGTGATCTATCCTATGGACGGACACTCGGGTCCTCTCACCTTTGGCTTTCTAGACATGAGGAGTGAGGATTTGGGTAACAACCAGTTCCATGATAGATGGTATCGGAGCAATCACATATCCTCTATGCATTTTTAATAACCATGCCACTGACTTCACAAGGTCACCATGAAGACAACAAGATACAACATTGATAATGAAGGAGACCAGAAACCTGAAAATGCTCGAAAACACCATGAAAACTAAGAATTGGGAAAACAAGAACTACCTTTCCTGGGATCAAATTGAGTGGTCGAGGAACTCCTTTAGGGTGATTCAGGGTGTTCTCGATCTCTTGGCATGTCCTCAGGTCATCGGGTGCATAACACAACCACCGAAAGTAAGTTCCTCCGTCAACTTTGTCGACCAGGAGAACTACTATCTTGCATTGGATTCTGGGTATATGATGTGCTCTCTGGGCTTCCCCTGATCATATTCATGGGATTTATTATATAGGTCGGGCATTAGCGGCTGCCTAGTGGTTGAAGGAGTTTGAGATATTGTGGAATAGGGAAGTCCTTCATGGTTTGGGAGTTCTAGGGCACAAAGCCTCATCGTGATAGGGGTCAAACTGGTCGAGAAATCACAAGGATTGTGAAGTAAGGATTATATCGCTCCTAGGATTAGCAGAGAGGGAGATAGAGACCAGATGGTAAAGATCTACTATAGAGTCCTAATTGTGCTGGACTCGGGTGAAGAAGGTGGCCTCTCACTCAGTGGATGGGTCCATGACCCAGAGTTTGATCCAGACTGGGTTTGAGGGTCACGTGATAGCTACCCAAAATTGGGGATCTAAGGTTAAATGAATGTATGAATCAAATACTCAATTAATCATTAATCAAAACTATGTACTACTTTTAGTAGGAGGGTCAAACAAAGTCCTAATGACTTCAAAATTGAACCATAGGTTAATCGAAAGGTCTAGAATATTGCTATACACTTAGATTTAGGCTTTCTTTACATTTTTCTCATCAAATGCATATAGGATATTATCTTAATGTACACATTATTAAAAGGTGAGATTAGGAGAATTATCCCTTCCTTAGTTGATTGGTTGAGACAAAGTTTGAGTTTCTTGGAATAGTTCATTATATTTGGGTAACTTGCATCGAGGTTTATGATTTTGAAATTTAAAAGTTGAAAATTTGCACTAAATTCCTTAAACTTGTTTTATTTACCAATTTGGGATGTTATAATAATCATACGGTTCTTGGATTGTCTCCTACCTCAAACATGACTCTACACTAAGGTAGTAACACCGTCCATATTTTTAAAAAACTCCACCACTCTTCTCTCTCCATATAATCTCTCAGTTTCAAATCCAATGGAGTCCTCATACCTTTCCACTCATAGAGTTTCTACTTTGTCACCATGCCCCAATGTTGTCGAAAACCCCAACTCAGTGGACTTTGACTCTCCACCGGAAATCTCACATCCCTCTACCCCATATTAAAAATAAATAAATATATATATCATCATGAAAATATACTTTGAGACCTAAACACCCTTCTCTGGTTCTAACTTTATTTCTCTTCCTTATGATCGATGTTAAGATCCTCATCTCCATCCTCCACAAGTTTGAACCACCTGCTCCAATCATCTCCTTACTACCCTTGAGAATTTGTGTTCCCTAAATCATAACCTGCCTTCCATGAACTACATTTCACTTGGTTTTTTATGGTTTTACCACCATAAAAAATCCTTCTGGATTTGGATATGATATTGGGGGACATGTTTTTGTGCTTGAGATGTTCCTTGATAATGTCAATAAACTCTTGGGATTCTTTTCTAAAGATGTTGGACACCTTGTATTGGTTTTTGATCGACTATTTCTATTTTATTCCTTGACTATGAGACTTTAAATGTTGATTTTCTTTAGTCTTTCTTTGTTTTCCCTAAATGTATAAAAATTTAAAATTATTATGAATTTATCTTGAATTATTGAACTATTAAAAGTGATGTCATTTTGCACACATGTTTTAGAGATGGGAAGAACCTATATTTAAATTTTAATTTCATTAAATTTTAGGTTTTTCTAGATTTTTTAAAATACCTTAATTCTTGCATTGGTCGACTAAATTGGTCACACAACTGGATCTTATATTGGAATCTTACAGAGACTACGGTGGGCCACCTTGTACTACGATCTAGTGAATTGGGTTAGTTTGGCTCCTAAAAGTGTGTCTAGGGGCCAAGCTGATGCATGCTCTTCAAGTTAGGATCCCAAACCAAAGTTAGTGGCCCCCCTATGACGGGATGCATGAGAGGTGTTCCAACTGTTCAATCAGAGGAGTTTAGGAGAGACTCAGCCAAGAAGGAAAGTAGCTAAGGAGTCTCAAACAGATCCAAAATGGGAAAAAAGTCTCAATATATATTATGAAAAATTTGACCAACTAGGTCTTGACTAAGGGGACCAAGTAAGGGCATACCTAGATGGAAGTGATAGGGATTTTCTGCCTAAGGATGTGCTAACTAAGAGCCTGCTATGCATTTTCCTAGTCAAAATGTGTCCTTCATACTTTCTTTTGTGTCATTTTGGTCAATGAGGGATCCCACGCTGAGCTCGAATTTCTTCTGAACTTAGCCAAATAAATATGCAATTATACATTAATTTCTAGTGAAATTTGGAGCTATGGAAACATTTCTCAACGTAGAGAAGGGTGATCTAGGTCTAGAAGCTCACACATGTTGGTTCATTTGGGTGATTTCTTCAGGATTTAGCAAGTTCAAGCTTGGTAATAATATTCGTTAGCTAGTTTAGCTTGAATCCATGGAAGATACCCTCTTTCTTATTGTATTTTTCTATTATTTTCTTTTGTCAATAACCTCTTGGAATAAGTGATCCATTTTGTTATGGTAGAAACTTTTCTTGTTACCCAAAAATCTCTAATTTTTCTCTTCTTTTACCTAGTTGGATCCAAAGCCAGCAAATGTGGACGTTTCTAAAGTTGTTTGAAAGAAATTGGAGATAAAGTACACACATGTACTTGTGGGAGACTGTGACCTTAATCTAAGGTGAGTTATTTAGCATCCATGCAGTAATTCTTTTGTACAATTCCTACTTATAATCATTAAACTAAACTAAATGCACAAAAAATGAGTATAAAATGTGAATTTGATCCTACTTTGATCCTATAGTGCGGAAACATGGTGCTCACCCCATCACTCCTTCCTCCCTTATTAATTGCTTAATCTTGATTGTGGATGCTTTAAAACAATGATGATGAAGAACCTTCCTATAACACTATCTGATAGCCATCTGGTTTGCATATCTACACCTCAACGATGTGCTAGTTAATTTTTCTGCCCCAACCATTTTCTACTATTACCTATAAAAATTTAGTAACATCAAAATTTCTTATTATATTATCTCTTTTGATCGTTCTTGTGTGTTTCTGCTTCAAGTTTTACCCAATGGGTAAAGAAATACACATTCACCAAGCTTTGGTTGATCACTAACAATTCCCAATGCTTGGCTCGAGCACGAACAAGGAAAATAAAAAACAATATAAAGTTCTATATTGAAGGATGAATCAAAAGTCAATATATCAAGTTAAGAAATAGAATTACATAATGGAATTTTTTATGACATTGAAATGAGATAGAATAATGTTTTTCCCATACTAGAGAAAAGTTAAATGAATAAGAGAGAAATTCAACTATACAATTGTAGTCTCTTTACACCTTGTTATTTATTAAAGGAACTAGGGAATGGAGCACCAATTATTTAATAATATAAAGTCTCTGCGTATAAGTATCTCTTAGTGAAATTATATTGTGTCATACATATAAATTAATTGAAGATCTACTATATTACTCTACTAAGCACGGTCGTCCTACCACTCATTTCCGTCCATTCGTTCCTTGTACCACTTGTCTTAAAAGCCTCATTGTACAACTCCTTCACGACAAATTTCGCTGCACACCCTCTTTTTTCCCCAAAACACATCAAGCGTAACTGTTCCGCCAACTCGCCGTCCTCTCTCTACCAAATGTCCCGAATCTAATACCCCTTTTTAGGCGCTACCTCCGCAGTCCCTCTGGCCACCGCGCCGCAGTTCGTCTGGCCACTCCTCTGTCGGTGCTACCTCCGCAGTCCCTTCGGCCACCACGTCTGATTTACTCCTAGCATTGTATAGTCGAGGTGGAGTTCGGTCAACTGCATCATTATCATGCCTTGGCGATGAGCGGCTAGAGCAAAATCTACCGAATAGGAGGAAGTCACTGCAAAAAGGTAACTAGATTTGAGGAAACAACAGAATCAGGGATCGGAGACGGACATTAGAAGAGGTCTTTAAAAGTTTCTGTACTGAATATTATCTTCCATTGAAGCTTGCCGTCCGCATCCCCTAATCTTTTTTCACCTTTTCCCTTTCGTATACATCTCTGAATCCACGATTCGTGTGCTCCTCCTTCTCCTGTGTGGGAGTGAGTTGTGATGAGCAAACAAAACAATAGCTAGACAACCCCAAAATAGCTCCAAGGACCACAACCAGGAGCGTTACCGTCCATTGCGGTGGAGGTTCCTGTTAGAACAAGATCCCAAGCAACAAGGTAATAAGAAGAACGACTACCATTACCCAGCCCCCCTCGTTCTTTCACCCATACTAATGCTTGAAATTTTAGAAGTCAGATTGGGAAAACTACTAGGCTGAATATCAACCACACTCTGGAATTTCGAGTTGTATATGCAGCCTGGTACAGTTTCAATCTAGGTAAATCATAAATTTCTGCTTTGTATATCACGACTTCTTCATTGCATTTAGGATATGATTTCTCGTTTGGTCGCCCATGCTAATACTTGAAATTTCAGAAGTCAGATTGGGAAAACTATCAGACTGAATACCAGCTGCACTCCAGAATCATA
The DNA here is from genome assembly GCA_963693085.1 of Alisma plantago-aquatica. NCBI lineage: Eukaryota > Viridiplantae > Streptophyta > Magnoliopsida > Alismatales > Alismataceae > Alisma > Alisma plantago-aquatica. The sequence continues at coordinate 344,960,910 of OY856413.1, forward strand.
AATTTCTACTTTGTATATCACGACTTCTTCATTGCGTTTAGGATACGATTTCTCATTTGTCGCCCATGCTAATGCTTGGAATTTCAGAAGTTAGATTGGAAAAACTACCAGGCTGCCGCACTCTGGAATTCTGAGTTATAGATGCAGTCCAATATAGTTTCAATCTAGGTAAATCATAAATTTGTGCTTTGAATATCACGACTTCTTCATTGCGTTTAGGATACGATTTCCATTTACGTCCTTTTGACTTGTGCTTAGTTTGTTTCCAATAATGTAAATGCTAACAAGATAATTGTTTATGGTAGTTGGGAAGTCTAAAATAAATTCTAGCGAACACAACACAATCACACTAGGTACTGAATTTTTACATCAGTCTAACTCTTTTGTCAGTTCACAAACAAATTTGTGTTTTCAGTTCACGAACAAGTTTTGCCTGTACAAGTGTAATTGTTGTGCTTGATATATATTAATGTAAACTGGACAGAAATTTATGGCAACCAGGGTATAATAAGCCTTTAATATGTGTGCTTCGTAGTACATGAAAATTCTTAGTCTGCCCAAAAAACTTTAAACTTTCTTACATACAAGAGGCTTATGCATGACCACATTAGCTTGGCCTCTTACTGCCAAACATGCTCCATGTTTGTGCAGGTTTTAATATCAATCTCAGAACATGAGACATTGAATTAGATATGACTGGTTTTGTATGGTCAATTGTTGAATGTTCTTTTAATATTTTCTCAAAGAGAGATATCGTTGAATGTGTTAGGTCTTATAAAAGCATTCTGGATAATATAAAATATATTTTAGTATTTAACTTTGGTTCCATCTGTTGTTGTATGCATCGTATGAGTCAAATCTTATGTATCAGTTATAAAGATTAGGAATACCCGTGTAAATTCTCTTAGTTTTTTATATTTTGTATTTTTGTATAAACTCTAATTTAAGTGTTTTCAAATAAATAACTCATGTTGTCCTAATCTATACTTATAGATCATATCCTTTAAAAATTAGTATAAATTTTTTCTCAAATATCATTGGAAGGACCAAATTCATGAATGTATCATAAATAGTTGGTTGCAGCCAGAGACCAGTAGTCCCAAAAATATTGTTGAGATCTGACCCACATGTTTTCTACCTTACTACTAAAATTCTAATTATGTCTTAGTTGTTCTACAATGTTTATTTATATTTACTTGTTGCAATTTTTTCTTGGTCCAAGAAGAGGCCATGAAGTTGATTAATAACTTCATATGTAAATAATAGGATATTGGTTTATATCTTAGTGTCAACCATCTTTAAAATGTCATTTTTTTTAATTAGACTCAACAATTTTTATGTATTTAGTTTTACTGATTTGTAGTATTGGATTATTATTTTTTAGGTTATATCCTTTTCAGATCCATATTTTTTAAATGTACACATAAAGTATACCTATGTTGACTATATATTTCTCTATTGTACCAACCTTCTTGAGACAAAACAATTTTAATTTTTTTATATACATGCATTTTTCTTATTTAGCAATGATAATATGTCATTCGAGAAACTTGCTTTTAATGTATTTTGTCATCCATTGACATTTTCCCGACTATAATTCAATAACATTATGTGTTCAAGATGATACAAACTTATTTCAATATAGATAAGATATCCCAATAAATTTATTGTAGTATGCCATTCATTACTAGGAGCATCAGTTTACATAGGTGGAGTTCATATTTATTTACCTTTTATGACATATTATGTCATTTCTAATGGTTATGTTCAATTACAAGATGCTAACTACTTTGTTTACGAGAGCACTCTAAATGACATTCTTGTAAAGAGAAGTACATGCACAATAAAAGTGAATGTTGTACCTGAAACAAACAAAAAAGATTATACATGCATTAGAGTAGAAAGTGTTGAAGGCACTATCAAAGAAGAATGTAGTGATCAAACAGACACAAAAGATACTCAAAGGAATAAAGAGAAGAAAATTACCTCGAAAGAGAGCCAAGCCCAAGTCAAATTGGATGATCAATATAAGAATAACGTGGCAAACATGAGAATAAAATTACCAAGTTCGACTCTACAGAATAATGCTGAAAAGGAGATATTACAAGACACCAAGAAGACAAGGAAGAGGAGAAAACATACAACTAAATGATATAATCAAATATCATTGAAGTTTTTCATTTACTATTATGCAGCCGTCATACATTAAGTTTGAACTATGTAGTAACTTTCTCTACATTTTTTTTCTATTTATTAATACACTCATTGTTAGAAGCCACGTGCATTGCACGTGCATTTACTAGTATATATACACACAAGGACTTGTTGCATTGATAAACTCTTACCATATCCATACTTATATTATGGAGGTATTTATAGAACATCTCCAGAATATCTTGATGGAAGAAATTAATGTCATATTCTTGGTGTCACGGAACTGTTTGTTACCCTAGGTCCACACTCCTAATGGCTACATAGATAAAGGTGAGTGGACTTGCACATTCGTCCATAGAATGGATCAAATATTTCACTCATGCAATGTATATGTAAATGCAATAACAACAAGATATAACAAGCTACTAAAAGGGGATAAGAGATATATACCCATTTCTAGATTCAAGTATACTCATTTGTATTGCATTTCAGAATTTAGAGTCTTGAGTGCAACAGATCTTCACTTAGAAACTACAAATTCGTTAAATAAAATATATTAATCCTAAAGAATTATGTATGCTTTGAAAAGTCAAGGAAACAATTTATGAGTACAATAAAAGTTGCTTGGCGAGAAACAACATATAGGAAATAAGTAGAAACAAAACATAAAACACTCGGCGATATTCTTTTATACAAAGTGTGTTTTAAGTGTATTTCCATTATACTCAACAACATAATATGGCCAATGACCAGCTTCCCCCTGTAAGGGTCCGTAAGGGTGCTCAAGATTAGCCAACCCTTTTATCGACACGATCCACCTTATCTTGACATCTCAAGTAAGGCACCCAACCTTGTGCCCTTATCTCGAGAATACAGGCATGTAAACCAGGTTTGTATAATGTAAAAGTTCAATTATGTTCAAGGTTTGTTCAACGTATATCAAGAAAAAAGAATGTACTATTCATAGGGAACAAGTACCTCAAACAAGTAAATAACTAGCCAAGCATTCATATGAGCATACCTACAAACAAGACAATACCATATTAGGGTCAATAGAGCTAGCGTACCTTAGGAGTTATGATTCTTGAGTAAGATTCCTAGAGACGATCCAGACCAAAGGAAGCTCATAAGGAAAAGATATAGCATGGTGCCTTAGTTCAAAGGTTTGGTTAATATAAACATGAAACATGTCAAGTGGATGTTCTCCTAGTCATAGGTTTCAAATAGCTCAACATAGTTCCCTACTTCCAATCATGTGTGTCATTAATCAACATAGTTCAAGGATCAACATTTAGCCCTAGGTCTAGGTGAACCATCCACATTATGAGTACTACACGATTGATGTAAGTTTTGATTTAGCACTAGGGATAGCATGATATATAGATTAAATCATGGTACATTCATGCGAGATCATAGTTAGCTATATTAGATTCATTTTGTGCAAACGAGTCATATTTCCAAGTCATTTAAGAATTGACAGCATATGATAAATCAAGTTAGGGTTACCGACTATAGTATGATAAATTACTAATTTGAAGTCATTAAGATAGAATGGTAATCATTAGGGGGTCATACATGCAATATTTGAGTCAAACAACCAATATGTGTAATCACATCACATTAGTTGTCATATATAAGTCATGAATACATATGAATATGATACACAACAATTCATCTTACAAGGCATCTTGAGGACTAATTAGCGGTTCACAATATAGGTGTGAGCAAATAGGATCCACTTTTCATAAAGATTTCAAGGCTATAAGTATCCAACATCACATATAAGAGCATAAAGTGTGCCAAAGTGAGTTTTTGAACTACTCATGGCAAGGGGTCATAAAGATTTAGTCAAACATGGCATAAAACATCATATGGTCTACTGATTTTGAAGTTCAATCATGGAATGATGGTAGGTTAGTGAAAAACCTCATATATGGACAAGTTGCATCAAAATTACACAAAGAGTCTTTTATAGAAAACTAGTAATAGTAGGTCAAGATGAATCATTATGCTGCAATTAGATGGTCCAAGATGTTAAGAATAGTAAAAGATGCTTAAAGTTAACTGCTCTAAGAGTTGATAGGGGGTTTTGAAGAAACCATAATAAAAGGGGGCAAGATACACCATCAACCACACAAAAGTAGATAAAAGCCATGATTTTCTATATATCAGTAGAAAAGGAAAATGATTTAGGTTTAGGAATCAATTTTATTGCAAGGATCACATTTTTCTCATCAAAGTGGTATATAATATTAGTACATTTGAGCAAGGGACATGGGAGATACGAGGAAAAGAAGTTTGTACCTTTAATTAGGGTCTTTGGAGGATATTAAACTCACATGGGCCCAAGATGGGCTAGTTTGCTCTCTCGCTCCAGGATTGAGCAACTACTGGTGTGAACCTATCCTAGCTGCATTGGTTGGCCTCCGACTGCCACCTGTGGATCCCTTGAGCGTTCCCTGGCTGTTCACTACCGAAGGTCCAAACACATCCACCGAGTAAGGGAAGGAAGATGATAGGCCATCGGGGCCCTTAGTTCTCGGTCTACCTTGGTCCTATGACTGGTGACATGTCCCTCACCCAGGAAAATGCTCACATGGATAGGCCTGTGCCGCAGCGGTCTAGTGGAAAAGACTTGCCGGAGGCCAACCCACCATCTTAGACCAGGCCATGAAGGGGCCTCAAAAATTCCCACCCAACTTCCTGGTAGCATCACAAGGCCAACGGAGGAAGTTCTCCTGGCCAACAAACACTGGAAAGCTAACACCCCAAAAAAAGAAGGCGGTGGTGCCACAAGAAGGAGGTAGGAGAAGGAATTGAAATCAAGGTGTTAGGGTTTTGGGAAAGTGAGAAAAAGAGGGGCACCAAGTTGGGGGAGCAATTTTATAGGGACTGTAGGGGATGATTAGGGCAAAGATGGTGCAGAAAGAGGCCCTGGGTTGGTGCCATGGAGGTGGGTAGGTGAGCTTCCGGTGCCATTACCATTGGAAAGTTGTACTGAGGTAGAAGGGGGCACAGTAACCGTTGGACGGGGTTCAGATCTGAGGCCCATGGATCCATGGTTCCAATATTGGTTGTAGAGGAGAAAAAATGATCACTAAAGTGTCAAAGTAGTTCCCAAATATGACTGGGCCACGTGCCTGACTGGGCCTACAAATGCTCGGCCCAACACACAGGGAAAAGAGGGGACCAACCCTTAATTCAAGGATAAAATTAGAGATATTTAAATAGCCATAACTTATTATTATAGTTCCGATCGAGGTGATTTTTGGGCCGTTGGATTCATAATTGAATCCTATATAACATTAGGCACAATTCAAAGAAAGAAGAGTTCATTGAAGTTTTTCAATTTTGATTGGAAGTTAAATATTTATAATAGGCATCAAAACTCAAATTAGAGTCATAAACACATCCGAAGTGACACTTAATTAAGGTTAACTTGTCAATTGAGCATAATGCGACTCAAAGTCATCAAATTAGAGGAAATGGAGGTTATTGGGTACATCAAGCGTTCACATGGGTCAAGAAGTACCTAATTTGAAAATGAAAAGAATCCAGGTTATCACATCCTCCCTGCCTTAATAGGAATTTTGTCCCCAAAATTAAATCAAGTCATCAATTGAGGTTGAGTTTTTTTCTCCATTCAATCATAAAGACCGTCCTAGTATTCTCATAAGGTATAGTCACAAGTTGCAAAATCCATCTCATTTTGAAAGTAGGAAATCGAGTATCATGGTCGGGACATAGTCACATGGATTATCAAATTGGGGAAGATCATCACATGAGTCCTATATTTGTAAAGATTGTTATATGGATCACCAGTTTGGATAGATCACATATAAGGTCAATTAAATAGAGTTCAAGTGTACGACATGGCCTTCATTCCCAAAACTTTTAGGGTTATAGCTTCTACATTGGCCTCTGGGGTTCATGATTGAGATTTTTCATTTTAACAATTCAAGATCAACATCATACTTCAACATCGTGAATTTGTGCTCAAAATCAATGGAAGGTCCCATCCTAGTCCACCTGGAGCTCACCCTAAATTCATAAGTCTCACAATTCACCATAGTCATCATTTCAATTTCTCTATTTGGGAACATGAAGGTCATTAGTCATATATCAAGGTGATCTCAAGATCCAAATGGGATGATAATGGGAAATCAAGTGAAACCAAGATCAATAAGTCAATATTTTATTATGATAATGGGGGATCCAGCCATTTCGTGGTTAGGTTTTATATTCCTAATTAGACCATAGGGGTGATTATTCAACTGTATACAAAAATCAAGCAACAATTTGAGATACAAGCAACTTTTTCAGTTATCAATTTGAGTGCATTATCATGGTATTCCAAAGTTGATGAATGATATAGACCTAGGTCTTTATAGGAACCTAACCACTAACTATAGTAAAAAATATAATACTTAAAGATCGCCTTTAAATAAAGATTCAAGATCGAGCAAAGTTTTCATGGAATTGACCTACTAAAGACTTGGGTCAAGAAATCAAAATCGGGTGGAAGGGGTTACCTTCAAAAACTCTAAATAATCGACAAGATGAAAATTTAGAGGTAGTTCAAATAGGGATGGGCCTTAGATTAGGGGACCCATAAGTCAACAATCGCCCTAATCTAGCACCTTAGTCTGCGCCATCAAGCATATCCAAATGGGGCGAGTATCAACTATAAACTTGTATATCACAAGATATCAAGTCAAACATCAAGGTCATAATAGGGAAACCATACTTCAAGATTTTGCAAGATCAAGGTCATAATCATGTTCCCTTCCATTCATGGTCAAGGTAAGGGTGTGTTTTGAAATTGAGAATTCAAGAGTTTTGAGCATAGGAGTGAAAGATTCAAGTCTATGTCCATTATATTGTTCAAATTGGGTCTATAGAGAAGATTAAAATTTTATAGTAGATTTTCCTCTTATAGAAAGTTCTCACATCATGATATAGGGTTCCAAGGACATGGTCATTTCATGGCATGATCATGGTACATATAAAATAGGGGGAAGTTTGCTTAACTATATTTGAGGCTTAGTCAACAATAGAGAAACACATGTTTAGTCAATAGGGAGCTCATCAAAATGAGGTGTAAACATGAGTTCCACCTTATCTTAGTGTATTAGTAATTTATCTCAAACATGAGAAGCTCTTAATGTGACGATCCGACAACAAATCAGACCATCACTGTGTAATTAATTGCAGAATTAACCATAATCAATAGAATAACAAAAATCACTAAAAATTAAAACCTTTTGCAAAGAGATCTAATTCCAGGAAACTCTTATAAAGAGAACCAAAGTACTGCATACATTATAGTTCACATTGTTCATACCATGTACCATCTCATCTCGAGGAATATATATACAATAGTTGCTTTGCCAAACTATACATAAGCAACATAAATCCTCGATGCATTCAAGTCAAAATCTCAAATCGATCATGAAAACACTGAGTACTGACTCCAAGGACCTGAGAGTACAAAGACAACACATAAGACTCATATCTACAAGAAATGAAAATTAGTATCTCCACCTGAGATGTTACTGCGGTCCCTGATGCTGCTGTCCTTCCCCTATTGTATGGTCCCTACCTGCTCGTCTGTGTCCACCTAAAAATGTTGGTGACCAACAGGGTGAGACCCATGTCCCAGTGAGAGATATAACTCTCCGCCAATAATATTATCATTACAGATAAACAATAATAAATTGAGCAGAGGATTCTTTATTATTAATAAGCAGGATAAATCATTGTTTAAGAAGAATAGAGCAATATCATCTTTTAAAGCATTACATCTATATATGATAAAGTAGTAAATCATTTATTTAATAAGGAATATGAAGAACATGTATAACAATTATACATATTAGGATACATTAAGCAGTGTAACATCAACCAATGATTTATGTATTTCATCCTTAAGTAAATATGCTACACGGCTAATTACATTTTACAATCACACTTATGCCCTGAGGAGATGAGATATGTCGCTCATACTCCAACCGACCACGGTGGTGTAAAGCATCAGTTCCATACCTAGGTCAATGGAAGAGCTGGACTCCATGACCTCAACCGTCTCAGTCAGTGCGAGACCACATGCAGGACATCTCGTGTCTTTGCTAAATAGCTTTCCATGGTATACTGGAAACTTCGCTATAGAGCTACAATGGCGACTGCACTCTCTTCGCAATCGAGAGATTTCATGTTTATCTCACATCGATATGGCATTAAACATCATCGGGAGATTCACGATACATCCATCCCGACACATATAATGAAGGATTGAGAGATCTCGTGTTTATCTCACATCAATCCCACATTAGGGCGTAAGGATATTCACGCCCATTACCCCCACATATTCAAAAATATGCCCTCTAGGAGATCCCGTGGGAAAACCTATTTCACCATCACCAACTACTGACAATGATGGATCTATGGCTAGGGCTCTACATGATAAGATTTCACTTGATTAATTAAAATCATTACCATATTCTTTTAGCATCAACCAAGTTTTCAAACATGAATTATTATGACAAATGCTACAAAGAAAAGTGTAATACATCTATCAAGTACTTTTCAAAACTTTATAAAACATTGGGATCTCTATCCCTTATCTCATCATCGGGAATTCTCATCCCTCAACAATATCATCATCATGTTTACTAGATCTGGGTATTCAAACCCTTAGTTCATCACTGAACATTGTTATCACTTATCAGGTAACTATTACCTCTAGGTCATCTGACCAAGGTATACTTGATACTTGTTACACAAGCATCTCACATATCTCACAAGGCACATTAAACATCATAGCTCATACCTGGTTATGCTCATCAACTTATGATACCTGCATGGTTAGTATACTTGATAACAACCATATCGATTACATATTAACACTATGCAATACAAGGGTAACACCACTATTCCCTCAGTAGGGTTAGGGTTTCCCATTTTTTATCAATTAGAGTTTCTCCTACCATTACCCGAAATTAGGGTTAGGGTTTCCCGTTCTTTATCAATTAGGGTTTCATGATCACATTATCAAAGATCAAACCCTAATTCATACTCTACACTTATTAAAAGTATCAATGTATGCACATTACATGTTTAGTACACAAGTATGAGTTTCTCTCTCATCCTCTCTAGGATGTTGATTACTCCATACTTTATGAAGTTGGCTCATCCTTTCACTAAAGTACATGCACCTATGGTTATCATAGTGTATTGATTTTATTAGTTTCATAAGCATCAAATGACAATCACTCCAAGTGTACTATTCACCTAAGTACTTTAGAGGTACTTCCATTGTAATCAATCTTGAGATACTTTACAAACACTCATAGGATTGTTTGACCTTACACGGTTTTGAGACTATTTGGTCTCTAAATGGTTTGAGATTATCTAATCTTCAAATGATCTTGAAAACCCCTTTAACCTTCAAACGGTCTTGAGACCCCTTTGACCTTCAAACAGTCTTGAGACCCCTTTGACCTTCAAACGGTCTTGAGACCCCTTTGATCTTCAAACGGTCTTGAGACCCCGTTGACCTTCAAACCGTCTTGAGACTCCTTTGACCTTCAAACGGTCTTGAGATCCTCTAATCTTCAAATGGTCTTGAGACCCCTTTGACCTTCAAACGGTCTTGAGATCCTCAAATATTCAAACAGTCTTGAGAACCCTTTGACCTTCAAACGGTCTGGAACCTCTAAACGGTTTGAAACCATTTGGCCTAGGTTGTGTTGAAATTGTTTGAACTTTAAACAGTTTGAAACCATTTGGCCTAGGTTGTGTTGAAACCATTTGAACTTTAAACGGTTTGAAACCGTTTGGCCAAACATAGTTGAAACCGTTTGATATTGTTGATCTATAGGTGTGTGCTAAGATGATGTCATCATCATCAAGCTTCATACCTCTATTTCTACTCTCCATGCAACTAATGGATTCATTGATTCATCAATTAAGAAAAATTTGAGAAGAAGGAAAGATCAACATATATTGCAAGATTGAAATCAAATAATAATATCAATGGGTTCAAGTTATATAACCCGCCTTCAAAGAAACTTAAAAGCTCAAAGATTTTCATCTTTAATGGTGAATATAGCTCCTCCAATTATCCAAGGCACGTTCTCAACCCTTTTGATGTAAAAGATTGCCAAAGTTGAGCATTGGATGGAAGAGAGAAGAAAAGAAGAGTTATAACTCAATTTTAGCCTTCAATCCAAGGTTGAAGATGACCATGGATCTTACCTTCAGCTTGGGGAACGCTCTCCTCCTTCTACTTTTCTTCCTTGGCTGTTGACCTAAGCGGGGAGTGAATGTGTATTGTGAAAATAGCCTTTCAAGTAGTGGATAATTGAGTGTATATAATTGAATTCTTAGGAGAGAGAAAGTAGGAGGGAAGTAATCAACTTCCCTAGTCACATGCCCCCTCCACTTCCTTGTCTCCAAATCTATCCTTCTTATCTGCAAATTCCTTTGAATTATCCTTGAATTATAATTGACCATTTAAGCTCTTTAATAAATATAATACTATTATCCATTAACACCTTTATTTTAGTTGACATTACTTTTCAATTAAAAATGTAGGTAGATATTTTCACCTACTTAGGAATATCGGCGCCTCTCAAGGTATTTTGGCTGCCATTTCATTATAGGATTTTACCCATATCTTTTTAGTTTATGGGCACTTCATTTAATTTATATGTTTTTGCTACAAAATAACTTAGGGTTTCAATTATGCTCATTTCTTGATTATTTTATTATCAAGAGTATCATTTCTCAAATATGGTTCAAACAAGATGCCCCTTTCTTTTTCCTTTCTCTAAATGATACCAAGAGACAGTAGGGACACTATTGAGGTGGAATTTTACATATTCAACCCTAGGTTTTGGGTAAATTACAAATTACACCAAAACTAGTACTCAATGTACAAGTATTATTCAAACAAGCCCCTTCTTGGAATTTAGGCTTCCAGAAACCATCACTTAGCATCCTTCTCATTCTTATGATGCTAAAGTACTTGAGGAACATTTATCATGTAACATTTTGCAAGGTAACCCCTTATATTGGGTAAATTGCACTTTAGTCCAAAACAAGCAAATATTGCTTCAACATTATTCAAATAGGGCCAAAATTGAAACATAAGCTCTCCTTTAGTCTTAATTACTTTTCAGAAGATAAAGACAATAATATAAATGAATTACTTAAGCAAAACTCCTAGGGTTAAGGCGTAACCCAGGCCAGGGATGTTACACTTAAGTCTAATCTGGTAGCATTGAGTTTCCATCAACTAAGCACATGTGTACAATACATCCAAGAGTACTTTCTTATACAAATTAGGATTTTTCATTTAAGATCAGATCATGGAATTTATGTCTTAGTCAACTTTCATGATTTCAATGAATTTGATTTTTCCCATGCATAAGCTATCCAAAAATGAGATTTCATGTGATTAATAGTCATGAGAGAAGAATCACATGAGGAGATGAAAAAGTACCTAATCATAATCTACTTGGGTGGCTTAGGTGGTCCTTAAAGAAAAGGTGAGATATTAAAAGACTCTCTAAACATTAAAGGAGATATTTTGGTCCTCCTCGGGTTCTAAAGATTTTTATGCCTTAAACATATATAGAGGCCTATGTGTATGGCTATGATACCATTTGTCATGGAACTATTTGTTACCCTAGGTCCACACTCCAAAGGCGAGTGGACTTGTCCGTTTGTAGAATGGCTCAAATATTTGACACAGGCAATATATATGTAAAAGAAGTAACAACAAGATATAAAAAGCTACTAAAAGGGGATAAGAGATATGTACCCAATTCTAGATTCAAGTATACCCATTTGTATTACATTACAGAGTTTAGAGTCTTGAGTGCAGTAGATCTTCACTTGGAAACTACAAATTCGTTAAAAAAAATATATTAGTGCTAAAGCATTAAGGATTTGACAAGTCAAAATAATATTATGGATTTAATGGGATATTGGAGGTTGGCCCCTAAAGCATATACAAGGTTATTCCAAGAACTGTTCCAGGTGTTTTTTTGTAGTTCTAGAAGGGTTTGATGACAAGGAACAACTTAACGTGGGCCAGGCAGCCAAAAAGTCCCTAGCCATCCTCATCGTAAAGAACGTCAAAAATTGTGGGTGGATATTGGGGCTTCAAGTGGTGACAGGCTCGTCGTAGAACTCCATGGGACCATGTTGTTTATTTTCTCCAACAGTATCCTCACTAGCCTATGCGCCTATGGGGGCCTTGACAACATTATGTTGCTTAGAGGAGTCAATACAATGACACCCATGGTAAGTCATCTCATTTGTGCTCTTTCATTATAAAATTTTATGCTTTATTTCTTACTTCTTTATTATGACTATATTTTCCTCAAATCACTTCCTCTTATTTCCACCATATATTATGAGTATATTATGAGCATCTATCCTATTTTATGCAGGTTCTTCAAGTAATTATGGCGGAGAAAAAACAACCACTAGAGGTATCACACATGCTAGCTATTCAAATCTTTAAACTAATGATACAAGAAGAAATTTAAGAAAGCATTCCAGGGAGCATGCATCAAGTGGACCAAGTCGGCCAAAGAGATCATCAAAATCCTACGCTCATGACAATGACCTTCTATTAGTGAACCTAGGATGTGGAGGTACTGTGTAGAATTGACTATATGGATGTCCTTCCATGTTGGAGAGATGATGTAGAACATAGTTGCCTCTTTCATGAGTAGACGCCTGGAAGACTTACTCAAGAATGTTCTGGAAACTACTTATAAGTTGGAGCAGTTCCGTGTTTTCTATAATGAGACAATCATTGAGTCACTTGTACATACCACCATGGATTTGTTGAGTCGTGAAATAGATTGACGTGAGAAATAATATCAACATAGTAATTTAGTTGTCATCAAATTTATTTCTGTGGGAAAGAGATGTGTATTTTTATTTTCCCCTTTAAATTATTTGCTATTTCTGATCTTGAAGCTTAAAATTTCAGTGTCACAGTGTTTGATTCAAAATGTACAACCATTTGTTTCATCTTCATTAACTAATGAATAGGAAAATATTAAAAAAAGCATGTATTTTGATTAGTGAGATTTTCTGCATTAACTCAAAGTTCTTTCTGTGATGACCAATTCCAACTTAGACATGTAATTAGTGTTTTCCTTACCAATTACTTGATTAGTGTGTTTGATGTCATGTTTAGTTGTGCTTTTATTATTGACCAAATCTGACATTTAAGTGCAGTTTGGACAGAGTTGAGTTATGATTTGGTGAGTCAAAGCCCTACTATGGTGTTAGTATGTTTATGGAAGTTGTTTTTGTATAAATCTGATCATAAATTCTAGAGCAATAATGTAATAACAAACTAATGTAGTGGGTAGAACACCTTAAAATCAGATGATATGATTGTTGTCATCGTTAATGATAAAATTGTTGATAGATTCGATATTTGACTTCTCTATTTTCATGTATACCCCTTGATCTAGATTATGAAGAGATGGGAACTGTAAAAGACTGGATTTCTGGCTTAATTTTAAGGACGAAATATCGTTTAAGGTGTGTAGGATGTGATGGAGTGGACTTTCAGAATCCTTAAATGTACAATGACATATTGGAATTTATATGTTGACTTATCTTGAGAGTTCCAAGTGTTTTGGTAAGTTTTGGATGGAGATTGATGTTGTTATCTTTTTAAGGTATTGAGACCAAGGTAAACAAACTTATACTTAAGTTTAGATATATGCTCCATCACGCTCCCATGGATCCTTTGCTAGGATACGTGGCCATGATAGGACCTTACATCCTTGATCAGCGGTGTCGGCCCTTGAGAAGAGAGTGTTGCGGATCGGTGTAGTTGAGGGCAACTCTGGAGCATCAGATGAGATTGAATGACCGGAACAACGTCTTTGACCTTGTAGTTACACCATCCTCATAGGCCACTACCAAAAGAGTCGTGCTATGTGGAGGACGTGCCTTGAGGAGGCAATTGCCATCACACCGAGGAAACACCACTGCCCGACTCATTCATCAGGTTTCTGCTCAGAAACAATAGAAAACAAGTGAGCATCCCCAATGCTCTCTCCATCGCCCTTGCAGACCATGAGTGTGAGGAGCGATCTAGGAGCACCCCATTGAGGTTTCTTTCTCGCCAAAGATCTGAACCCCCACGGCGACAATTGGGAGCAAGTAGAGGCCGTAGGCTCGCTCATGCCTAGAGCAGAGGGATGTGGCTTTGTGAGGACGATCTGAGGAGGTGTTCAGCCGTGGAGATCCGGACAACGCTGTCGAAGAGGACAATATCCTTTGGAGCCAGCACGGAGGATCTGGGCCATGATGGTTCCTCATCGGAGCTGTGTAGCAGCGTGCATTTTCCAGGCGGTGTCGTACACACGCAGGCGTCGAGCGGGGATGCAATTGTCCAGCGGCACGAAGCAGAGGTTGAGGAGGAGGATCTCGTGCAAACCGCTCACTGGAGCAGACCCAGCCACACCGGTACCCATCCTAGCAGCGACACCTGAACCTTGACCATGGAGGAGGAACTCCGGCAGCAATCCACGAAGACTGGCGGCATGCCTGAGCATAGATCTGCGGACTCAAAGTGAGAGAGACAGAGGACTAGAGTCCCGCTTGGAACTCTGGCTGCTAAGCACGCGGTCACCAGAGGAGAACCCAGGCATCAGCGGCGACTCCTACCCAGAAGAACGGATCCTTGAGGAGGACCGTGCGGCGGCACCCAGGTCACGCTAACGCGTCGAGCGAGATCACAAGAAGGAGAGTGGGGGTTGGTTTAGTTGAACCAGCCACAAATCAGACAATCAAACCATGAACCAGTCGGCTCCAAATCAGACCAGGCGGGTCGCTCAGGCCATGAGCAGCGCCAGACCAGAAGGCCACGTGGCGACACATGATTCGTCCAAAAAGGTAAATAGTCAGAAAATGCTCAGATCTTGTATAAATCGTAATAATTAGCTCGAGCATCAGAAAAATAAGTATAATATACCAAAATGTTTAGAAAAATGCATAGAATAAGATGGAAGTATAATACTAGGATTTTGATGCACGGATATCAGTAATATCATGTAAGATATGTAATGCTTAGTTCATGGATAATAAATATCAAATGATGATATAAAATTATGGAAAAATGTCAGTAAGTCTATAATTATGTATAGAATGCATATGATGTCAATATGGTCATGTTGATGTACGAAATTATGTAATTTTCTTAACATGGCTAATTAGGGCTAATAACCCTAACAAAATGCAATAAATACATATGTGCTCTATAAATGATGAAATTTACAGAGAAAGCTCATATCGGTATATGGAACCTCAGTTTTATTTATGAGTTCATAATGATGAACAAAATTCATGTTATATGAGGAGAATCTTAATACATGTGATGTAACCCTAATATGGTTAATGAATGTGACATAATGTTAAATATGTTCACATAATAATGTGACACATGAGTATATCCAGTTGATGAACTATAATATGTAATATGACATCAGTAAGATAAATATAAGGCAAAAATACAAGTAATCATGAGAATATCCTAATGAAATAGGCAAACCCTAAAATGGATATAAATAGGGTTAATGATGATGAGAACCTGATGATCGTATGTGATCTTGTCTTAATCAGGGATGACCAAAGTTATAGTCGACATCAGTGATATGTGTTTAGTACGATCTATCTCTTTGGAAGGTACGTCATTACCTCTTACTTGGATTATTATACAATATGATTTTGTTATATGAGTAGTAAAATACTTGGCATATGGTATTGGATGAAATGATTGCTCGTGTATGATATGTTGCCTGATTTCCGTACTTATGGTTATGAACACATGAAACATAATATATTTGTTCCATTATATGAAAGCACTATATCTCTTTGGTAAGCATAGTGCTAGTGAGTGATCTATCTCTTTGGTAAGTAGATCACATGTACAATGATCTATCTCTTTGGTAAGCAGATCATGAGGCCTGGATGCATCTATCCCATTGGTAGGCAGATGCACAAGCATATAATGGAAAATGAGCTTAAAATATGTGTTCTCTTTTGTTAATGAATATCTTTGTGCAAGTACACACTTTTCTTATATTTCTTTAATGCTTCCAAGTATTAGTTTTATCTTATTGCCAAGATATGATGAGAGGTAAATAAAAAGACACGTAGGCATACTCAGTACAATATTCTTGAATATTGTGCTGACGTGTACCGCATGTAATCTTTTGTTTAGGTTGTGGTCTTGTGCTCTTGAAGATCCAGGATATTGAGAGTTGTGTGGCGAGCTGATGTACAGGTGGACCTGTTGTCTTAAGATCCTATAGTTTAGTGGTAGTACATGTATATGTTAAGTTTGCTGTTCAATATGTAATATCAAATGTTGTAACAGTTCATGTTGTAATTATATGTTGAATGGTGAACATGTGTGTATGGTTTTATTATTGTTCATGTACATGTGCTACTGATTGTTTCCTTCTGACTGCCTTTGATTTTCTCTTTCTTAGCCTAGTGTGTGATGTTTAAATTGGGATTCTCACTGAGGTGAGGTTTCAATTTAGACGTCACACATCAGATTAAGTTTTAGAAAATCCGGGGACGTCACAGGTGGTATCAGAGCATGAACAATAGTAAAGGCTGACATTTGCTCATTATGCAACTCAAAACTAAAGAACCTTGAATTTAATAATCTTTTAGGGTTAGATTAGTCATCTTTTAGAGACTAGATCTGACCTAGCCTCTAGGTTAGAACCTAGATGTCTGAGAACTAGGTTTAGACTGGTGCTTGTTGGGTAGCAAGTCCTTAGATGTCTTTCTTTCCTTGTAGTGCAGCGGTATGGGATGTTGCACTATTTGGAAATGACGTGCATCAAGAGAAGAGAAATCCTAGACATATAGCGCTCATTTTCTAGGATAGCTACACTAGTCTACACCACGTTTTCACCCTTTTCACTAGTTTTCATGACACTGGACTCTCTACTATGTGTGGGACACTCATTTCTGGTTTTGGTTTTTGATTCCAAATGGATCGAACCTTGATAGTTTTCTCTGACGCTTGTTTTATCAGAGAAAAAATGTATAATATTTTATTATGTATATGTATTACCAAAAATGTGTCCCCACACATGTACGAGTAGGAGGTGATCATGTAACCTAAGTGAAAAGTGAATGACATCGGTCTAGAAGAGAGGGTAGTTCTAGATTAGATGTCTAGAGCCATTTTTTTAATATATGATAGATGGAATAAATAGAATAAGTTTGATGATATGATCTAAGTCTTATATAGACGATATAAGATAGTTAGTGATGATATATGTTTGTCTTTGAGGATGTAAGTTTAGTTTTGAGGATTTGAGATAAGTTTTGATGATGTAAGTAACTAGGCTTTTATGAGATAAGATATGTTAAGTTGAGACAAGGTTGTGAGTCAGCATGAGCCTCAAGCTCTTTTACGAAGGAGGACCTCTAGTGTTAGGATCAGTTTTGGGGTTAACTCAAGAGAGAGTGAGACCCACAGGGAGAAGGTCAGAGAACCTAGACTCCACGATATGAGAAATATGAGATATGTGATATGTTATGTCCTAAACTAGACTACTCCTGAGTGATTGAGATGAGTTGCTTTATGCATGATTCCTATAGTCTTCTTGAACCCTAGATGTCCTTGGGAGGACCAAACCCTATAGACAGAGAGAGGCTGGTTATATGTGTACATGTGAACATAGATATGAGTATTCACCACCTGGGTGAGGGAGAGAGAGTCCCAAGACCCTGGAGGAGGTAGCTGTGTTAGTTTCTGTGAAGCCTCATGCTCGGTTTGGTGGTTTCCCACATAGGAATCTAGTGGTTCTTATAAGAGAGTTTTGGGTAAGCATGTTTCATGGGTATAAAACCTATGAAGAGTATGACATAGCATGTTTTGGTTGTGCTTATATGTCTAGAGCTTGTACTATCCCTAGTACCAACGAGGTAGACCTAATAACCCTAGATCAGAGAGGAAAATAAAGTATATGCATATGAGATAATTATAAAGATGAGTTAGCCTAGAGAGACTGAGCACGACACTACCCTCGTGGTATAGGTTAGAGGAACCTCTTTTGGCCTAAGTAAAGTTTTGAAATATGAGCCACTCACATAAGTTTGTTTAGCACAACCATGATAAAATATATGTAAGATGTGATCTAATCTCGAGACGTGATATATAGACATGATATGATGGAAATCTTGAAATGGTTTAATAGATATGAATGCATACATGTTTAACCATATACACTAATAATGATGATAATGTGAAAGTGTTGGTTAATCTTGTAATGAAATCACTAGTAAATGTTGCAATTTATTATGAGTAATGAAATAAGACTCTATGAATGAAACATGTTACATGCAGTGTTAATCTTAGTGCTTAACAAAGATGGAAAATATAGTTTGAAGGTTAGCACAACATAATGATTATGACACCTTGATATGACCTAGATGGATAAAGTGAGTTAATGATAATTAACTCCCCCCCCTAAAAGGCATATGTTAATGATGAACATGCTCTAACAATGAGCTAGATAAAATGTTGATGACACCTTGATGTATGAGTTAATCTTAGTTAACTCCTTTAGAACATGGTAATATGATGTGGGAACTCTAATGCATGGGTAACGATAAGAATGTGATCCTAACATATGAGATATTTAATGACATAACCTAAGCTTCTAAACCCTTGTCTGGGCCTTCTATGGAGTGTTCGTGCACCAAGATGGTTGTAAAACCTCCTAATAGTGCTTTGGATACATGGTTCTAGGTAACCTTTGCAGATATGTTACACATAGAATAGTGCCTACATGTGGATGCGAGCAAGATAAGGTTTTCCCTGGAAGTATGAGTATGATTTACTTTCGAGGACGAAAGTTCTTTTAAGATGTATATGATGTAAAAGACTGGATTTCTGGCTTAATTTTGAGGATGAAATATCGTTTAAGGTGTGTAGGATGTGATGGAGTAGACTTTCAGAATCCTTAAATGTCCAATGACATATTGGAATTTATATGTTGACTTATCTTGAGAGTTCCAAGTGTTTTGGTAAGGTTTGGATGGAGATTGATGTTGTTATTGTTTTAAGGTATTGAGACCAAGGTAAACAAACTTATACTTAAGTTTAGATATATGCTCCATCACGCTCCCATGGATCCTTTGCTAGGATACGTGGCCATGATAGGACCTTAGATCCTTGATCAGCGGTGTCGGCCTTTGAGAAGAGAGTGTTGCTGATCGGTGTAGTTGAGGGCAACTCTGGAGCATCGGATGAGATTGAATGACCAGAACAACGTCTTTGAACTTGCAGTTACACCATCCTCGTAGGCCACTACCAAAAGAGTCGTGCTGTGTGGAGGACGTGCCTTGAGGAGGCAATTGCCATCACACCGAGGAAACACCACTGCCCGACTCATTCATCAGGTTTCTGCTCAGAAATAATAGAAAACAAGTGAACATCCCCACTGCTCTCTCCATCGCCCTTGCAGACCATGAGTGTGAGGAGCGATCTAGGAGCACCCCATTGAGGTTTCTTTCTCGCCAAAGATCTGAACCCCCACGGCGACAGTTGGGAGCAAGTAGAGGCCGTAGGCTCGCTCATGCCCGGAGCAGAGGGATGTGGCTTCGTGAGGACAATCTGAGGAGGTGTTCAACCGTGGAGATCCAGACAACGCCGTCGAAGAGGACAATATCCTTTGGAGCCAGCATGGAGGATTTGGGCCATGATGGTTCCTCATCGGAGTTTTGTAGCAGCGTGCATTTTCCAGGCGGTGTTGTGCGCACGTAGGCGTCGAGCGGGGAGGCAATGGTCCAGCGGCGCGAAGCAGAGGTTGAGGAGGAGGATCTCGTGCAAACTGCTCGCTGGAGCAGACCCAGCCACATCGGTACCCGTCCTAGCAGCGACACCTGAACCTTGACCATGGAGGAGGAACTCCGACAGCAATCCACGAAGACTGGCGACATGCCTAAGCATAGATCTGCAGACTCAAAGTGAGAGAGATAGAGGACTAGAGTCCCGCTTGGAACTCTGGCTGCTAAGCACGCGGTCACCAGAGGAGAACCCAGGCAGCGGCGGCGACTCCTGCCCAGAAGAACGGATCCTTGAGGAGGACCGTGCGGCGGCACCCAGGTCACGCTAACGCGTCGGGCGAGATCACAAGAAGGAGAGTGGGGGTTGGTTTAGTTGAACCGACCAAAAATAAGACAATCAAACCATGAACCAGCCGACTCCAAATCAGACCAGGCGGGTCACTCAGGCCATGGGCAGCGCCAGACCTTAAGGCCACGTGGCGACACATGATTCGTCCAAAAAGTTAAATAGTCAGAAAATGCTCAGATCTTGTATAAATCGTAATAATTAGCTGGAGCATCAGAAGAATAAGTATAATATACCAAAATGTTCAGAAAAATGCATAGAATAAGATGGAAGTATAATACCAGGATTTTGATGCACAGGTATTAGTAATATCATGTAAGATATGTAATGCTTAGTTCGTGGATAATAAATATCAAATGTTGATATAAAATTATGGAAAAATGTCAGTAAGTCTATAATTATGTATAGAATGCATATGATGTCAGATATGGTCATGTTTATGTACGAAATTATGTAATTTGCTTAACATGGCTAATTAGGGCTAATAACCCTAACAAAATGCAATAAATACATATGTTCTCTATAAATGATGAAATTTACAGAGAAAGCTCATATCAGTATATGGAACCTCAGTTTTATTTATGAGTTCATAATGATGAACAAAATTCATGTTATATGAGGAGAATCTTAATACATGTGATGTAACCCTAATATGGTTAATGAATGTGACATAATGTTAAATATGTTCACATAATAATGTGACACATGAGTATATCCAGTTGATGAACTATAATCTGTAATATGACATCAGTAAGATAAATATAAGGCAAGAATACAAGTAATCATGAGAATATCCTAATGAAATAGGCAAACCCTAAAATGGATATAAATAGGGTTAATGATGATGAGAAGCTAATGATCGTATGTGATCTTGTCTTAATCAGGGATGACCAAAGTTATAGTCGACATCAGTGATATGTGTTTAGTATGATCTATCTCTTTGGAAGGTACGCCATTACCTCTTACTTGGCTTATTATACAATATTATTGTGTTATATGAGTAGTAAAATAATTGGCATATGGTATTGGATGAAATGATTTCTCTTGTATGATATGTTGCCTGATTTCCGTACTTATGGTTATGAACACATGAAACGTAATATATTTGTTCTATTATATGAAAGCACTATATCTCTTTGGTAAGCATAGTTCTAGTGAGTGATCTATCTCTTTGGTAAGCAGATCAGATGTACAATGATCTATGTCTTTGGTAAGCAGATCATGAGGCCTGGATGCATCTATCCCATTGGTAGGCAGATGCACAAGCATATAATGGAAAATGAGCTTAAAATATGTGTTCTCTTTTGTTAATGAATATCTTTGTGCAAGTACACACTTTTCTTATATTTCTTTAATGCTTCCAAGTATTAGTTTTATCTTATTACCAAGATATGATGAGAGGTAAATAAAAAGACACGTAGGCGTACTCAGTACAATATTCTTGAATATTGTGCTGACGTGTACCACATGTAATCTTTTGTTTAGGTTGTGGTCTTGTTCTCTTGAAGATCCAGGATATTGAGAGTTGTGTGGCGAGCTGATGTACAGGTGGACCTGTTGTCTTAAGATCTTGTAGTTTAGTGGTAGTACATGTATATGTTAAGTTTGTTGTTCAATATGTAATATCAAATGTTGTAACAATTCATGTTGTAATTATATGTTGAATGGTGAACATGTGTGTATGGTTATATTATTGTTCATGTACATGTGCTACTGATTGTTTCCTTCTGACTTCCTCTGATTTTCTCTTTCTTAGCCTAGTGTGTGATGTTTAAATTGGGATTCTCACTGAGGTGAGGTTTCAATTTAGACATCACACATCAGATTAAGTTTTAGAAAATCCGGGGACGTCACAAGAACAATATTCTCACTTCAAATATATGTAATCTTGGATCATGGTTGCTATTTTATGATAAATGATCTTTGATCTCATGACCTTATGAAACACAGATCGATAGATGATGCTCTCCCTAATTGATGGACTTGATACTTTATGAGTAATGAGGATAAATAAGATATCTTATGGTGGTAGTTTGTTTTATAAATCCCCTAATCTAGGTCACCTCCCTATTATGATTTCCTCTAAAATTTCATCTTGTTGATTAAATAGAGTTTGGAAAGGTAACCCCTTTCATGCATTTTTGATCTCTTGACCTAAGTCCCTAATGGGCCAATCATATGATGATATTGAAACTCGATACTAAATCTCAATTTTATGATGATCTTGAAATATGATGATGTTGAGTATAGCTTGTGGTTAAGTTCCTAGAAAGAGCTAGGTCTAGATCATTCATCAACCTTGAATACCATCATAATGATATTGATATCATGAAATGTTGCTCGATTGTTGCTTATGGATGAATGATCACACATGTGGTCTAATTAGGAATCTTGTACCCTATCTTTGATTTTTTTTACATATGACTTCTTTTGTCCAAAAACATGACTCTCGAAATTGATTTGTAAAACCTTGACTCATCTAAATTTTGATTCAACTCCTATGATCACTGTATTTGGATCTTGAGATCACTTTTGATTTATGATTGATGACTTTTATGTTCCTAAATCTATTTTTTTTAAATGATGATCATGTTGATTCACTCAATATATGACTTAGGGATGAGATCTCATGTGGAATAGGGTGGGACCTTCCACTAATTCTAATATGAAACCACAATATTGAAATGTGATGTTTATCTCGAATTGTTAATATATGAAAATCTCAATCGTTGATGTATAACCCCACAAGGGACAAGATAGAAGCTAAAACCCTACATTTTGGGATAGAAAGTCATGCATTACTCTTTAAATCAAAGAACCCTATTCGTTTGACCTAAATGGCGATCTCTCAAAATTTGTGACCTTTTGATGACCTTTTGTATCAGAGTGGTACAGTGGAAGCATGGCTATCTTTGGACTTTGATGTTTGGTAGCTTGATATTGGAAAATGTTGATGGTTGAAATATGATGTTTCTATATGTGGAGTATTATGATGAACATGATATGGAATAAAAAGTCCCAATGTCATTTGAGGATTTACTTTAATTTTGAGGACAAAATTCCTTTTAAGGTGGGGAGGATGTAACATCCTTGATTTTTGTCTCTCTTCCAAATATGCACACTTTGACTTAATGATCTACGTAATCATCACTTGGATGTTTTTGAGTTACATGTTGCTCGATTGATGAGTATTACTGGCTAATTTGTAATTTTTAACTCGGTTTTGCAATGTTTAGTGACTTACTACACATTGATTAAGTTTTGAAATTTTTAGAGGACCCAACGTCCTTATCTTGATCTAATTATTTGTCCTATAGATATAATAGGAAATTTTGGATCCAATGGTGAAGATTTCATCCAAATCCAATAATAAAAAAGGAAGATATAACCATTTACAAATTGCACATTTGTATCCATTTTCACCTTATTTCTTCTCTATTTTCCTTGTTGGGCCTCAACCCTTTGCTCTCTTCTGGGTCGGCCACTTAAGCACGCCCAGCTAGCCTAGGAGGTGCACCCATGGACCACTGATCTGTATGCCTTGAATCAAATCCTCTGATTGGACAGTTGAGGAGTTGTTCTGAATCTCACAACAAAGTCAAGCAGTTAGTTACTCTAGCCATGCCTGATGACCCCGCATCTTTGGGCTTTTTGACTTCTTTGGCACCATTTTTCTTCACCAAATTTATCAACCACAATCCTACGATCTCACCCCTACCCTTTGATAGTGGTTTGGGATGTGAATGAGGGTTATGGGACACCCCTATGCCCTTGCCAGCACTGTATCCGTGGTAGGGGTGAACTAGGGGGCTCCGACCTTTTTTCCCCTCTATAAAAGCAACCACTGAGTTTGCAAGCCCCTTTTACACCCCTGAGGTAGGTTTACCTCCTTCCTCGAGCCCTCATTCACCCTCCTTTATTCCTTATTCCTCCTTTTATATTGGTGGCACCACCACTGATGGCCACCTTAGGCGTCTACCCTTGCCTTCTTCCCAACATTGATTTGCTCTAGTTTTAGCTTCACCACGAGCATGTGAACTCATGTCACAGGGGAGATCGGTCCTCCTATGGCAAGGAAAGCCATGAAAATGAGCTTCCTAACGTCACAAGGGAAGAACCTATATGGGTCTGCTGCACCTGTGCACTGTTGTGGTCGACAACTACGAAACATGGACGATTGCGTGGCAGCAATCATCAACAATGCCTGATCACAAACGCAACAAACCATCAGTTTGATCTGACCCTGCTTGTTGGTGCCAACCAGCCAAGTGGTTAAATGTGTCCCACAAATCCGGCCCACTCTTCCTCACCCCGACTCATGTGTGCACCCTACTTAGTGGGAGGCACCCTCACCATGTGGCACCACTCAATTTGCCCATAGGGTATAGTTTTCCCTCCATAACCTATGTTTATGTCATGATCTTGCAAAATTGATATAAGGTTATTTCTTAGTCTAAATGAGGCATATTATATATGAAAATTTATCTACTCAATGAGATCTATACACGGAACTTTGTTTCAGAGCCTAATTCCACTCGGACTTCCTTTTATATTGAAAATGGCATGAAATGCATCTCTTGTATAAATGTCACCCTAATGGTCACCCATGCTATTTAATGTATTCAAATAAGTAACTTGTTGATATTTATGACACTCAATCAAGATTGATCTATCTTGTACTCCAAAGATGACCATCTTGCATGAAAATGACTAAATATGACTTATATGGATGATATGATGATTAAGACTTTAGTCATATTCAAATCTTATGATTTTCCTATTAAGATGATGATACCTAATTTTTAAAATCCCTTATCTTGCTAATGATGTTTCACCCTAAGTCTAAATGACTAATGATGATGTATGTAGCTTGATGATGAATATTACCTCAACATTGGAGATGTCAAAATCAATCGTTGATAAATATGGAACTTAGGTTATGAGAAACTTCCGCTATTGTTGAATATGATTAAGATAACCTAAATATTGTGATGTTAATCATATCACACTTGCTTGTAATGTTAGGATCTCTTTGATGCAATCTTTTCAAAGATTTAATCATGTTGTATAATACTAGTTTTCTCGTATTAAGGTATGCTTTATCCTCCTATTGGACAGACTAGTAGTATTGAAATTGCTTGTATGCATGAAATATAAGATGTTTGTCTTATATACTTGTTTGAGCTACATGTTCCCTATTAATACTATGTTTTGGTCTTGATTACATATGTTGAACAACCTTAAAACCATAATGATAGATGTCCACTATACAACCTTGTGCACCTTCCTGTATTCTTGGGGTAAGGGCAGAAGGTTGTGTGTCCTACTTGAGTTGTCATTATAGGGAAAACCATGTTGATACAAGGGTTATCTCTTGGAAATTGCCTTGAGGTCCCTTACAGATAGGGTTAACTCTTGATGTTTTGTCTTGTAGCCCCACACTTTGAAATAGGGTAGCTAATCTTGAGCACCCTCACAGACTCTTCTTTTGAGAAGCTGGTCAAAGGCCTTATGATATTGTTGGTATAATGGAAATAAACTTAAAACATGCTTGCATGTTAATAAGAGAGTCTATAAATGTTGTTGATTCATTTCTTATTATTACAATATACTTTTTCCAAGCAGTATATGTTCTTAAACCTGCGATTTTATAAGTTCATCACAGTTGTGCTGATGTGTACCCATCTTTTGATTTTAGGTAACATGTACACAATTAATCTCTAATGATGTTCAATGATTCCATACTTACAATAATCAAGTTCTTACTATGATGATGTATAATGACATGAAAATGGAATACATACGGTTGATATATGGGACCCAACATCTTTTTAGGTATTAGTTTATCATTATTTTATGATTTCTTGTCTCATACATTAGTTGTTGTTTTTGGTTTTAGTCATGCATATGTTATGTGGTCTATCATATGGAAGGACGCTTCGGTCCTCTTGCCTTTGGATTTCTAGGCATTAGGAGTGAGGATTTGGGTATCAAACATTTCCATGACATTAATATTCTCTAATGTGCATATGAGTGTGGGCCCTCTAGTTTTAGAAGCATTACCACTGCCAGAAGCATCAACATCATCCTCTTGGTGTTCATTCTCAGATATCCACTCTCATGAGGCTACACTCTACCAATCTTCAAAACAGTTATAAATATAAACATATGTGTAAGAAATATTTATATCAAGTATAGGGTATAAACATCTACTATTTCAGAATGTAGATTTATAAACTTGCATGTTTGACGTATAATAAAATTTAAATTTATAAAAAACACATGCCTCTAGTTTCCATTGGATTGTTAGTGAAGAATACTCCTTCTCTGTGTTCTTGATGCTTATAGAATTCATCAAAGTCAACTTTGACATTTACACTTGGAAAACCAATTGAGAATGTACTACAGTCATCATACTTGTCATAGTACTCTTATTCATTACCACGATTGGAAATGAAATGTCTTTTTATGATGTAAGATAGACCTATTTCTATTTTCCACGTCATGAATATGTTGTACTTGCTTTTCATGGTACAATATCATGAAAGGCTCATTCTTCTTACCAATATTAATTCATTATAGTGAAACCTAACTCATCCCCTACAACCCATTTATTGTTATTAACCCAATTACACTTTAATTTGAGATATCTAAACTCTATGTATTATGATTCCCATACGTCTTTAATGTCCCCTTAATATGTCATCTTAGCTTCTGGTGATTTATTATCTACCACACTATAAAAATATAATAAAGACACTTTTACATTGAGACCACTATTTTTGGTTGCAATACTTCCATATCCAGTCGTTGTATAGTACAAAAATCCATTAATGTCAAACCCTTCTTAGTATATGACATCCATTTTTTTTCTTAAAGGTGAACCATTTGATGTTCTTAGAAACATCATTCCATGTTTGAGATGTTTGACTCAAGACTTATCTTCAAGATGCCTAATGCACATTTGATTGTACTCTCTAGCAAGGCACATTAAATTGGATTAAGGATACTTTCTCTTGATAACATTGGCATGTTGAGTAATATAGGTATTCACTTTGTCAATATTGTGTATAATGTACAAGTGTGCTTATTCCCATGACTCACAAGTAGTTCCTTTCACTCAGCTCCTAGTCTTCCATTTTCACAATAAGATATAATGTGATGGGACTTTATATTTCTAAAAGTTCCTTTCTAGTTTGAAAAATCATTATAAAATTCCATTACCTTCCTAGACACATTACCCTCAATAACTCCCCTTAGGATGATAAAAATTTTGAACATCACCTTAAAAATACTGATGTACCATTTAAAAGGATACATCCAATGTAAGAAAACTAGACACAACATATTCACCTCCCTAATGAAATAAAAAACAACATGAACCATGATATGAAATAATTAAGGAGGAAAATACATATCAAGATGGTATAAGGTATTGATCACATATTTTGGAATTTATCAAGATTATTAGGGTCTAAGGCTTTTATATGTATTTTGTGGAATAAGAATCAAAGAATTGTGATTGAATACCTTACATTGTTCAATATAGATTGAAGGTCCATAGAAAAAATTACATATATATGATAACAAGATTTAAGATCTATCAGCATCAGATCCTTGATTGGCATCAGTCCATCGATATAGAAATTGTATTATTGAAATACTTTAACATTATTCAAGCACTAAAAATGTTTTTCTCCTATTTAGGCAATGTGTAACAAGGAGTACGTAAATATGTGTGACAAACTATCATGTCCGCTGATCATTCTTTCCTGATACCCATTTCTCATAAATTGATTCTTGATTTGGTACCATCTTTAGTATTTCCTGGTATATACATTAACATTACAATGACTTTGTCATAAATTTTTTTATCAACATGCATGAAATATATATAATCTCTAATTGTCAAAGATATCCAATAATTGGCCTCTTCTCGATAAGATTTACAAAAAGCAAATGTACTACATGGTCTTTTGTCAAAAACATTGATAATGTCTTTCTCTCTCTCATATACAAGATTCCCCGATATAGGTCTAGGGGCAATTTATTTCTTAGTTGATCCATTAAATGATTTGTGCTTCCTTTGATAAGGATTTACTTATGTGAAGAATCTTCAATTAGCAAGATATACAATCTTTCAACTATAATTTAGTCGAATTGAATACATGTTTTCCTCACATATAGGGCATAATTTGGATTCTTTTACACAATATCCAAACTAATTCCCATGATATGGATAGTCATTAATCCCACAAAACAACAAATAACACAAATAAAATTTCTCCGCACATGAAGAATCATAAGTCATAAATCAGAGCTTGAAGGAAAACATCAATATCATTGTCTGGTTACACGAGCCCTGAAATTAACATTGACATCATGTTGTTATTCATATACAACTAGGGTGCAAAATTCTTTATATAAATAATAACATTCAACGTGTTGGCTTTTTAATGTACTGCATGTATTCATTCCATCATTATAATGATTGAGTCTTTAATTTGTCACTTATTCACCAAAATGCGGGTATAAGAAATAACTTTTCTTTCATTTTTTGAATCAGATGCATGTTGTAGGACCCCTTCATCACTTTCCTTAACCTCTGTATGACAAGATAGATAATGACCATCTTCTAAATAAGAAAATTTGGGCCAAAACTAAGGTACTGTAGGTAGATACCACATTACCTTGGGAGGAAACCTATTCTTGGTTTTACCTGAAGTCATATTTTGTTCCTTAGAACCCATCACTTTGTATAATATTTCAAAAATCTATAATTATTTTGAAATAAAACACACTCATTCAATCATGCGCACATCATCTTAGCCTCCATTCTCGGGAACATAATTTTCTGTGCTTTGTATATTGAGGTTGGAATCTTGGTGCATTCAGGAAGAATTTATTTGAATGAATCCAACAAAGATCTAAAACTATTATCTCTCCACATATCAAAATTTATCTTGTGAAATTAGTACAAACCAAATATAACAGTTTTCATCATCATGTACAATGCTTGTAAATAAGGAAGGTGTATCAATAAAATTTCCCTTGCAACCATCTAGCATCAAATCAACCATATCATTTTGAATATTGGTTTGTCATTCACATCAAAATTATTTTCTTGGTGAAGATAACCATTGTTTTTGTGGTGAAGATCAACTTGGTTCCTCATTCTTCCTCTGCCTAATAACCAGTACTGACATTTCATGTTCTCTAAGTAGGAATCTCACCATTCAAGTAATATTCATTGTATTCGTGTATAGTCCCATTGCATACGATATTACTTTTAATTTTCTCAATAATGTTGACTTTCCAATTGTAACCACAATTCCTATAGAGTAAATGGAAGGTATCTCCAGGTTGTCTCTTATGTTCCTTAACAAATTTGATTAACTCATAAAGGCTTCTTGTAAGCTCTGGAGTGTAACAATTTAGGATTGGACATACAACGTTAATCCATTCTCGATGCTTAGGATAAATTAAGGCAATTGAGCATTGAATCTGGATGTTATAGATAATTTTTAGGTGAAGATATTTTTGTGTTGAAACCAAGCTTAATCACTTTTATATATGTATATTGCCTATCCTATTTTGATCACTTAATCTTACTAGTATGTTTATGATGTGTATTTAGTTTTTCAAGAAAATAAAGGCAACATTTCCCCTTAGTTCTCCAAGTACTGATGTAGATGAAAAAATACCCACCAACATGTGTACTCAAAAAACAAAAAGGGAAATGACTATAAAAATTTTCTTAAACCAAACACAATTTATACACTTACATCATTGTGAGACTAAGTATTCAAAAATGCTCCTAAACCAAAGACTATCCAAAATTTACTCCTACTGAGTAATTATATATGGGGTCTAGGCCAAAAAAAATGTATGTATAAATACCAAATAAATACATAATATAGGTTAAATACCTATGATTTAAGTCTAAAATAAGTTTATTTAGGTTAATTCATCCATTTATAAACAAATAATGTGCATTGAAAGAAAATAATATCATAGAAACCCTAGATAGATTTCATGTCATCGAGATATATATATATATATATATATATGTATATATATCAAATGCTTTCTTGTTAGATAGTCATGGCATATATTGTTAAATAACAAACCAAAATAATAGGATTTCTCTAGGTTTCTATATCAAAAGTATAACTGGAAAATATTCAAGAATCACTTATCATCATTTGACTCATGCAAATCTCTAATATTTAATAACTAGGTAACTATTATTCATTCAAGTAAAAGTTACCAATACAACATCATATGAAGTACTTAAAAACCAAAAAAAAAAAAGAAAACATTCCTAAAAGGAGTAGGAAATATGAGAGAAGGGAAAAAGAAGCACCAATAGAAGATGAAAGATATAAAAAATAAGTGGTGGTAGCCAAGTAGAAAGGATCCATAGAGGGGGAGGCAGATATAAAGATCCATGACACTACCCAAGAATAAAGGATCCATGACTGCAACCATAGCGAAGAAGCAAAAAGATGGTCAATCGAAAACAAAGGAAAGCAACAACGGAAATGAAGGGATAATTATAATGAGACATGAAGCACCACAAAGAGTTGGTACAATGGTAGAGAAATAAATAACTATACGGGGTTTCATGGGTATGGGAGAGGAATGGGGAAATATAATTTCATGTGTGTATAATTTGGGCTACAAAAAGCCATTTCTTCAACAAATGCTATTGTTATAGTACAATGTCACTCAAGTTGTAACATTAAGTCAGTTACAAATCCTAAACAGACACTTTATTGTACAATTGTTGTGTCAATTTTAGTAGACAAACTGATGCTACACTGAACAATACCCTAGTTTTGTAGCAAACCCGATAACTTTAGTTTTATTAGCGTATCCGACACAATAAATGTAGGGGTTTAGTATTGGGGTGAAAATCTACTTTGTATGTTGGTTCTTCAGAACCTATAACATCTATTTATCTAAAAACTAATGATAATATTTTTATACAAAATTTGGTGAGACATTGTATTTTGAGAGATATTTGTGGATTCATTTTTTTTGTAAATCGATACTAAATCTAAGGAGGTACTTGTATATTTTCATCAATGACAAATTTCATTAAAAAAGATGATTGTATATGTAAAACCAACTCTATATGCTCTTGTTATAATATTAGGTAGGAGATCAACACTATCTTCAACGTCACTATAGGAAAAAATGTACTCGTGCCTCCCTCTCCTTTTTGTGTAGCTCTAAACCCGAAGTGATTATTTCCTTCCCTATCCTGCACTATCATAGTGTGATAGGAGAGATCACCTTCATCAAACCCTTAGTTCCATCAATATCTATGCACCCACATACTATAAAGACCGAGCTCACTGCCCAAGGTTCTTGTAGAGTTTTAGGAATTACAACTGATCCCACAGACCACCATTGGCCTTAACTATGTGCTTTGTCCTCACCCACACACAAATTACAATCAACTTCCTGACTGGTCACCAATCCTAGTACTACTCTAGGCTGAGAATGCTTAACCATAAAGTTCTTAGTGATTCGCTCCCAAAAAAGTGAGTGTTCCTTGGTGATATGAGTAGTCAAACCATTACTTTTAAGTTCATTTTATCTAAGGTCTCATTTCCTAGGATGTTACAATCTCCCCCACTTAGAAGATTGATGCCCTCTTTAGGACTCAACTATATGGCATCATAATGTTACCCCATTTTAGTGTAGATCCAAACATCTAATGTACACCCAACTCCCGATTATGGCTAGTGAAAGGGTGTCTCCATCACCAAGGATATGACTTTCCAACAAGCATGGACAACACATCTAAAAAAATTGCATTCCATAGGCCCATATGGGCCCCATATATCAAAGGGGAATTGGCTATGATACAATTTCTAATGTCCAAGCTCATTATCTAAGGATCTAGTAGAGTTTCAGGAATGATGACTTACACCACAGACCACCACAAACCTTAACTTTGTACTTTGTCTTGACTCACATTCAAGCCCAGATCAACTTCTCGACTAGTCACCCATCCTAGTAGTAATTTGGGATGATCCCACTTAACCTTAGAGTTATAAGTGATGGGCCACCTGAAAAGGAGGTTCACCTTGGAGATATGGGTAGTCTAATCATTACTTTTAATATCATTTCATTTGATGTCTCAAATTCTCAAACTTTACACCTAAATCCAAGAAATTTCCTCCTCTCTACACCTACAGATTCATTTCCATCATATGGATCACCTCCATCTACCCTAAGTCGCCTTTTCCTCCTCCATCGCATTCTCCTTCCTCCAATACAGACCTACAACACCTAAAAGCAAAAAATGTAAACGCATAACATATGAATGACTCTTGAAACACATCAACATTAACTCCCTTAAAGGCAAATCACCATCCACGTTTAGAGAAAACATGAACACATTCACTAGTAGTACAGAGCTATAGAACACTAGTGGTTCATAGATCCAATTAGCAGATTTCATTTCCATATCCTCATGATCTCTTCATATTGTATTGGGTTCAAGCATTCCTACACATTTAAACACAAAAGAGGCTACACGTGATCATTATAAATGAAGTCAGTGGCTAAAGAACTTACATGAAGTATGTAAAAGACTTGGCAGCCGACTTCTGGAGTATAACCAACCTCCTCTAGAACATGAGTTCTATACATTACTTCTGGGTATAATATAATATGATGGACATGAGGAGGTGCACCTGAAAAGGATTTGGTCGAGGAACACCCTCTCCCTAAACCTATTGACCTATGTATTTGACTAGATAGATAGATCTCACCAATTTTGGAGACTATTATCACATAGGTAGATATGTTATGGCCTTTTTCATGAGGTTTTCACTTAGAAAATTTATTATGTTCTACATGGAACACAAAGAATGGGATGAAATCAGATTCATATATGGGAAGACCAGTTTAAAAATGAGAAACCTAGAAATCTATTGGTAAATATTTAATTGTTTATGCCAATTTCTAGATTTGCACAACTTCTAAATCTAGAAACTTAGTTAAAGATATTAAAGGTTTTATAATGAAATGGGCATATACAAATTATCGTAGTTATTAGTCTCACAATTCATCATGTAGCATGAAATATATTAGTATATATATATTTAGAAAATAACATATCATGTAACTTCCATATATTTGACTATTGTATTGCTCAACTATAATAATAACTAATAATAATAAATAAGAAATGAAATTAATACATAAATAAAGATTAATCATACACATTTGTTGGGTTTCTACCGTAAGATCCCAGACCTTGCTTAGTTGTTGAACTTGGTTTCTTAACTTGATTAAGTTCTTAAAACCTTAATATAACCCTAATATGTGCTATGATATCATATGAAAAACTTAAGTTTCAAGTTTGGTCCAGTTTGGACACTGTTTGAGCAAGTTATACAATTTTGAGCATGTTTTGGAATTTTTGCCAATTTACCCATATATGAGGTTTTCTTGAAA
Source organism: Alisma plantago-aquatica (assembly GCA_963693085.1). Taxonomy (NCBI): domain Eukaryota; kingdom Viridiplantae; phylum Streptophyta; class Magnoliopsida; order Alismatales; family Alismataceae; genus Alisma; species Alisma plantago-aquatica. The sequence continues at coordinate 344,994,751 of OY856413.1, forward strand.
ATTGTTACATTATTTATGTTCCTTACATGTTTTCATACCTTTCTTGAGTTGGGTGTATCTTGGGGAACCCAGATGTACCTTGGTTTGATGGTGAAACATCTATAGGGTAAGTTAGGGTTTTTGCTCTCTTGGATGAGATACATTGAGAGGCAACTAATGGTTCCCGTGGATTGATGACATCCGATGATCATCCTCTGGTGGGTACAACTAGTGGTTCTCTCTAGAGGGGGTAGGTTGGTGGTATTCTCTCTTAGGGTCCCTTCGACCGATGGCTTGCTTGGAAGGGGTGAACAATAGATGGTTTTCCACCTAGTGACCTAGGGTTTCGTCAAACGATGGTCACCAAGTGATGAAACTCAATGTCCACCATGGGAGGGTCAAGATCCGATGGCCTATCAGACTGCACAACTGATGGATCTACTTCTTTCATGGACGTGATGTCCCTTGGCCATGGACACTTGGCAAACATGTTAGGACACCTTAACTTTGTTTTCTCTCTTTCTCATAGATATATAAACCTCCTACCTTCCATGAAAAAGAAATGTTTGGGCTCCTTTCTCTTCTTTTCTATATATAGCTTTGTCCTCCTTGATCTAGTGGAGAATAAGGTGCCCAAGGTAGAAGAGGGTGGTCGATCTCCTTGCATGTGCAACTAGTGTTCAGATTTACTCTCTCTTGGAGTTTGTGGAGATTTCCTTTGTTTGTTCTTGACCTAAGTAGGTAAGATGCCTCTCTTGTCCCTTTTTTTCCCTTTTTATTCTACCTTATAGTTCCTTCTTCTTGGTTGTGACCATGGTGATCCATGGTAGAGCTTTCTCTGGAGCTTAAAG